>BSBK01001420.1:395000-995000 GCA_027943335.1 Chamaecyparis obtusa | reverse complement strand
CGATAACTTCAGAACCTGCGCCATCATTTTGTTGAAACCTCGAGAGGTTTTTATAAAATTTATAGTTGCTGTAATGAATGTTCCCGTGTGTTCATCGTTAATGGTATATTTGTCTTGGGTCTGCTCATACACGCGAGGAGATGAAGGAGATGAAGTCTTGATTATTTTTTCACTGATTACGTGTGAGCATTTGCTGCTTTGGTATGCCGCATACTGCACAAAAGATGTGTATGAAGTTTAAATGTTGTGTAGGGATTTTCTTCTCGCTATGTTGTAGGTTTCTTATTTCAGAATTAAGCTCTGGTTTTAAACAGTTATATTTATGTAGAATTTAGGTTAATATTTGTGAAAGTGGAATAAATGTATTACTAGCAATTGCATCTTGATGTGCAATGGGTATATCGAAGATGTTTGAATGTGAAATATAGATAATTTTGGACTATTTTTTTGGATGATAAATAATTGTTGGTGGAGGGCTTGATCTAGACAATTTGAACAATTTTCATCCATGCTTAGTGGCTTGATCTGATTTTTGGATGCCTCGTCTACAATATTACAATCAAATAGTATTGAGAACACTAAAAAACATGTAAACCAAAGAGACAGCTGCAAAAATATTTCAATGTCTTATTAGACCAACAATCCAATTATATTAGTGCAATCAATTGGAAATTATGATAAATTAAAAATACAAGAATAATGGCAAAAGAAATATTCAACAACGACAATCCATTTTAAACTTTGATCTTTGAATCTCCACAATGTATGAAATGTTACATAAATAGTCATTTGTGTCTAAACCTTTGGATCTTTTATTTTTCTCAAATGGGTGTCTAATTTGAGGGGAAATAAAATATGAATTTAATATTTAGAACAAAAGCTTCAAGATCCAAGATTTATGTTTTGGATAACACTCAATAAGATCAAAAAAACCATCACATATATATAATATATTAGAAAAATAAATAAGATATATGTCCCTCATGTAGTATATTTATTGCTAATTGGTAGTTAATTGAATTTGTAAAATTATTGCCTAGAACTTAAAACAACCTGATCATGAGACAAGTGGTGGTCAATTTTGGTGAGTGACAAACTTAGCATCATCAAGTAGAGGTTTATAATCGAAGTGGTCATTAATGTGAGATATAATGAGACATCATGTGGGGTGGATGAAAATGAAGGAATGAAGGGTAATGATTTAGGAAGGAAGATGAAGGAAAATATGTGGATATGTTTAGATGAGGGTTCTTATAAGAGACAAGTATGAGGAAGGGTATGTTGGAAACTACAATTAAAATAATTGTTATATTGTCATTGATGTCAAACCTTAACAGGTAAGACAGTTGCTATCTAGGATAGTACCATATCTTTTGATTGATGAAGAGGATTTAGAAAGAGCATATAACAAGAGGACCTAAGGAAAGGTTGAGTTATGTGATACTTCAATGGGTACTTGATTAGTTGGCACATTGACAAGGTAATGTGTTGTTTATCTAGTAAGGAGAAAGACTAGAAATGTAGGCTTAACCAAGCAAAAGTGAAGAAATCTAGTTTAAGCCGAGTGATGTTAGTGTCGAGCGAACACTAGTATATGCCGAGTAAATCTAGTGTTAACCGAATATCAGTAATTGTCAAGTGACAGGAAATTACCAAGCAAAGACAGTGTTTTCCACGGAAGACATTTTTTAGTGATGATTGAGATACACAGTGATGATCGAGGAGATGAACATAGTATTGACCGAGTGTCAATAATTTACATTTGGAGACTGAATTAAGGATCCCAGCTGACATAGTTGAATTCTTGAGATATGTAAAACGTGTTTACATTATTAATGAATTGTATGGAGCATTTAATGCATGGTAAATCATTTTCTTATGGATTCAAAGAAAAGTTTGGAGATGTATCTAGAAGGAAAAGATGGAGAACATGATGATGGAAGGATTCGATGAATCTGAGCTAAACCTAAGATCTACGAAGGAGATTAAGCAGCAAAAGATTGATCTACCTGATCAAGCAGGTATAAGATTAACCTAATTGTGAGGTTACAGTAAGAGCGGATGTGAGGAGAAGAGGATGATGTTATTGACTGATAAGTCTAAGCAGAAGGTTGAAGGTGAAGTTGTGAAGGAGCTAAACATAGTTGTGGTGATTACTTGAAGTGAATTCTGAGAAGATTAGAGATGGAGATGGAAATTAAGGTTAGTTAGTAAATCAGCATATGTGTGAAGTGGATCTGTATTTGCAAAGTGAGTTGTATATTTTTCAGATCAGAACCTACTGTTACTTTCTAACCATTGTATCAGTCTAAATCCTTTAATCAAGGTTGACCTAACAGTCATTGTATAAATCCTTTAATTAAGGTGACATTCTAATGGAATGTTCTTAAGTCCTCTAACCAGGCCACTTTTGACGGAGTGTTTTAAATCCTTTAACAGGGTCACACCTAACAGTGTGTATGTAAACCTTTAGCTAGGTTAGCTTCTCACAAAGCTCACTTTAGAAGAGTGAAAATCAATAGCATGTTACAAAGTGGTTTTTCCCTAATTGGGTTTCCACTATAAATCCTGGTGTTATACTTGTGTGAATGATTTTGATGTGAATATTGTTGAAAGCTTTATATTCTATTTAAGTTAATTACTGTTGGATAGTGGATTGCATGTTATATGTTTCTGATATATGCTTTAGAGACCGAGTTGAATTGTCGATTAGATCCGAGTTTGTTGAAGTACTGGAAAGTTCAATTGGTACATCTGGACCCGAGAACAACTGATTCAACCCCCCTCTCTATTGTTCTAAAAACATTCTAACAGGGTAGTCAAATAACGATTGATAATAATTTCTATAAAAGAAAGGAAAAATGATTCATCCATATACTATAAGAAATTTGTTTAGAGAAATTGAGAGTTTTTAGTTTTTAATAAAAATAAAAGACAAAGGCAATAGTATAGTAGATGGATTGTAACATAATTGTGATAAGGTCTATATGTTGTGACTATGACTATGCTTTTGTTTACTCAAAAATATTTTTTTGTTGAATGTGACAAACTTAAAAAATCAAAGTAGAATTAACTAATTTTGCTTTTATTGTTTAGAGAGAAAATTTCTTTTGCAGATAAAGAAAGGAATAAATAATCAAGGTTGGAATTCATGCCAAGCTCACCACAAATATAGGTAACCTACATAATTCAAATGTATAAATTATTTTTCAAACATCTTAGGATTCAACTAACAGTGTATGATACATGGGTTTACTTAAGATGACACAAACATACAATAAATCTTCACAAAAACTAAACTCTTAATCTAAATGAGGCTTGGATGGAAAATGCTAACAATATAAGAAATTGATTGATTTAATAATGATTAAATTTATGAATGAAAAGATTGTTTGAAGAGATTTAAAAGCTAATAAGAATGAAAGATCAAACTTAGATAAGCTAGTAGATGGGAAATAATAAGAAGAACCTATTGAAAACAACTAAGTTCCTAATAGAAGGTACAAAGAATGGTTTTGGAATAAGGATGTTGGTACAATTGTAAAAATACAACCATGCAATTTAAAAATAAGAAGAAAAAGAAATGACAGCAAAAGAAAAAAATACCAAAAGTTTGCAAAACTGAAATTGGAGAAATGAAAGATGGAATATGGATGTAGAATTTCTTGTAGATAAATAAGAAATATGGTCCCAAAACAATTCACACCCTTTGTCTATGCTTCCACATTTTGGAAGCATGTCTACTAGGGAAGTTGCAACCACAAGAACTCATTGAATTGATCTATACCTTAAGCTTTGATGGATGTCAACATGATTTTCTAAAGCTCTCAAGTTGACACATGCTAGGAGGATGTTGACAAAGGTTGCAGAGTCTTATATGTGGAAATTGTATTTTCTTGAGAGTTCCCAAAGACTTTTTAACAAGATGATTTTGTCAGCAATCTTCAATCAAGGCATTCCATTACAACTCAATATAGTTTTTGAGGTTTTTTTAACTATTCACGTGCTTGTTCCATGCTTCCATTTTGTACATATCTTTCACTCGTTATGTTCCATTAAATGATATCTATTTGAGGCATTTTGTTAGATAATTCAGGGTAAAAGCACAATTGAGTGTCACCTTTTTGGCTAACTCAAATCACTCAGCCCAGTTAGACTCAACCGAGTCTAACATGGCCAAGAACACATAGGCACCACGTGGCACTGAATGGCGTCTACGTGGCCCAGTAGACTAGGCCAAGTGGTACCTAGCCGAGTAGGACTCGACCGAGTCTATATGATATTTTAAATATCAAAAAACATCCTAGGCCCCTCATTTACAGATTATTTGGCTACTCATGGGGGGCTGACCCCTTAGGGTACTCAGCCCAGTCGAACTAGGTGGTATGCCATGTTGGCAGCCAAACCTCCAAAAACATTAAAAAAACTAGAATTTTGCACTTATGTTGTTCCTTTCTCTGATCAAAATAGAAAATGTTAAAAAACTAAAAGTACTCTTTTCTAGATCTTGGAAGTAAGATTCTGGACATATAAATTTTATATTGTTTCAACTACAAGACGTTAAACAAATTTTCTAAAAACTACATGTATGTATATTAAACTTTGAGAAGACATTGATTCAGAAAATATAAAAAAATGCTAAATCAATTCAACAAAATTTTAAAATTATATACGACACTAGAGGAGAGAGTCCTCTTCAAGAATATGTAATTTGTTTGGTTTTTGGTATAGTTTTGATAGGGGAAAAGTGATGGGAGACAAAAACTGTTGATTTTAGGTAAGTTTGACTTTGAATACTTATAACAGGTAAACTATAGATCAAAAACACTTCTTTCTTTTTTTCTCCACTAGATATACATGTCATCTAAAACATATTCTGAAACTGGAGGGAAAAACAATGTTTTACTTATAATGATTTGACAGGAAGTAAACTCCTTGATTTGTAGTATTTTTCAGGATATGAAAAATAGACCTAAAAAATTAAAAAAACATATTAATTTTTGCTCAAATTCATTTTTAAAAATTATAGGCACAAAATTCATCATATCAGTTTACATCATGTGCCTTTACCCTTCATGCACTATTTCTATCCTTCCACATTTTGCAAACATATATACTAGATCATTTTCATTTATAAAATCTAACAAGAAAGTCCCTTTTATTAAGCATTGACGGATCAAAACCTATCGTGGTGACACAAGCAGGGAGGGTGCTCAAAAAGGTTGTAGACAGATATTGCTTTATGGATTTCATAAGTTCAGTTTACCATGTATTCATTAAATACATATATTGCTACATTTAAATAAAAGTCATCTAGATTTCAAATCATTTTGCAGAATGAATTGCTCGATAAATGAAACCTACACTGTCATAAATGTTGGAAACTACAATTGAAACAATTGTTATATTGTCATTGATGTCAAACCTTAACCGGTGAGATAGTTTCTATCTAGTAGAGTACCATATCTTTTGATTGATGAAGAGGATTTGAAAAAAGGAGATAACAAGAAGACCTAGTGGAAAGGTTGAGTTATGATAAACTACAATGGGTACTTGATTAGTTGGCACATTGGAAAGGTAACGAGTTGTTTATCTATAACACTAAGTGAAGAAGTCAGTTGTTTTGAAGCTTAGAATAAATGAGGAAAAGAAAGTCTAAAAGCATAGGATTAACCGAGAAAAAGAGCAGAAGATAAAGAAATTTTAGTGTAAGTCGAGTGATGCTAGTGTTGACCAAGCGCCAATATAAGCCAAGCAAATTTTAGTGTTGATCGAGCATCAATAATTGTCGAGTATCAAAGAATTAATTGAACGAAGATAGTGATTGCCGAGAAGAATAGTTTTAGATAATTAACCGAGATATCCAGTGATGATCGAGAAGATGAACATAGTATTGGTCGAGTGTCAATAATTTATAGTTTGTGAAGGAATTGAGATCCCCAACCGACATAATTGTATTCTTGGGATATGTAAAATGGGTTGAAGATAAGGATGAATGACCTGGAGCATTTAATGCATGGTAAACTATTTTCTTATGGATTCAAGGAGAAGTTTTGAGAAGTATCTAGAAGGATAAGGAGGAGAACAAAATGTTGGAAGGATTCAATGAATCTGACCTAAACCTAAGATCTACGGAGATGATTAAGCGATAAAAGATTAAGCTACCTAATTCAAGGAGGTATAAGGTTGACCTAACCGTCATTTGTAAATCCTTTAATCAAGGTGACATTCTAATGGGATGTTCTTAAGTCCTCTAACAAGGTCACTCCTAAGAGGGTGATTAAATCCTTTAACAGAGTCACACATAACAGTGTGTATTGTAACCTTTAACAAGGTTGGATCCTCATAGAGCTCACTTCAGAAGAATGAAAATTTGGTAGCATGTTACTGGTGTTTTTTTTCCAAATTGAGTTTCCACATTAAATCCTAGTGTCATACTTGTGTTAATGTTATTTGATGCGTTTTACATTTAAGAGTTTTATATTTTGCAAGTTGATTACTTTTGGACAGTGGACTGCAAGTTTTATGTTATTGATTATATTCTATAGAGACTGAGTGAATTGTTGAATAGATCTAAGTTGGTTAAGTATTGAAAATTTCAATTGGTACATCTAGACCTGAGGATAACTGATTCACCCCCCCTCTTTGTTATTCTAAAATCATTCTAACAATTGGTATCTGAGCTTGTGGTGCTTGTAAGGAAAAAGTTTGAAAGTAATTGAAGCTAAGGATCATGATGTACAAAAAGGAGGTACCAAAGCTGAATAAGGAGAACTTCCCTGCATAGCAAAGTTTGATGAAGTTACACCTGGCTGGTATTGGTGATTCAATGAAATATTATGTGGAAAATAATTACATGCCAGTAGCTACACCTATGACAACCGAGGAGATGAAGGAAAAGAAAGAACACAATCAGGTAATGTTGGAGATTGCATCATCCCTAAGTTATCCTGAATTTGAAGACATCAAGAACTGTACTAATGCAAATAAAATGTGGGACATACTGATAGCTATCTATGGTGGAGACACAAATGTGCTGAGAGCCAAATATGAAAGTTTGAGAGGTAAGTTTGATGAAATGAGAATGTTAGAAGGTGAAACTATTGTTCAATATTGTGCCAGAGTTAAAGAGGTAGTGAATGTTGTTAGAGGAGATAAAGGAAATATTGATGATGAGACTCTTATTAGAAAATTCTTGAGAACCCTACTTTCTATTTATGCTATTAGAGTTTCTATAATACAAGAACTGAGATGTGCTCATAGTAACAACTTAACCTTGGAAGGACTTGTTGGTAGGCTTATTGCTTTTTAGTTGTCAAATTTTGATAGTTTCACTACTCATAATATTGAATTTGCATTCAACTCTTGAATGGTTCTTCAAAAGTCTAAGAAAGGAAAAGAAAGATGTGTGGACAGTGAAAGTGACACTTCTGATGATGATCTTGATGATCTTGAGGCACTCATGGCTAGAAGGATACCAAGAGGAAAAGGAAAATTTAAAGGTAAACCTCCTATAATTTGTTTTTCATGCAACAAAGTTGGTCATATTGCAGCAAGATGTCCTGACATGAATGACAAGGATGAGAGAAGAGAAAGAAAGTATAAAGACAAAAGGAATGAAAAAGATCACAGAAGGTATAAGGACTACAAGGATAAAGGTAAGAAGTGTTAGATAACTAAGATGGGGGGGTGAATCAATTAAGTACAGTTATCCTACAATCCCAAATTCTCCCAGATGTATATAACAAAAATTTTCAATCAAATAATCAACTAGGTAAAATATCAATTGTGCATTTCTCTTAATCTACCAATTACCAATAAATTAAATAATGTGTTTACAGATCTATCTAGTTATAGAAATGTGTAAAGTAAAATAATAATTCAACACATCATACACATATAACACAAAGAATTTTTTTAATGTGGAAACCCTATTAGGGAAAAAACCGCTTGGGACCGGTAACCCAAAATAATTCACTCTTCTGAAGTGATTTTAGTTAGGATCCAACCCTATTAAAGATTACAAAACACATTGTGAGGTGTGACCTAGTTAGAGGATTTATCACTAACAGTTCTCATTTGACCAAACATTCACTATGGGGTCAATAAGAAAACAATCAACATTCATTGAATGTCATATTGAAATATAAAGACTTCTAAGTCCCACTTGGTTAAGAGATTTATCTGTAGCAATGTTTAAATTGATACAGTAATGATTTGTTAGGAATGGGAACACTGAGAGGGGGGGTGAATCAGTGTTCACTATATTTTAACTTTTCACTTCAATCTTTGTACTGAACTTATATGCTTAATAACTAAATTAAACATTCACATAAACATGAAACATGAAATCAACACGTGACACCAATATGGTTACGGGGAAACCCAAATAGGTGAAAACCTCGGTGGGAATTGACACCCACTAATATTCTTCACTAGTGTTTTGTGATCCTTGTTAGAAGATCCTTAACCTTGTTAGGAGTTGCTTTACAATGCTTTAAGTACAGTAGACCTTGTCAAGGGTCAGACCCTATTAGGAGTCTTTTACAATAGTCCCTATTAGGGGAGTGGAATCATTTTCCTAGAGCTCACTGCTCAAGTGGTGAAGGCTACAACCTTCTGATCTCGGATACACACTATATCTACAAGATGAACTGTTACTGTGACACTGCTTGTCAGATCAGTTCCTTTGATGCGCTGATGCTTTGTGTGTGTGAAAATTGTACCTGATCTGTAGACACAACACTTCAGTAAAACATTAGAGGTTAGCAAAAATCAAAATCGTGCAAAATTGAAATCTAATTTAACCAAGCGATTTACTGCCTTCTAGTAGATGCGAGATCGATGTTCTCAGATTGTTATCGAGATCAGTGACCTAGACGACACCTAAATGAAGGATTTGAATGCAATTGATCTATATTTTTTATATTTTCTATGCAATAAGAATGAAAAATGATATGAAATCTATGATATGTAAAAACTGATATGCTATGAATTGATCTAACAATAATATGAAAACAAAAGTGATCTCACAACAATGTTGATTCGCAATAAGCTTTGATCCTTCCAATTGCAATTCTCCAGCGTGATTGTGCAAAAATATGAGATTTTGTGGATGCAAATTTGAGAGATGAATTATGAAGAGCTGAGCCTTGATTTTATAGAAATCCAGGGCTTTGGGGTTGCATGGATAAAAGCCATAAATCACTCAAATTAACTCAGCTTGATTTTTGAGTTATCTGATAATAAAGATAATTTAATTCACAAAAACATGCAAAAGCTAAGTTTTAACTCAAAATAGAGTTTAGCTTTAATTGATAATTGATAGTTATCTGCTTTTATGATTGTGCATGTTTTATTTATGAATTAATTAAATAAATAAAGTGATTTATGCTCAACTTAACTGATTTTTGAAAATAAAACAATTGATTTATGGGTTAATCAATTATTTTTCAAACTTTTATTAAAAACTATATTATTAAATAATGACAACTTGCTTTAATTAATTAAATAAAAATTTAATCAATTATTCATAGGATATTGGATTTATTGTCAAAATTAAATAATACAATTAATAATAGATAGAATTAAATTTAATTACCCAATTAAG
The DNA here is from genome assembly GCA_027943335.1 of Chamaecyparis obtusa. Taxonomy (NCBI): domain Eukaryota; kingdom Viridiplantae; phylum Streptophyta; class Pinopsida; order Cupressales; family Cupressaceae; genus Chamaecyparis; species Chamaecyparis obtusa. Next base: position 985,390 of record BSBK01001420.1, on the reverse strand, counting down.
TGGAAAGATATTAAATCTAATTAATGAAATATGAAAATATTCAATTAATCAAACTTAGGATAAATGTGATTTATCACCAAATAATCATTAAATTAAAGATAATTAAGATAATTAGGAATATTGCTAGGAATATTCCTCGATGCAGAATTTAAGATAATCAATTAGGATTTGATGATGTTTAGATGTGCCTTAGATTAGGACTTTGATGTCGATTTCGTTCGAATTGTTGATATAGGAGATTAATGAACTTATAGCCCATTTTTGGGGTATTACACTTTGACCTCTAGCAAAGCTCTAATACATCTTCTAGTGTCTTCACACACTTTTGCTCTACTTATTACAACTCTCTAACAACTTCCATACTCAATACAATGGGCGCATCTTATATTTATATGCACATACAAAATAAACAACTAGGTCGGCCCTTAGACCTATTACATACAATGCTTCTAAATGAATTGGCTTAAGCGTGCTTACAAATGAACAAGTATACATGTCGGCAACCTAAATACAATAGGCGCATAGCCTTTACAACATTACATTATATCTGCAAACCAAAATACTAACTTTTGGCTTCATGCTCTATTCTTCTCTAACACTCACTGGCTGTGCAACTTCAACTGACTATAACTTTCTCATCCTTGCACATCTGATCATGCACTCATAGACTAAGCATGAATGTAGTCTAACCAACTTAACTTCTAGGGTGTATACCATAATTCTTCTGTACGCACGTGCATTGATGCTCTGAGCTGTAAGAACTATGTACACTATCCAGTCTTCAACACTTAACTGATTTTTGATCTTCTCTTCAAGTGCGCTGACTCCAAACTGCTATATGACTTTGATGCCATAATGACAACACTATATCAAGTCATATACATCAGTATAGACAACTTTCCAACAATCTCCCCCTTTGTCATTAATGGCAATAAAGGAATATGGCCAAGTTGCTAATTGTCCTTAATACAAAAACTTTTGTTCTTCTAAACATATACTTATATCTCCCTATACATAATAGGTTATCATGGTGGCATCAATCTCCTTGATGTTCTGATTTAGAATGTCTAATGAGGGCGCAAGAGCATTCCTCAACTGAGTCTGTCTAGCCCTTAGCTTTGTCATCTCCTTTTCTGCCTTCTCAATTTTGTTTATCTGACTTTTGTAGACATTATTGCACATGTTCACATTTGTGGATGTGTCTTTCACTGAACTCTTCACTTGCTCAATCATAGATTCCACCTCTTTTATTTTCTTGAAATGAGCATCAGTAAGCTTATCTTGATCCATGCATTCTGCAATGATTTTTCTTCCTTGATCTACAAATTCTTTTAGGGATGCTTGACCAGTCTTGAGGGAACTAAGGTCAAGTGCAAAGTTATTCACCAATTCAGTCAATCTCTTCTTCAGATAATTTTCTTCTACAACTAGGGATGTATATTCTTCAAGGCTTGATAAATTGCTTTTAAAATGTGAGATGATTGTACTCACATTATCAATCGAGTGTATCTTTGACACTTTCTTATCTTTTGGCAACAAATTATTCAACATGTTTACTGATTCTACCAGGAGGGGATTCCTCATTACTTGCTTTTCTTTGGCTTTCTCCATAGCTAAGACGCTGAACTTAATCAAGTCTTCTTCTCTCCATGAGTCCAAACCGGATGTGTCAGGTGTCAAACTTGACAACAATGCTGCTGAAGGAGTGATGGGAGTGTTGTCCAACACTCTTTGCTCTATTGACATTTCATCCTTTTTCTCACTTTCCTTTACCTTTCCTTCTTCTTTCTTTTCTTTCTCTTTTTCTATTTCTTTTCCTTGTTCTTTTTCTTCTTCTTTTTCTATTTCTTTTTCTTCCATCTTTTCTTCTTCTTTTTCATCATCAATCAATGCTTTTTCTTGTTGAATGGGCGGTGTGTTGTTGCATAACATTTCAGCTTCTTGTGTGCTCATAAAAGCTTCTTCAAACTTATCCAAGTCAGTGTCAGTGGCCACCATGGCTATCTCAACATTATGAATGATAATTGTGTTGTCCTTGAGTGACTCTATCATGGGCACAAACTTATCAAACTTTGTTTGTGCTTCTACTGTAGGTGTTGAATCCTGAGGACCTGTAGATTGTATCTTGATGGTCTTTGTTGCTTTGTCTTGCTCACTAGGTGCTTGAGAGATGGGCGTAGACATAGGTTTCATGTGCTACTCTAAGAATACCTTCTCAAAGGCCAATCAGCTCATAGTCTTTGTTCATGAGGTGTAGTGTTCTCATCTTTGAGCTTAAGTGTGGCTTCACCAAATTCAATAGCATTGAATTTTCTTCAACAAAACATACTGGAATAGTGGAATCAAGTGTTTGTTCCCTTATTCTAAAGCCTTCTTCAATGGCTTGTCTCTTCAAGGTATCCATAATCTCCCATACCTTATTTGGGATAGCTGTCTTTAATTCAAGAACTGTATTCTTGAACTTTATCATGTGTTTGATCAGCATCTCATGAATCTCTGATTTATCAATTTCATGATATTTGTCATAAAACTTAGCTATCTGATCTAGCCTTCCTTCTTCTATAACTCTAGTCCTTAACACTTGAAGACTAGGTATGAATCCTACTTCTGGAGGTGACTACACATTTTTCAATTTTCTTCTTGTGGCTGCACTTATAGTTGAAGGTTGGTTTGTGGCGATTTGTTTTCTCCTCTTGGGTATTTTAGGAGATGCATCTGTGGATTCAATATCAACTATAGCAGTGGGTGCAGGACTAATATCATCAGTTTTACCTTGTTTATCCTTTGGATCATCAGTCTTCTCAATCTTTACCTTTTGCCTCTTAGGATCATCAGACTTAGCTTCCTCTATGGATGCGCTCTCAATTTCCAAAGCAATCTTTCCTTCCCTTGCTTTTTCTAGGTCTACTTGTGTTACTCCATGAATTTTGAGTATCTCAGATGTAATCTTAGAGGCTTTCCTCTTAGTTGTTACATTGTTTAGCTTGGCATCTACTTCTCTTGTCTTCTCCTCATAAGTTCCCCACCTAGGTTCATTAGGATCTTTAGGGGCTGATAGTAGAACCTGTGCATATGCTTCAAGGACCTGTTCCTCTACCACATAACCAAGTGGATGAATCCACTTAGTTCTTGGCTCAACAACTTCCATACAAGTTGTGTCTATCTCTACCATAAAGCAAATAGTATCCTTGTACTTTTCCACAATGCTTTCTAGAATTCTATACCTCGTTTGCATCTTGACCCTGAAGGTCTTCAACTCCAATGTTATATAATCTCTCAATGTACTTTCAGTGGATGCTTTGTTAGATATCTGTGGCATGGTTGGAATGGACTTGCCCAAATACAAATCTAATATTTTCCCAACTATATGAAGGTACATGTAAATGATCAATGACCCAAACCTGAATATCTTGGTTTTGTCATGCTTGATTGCTTTGATGTTGTCAATCAACTATGCGTGCAAGATTTCACACAAGTTGAACTTTGCATCTTCCTTCACAAGTCTAATGGCTACTAAAATAGTGCCCACAGACACACTATTCACCTGCTAGTGTGATGGAACCTATATCCAAGTATCATAGACATCAATTTGATGTCAGCTTGTTCAATAGGCTCAATTGTCATCTTGCGCCTATCACTCCCTGACTTACAAGTTTTCTCAACCATTTTCCTGACATCCTTGCCCACAAGAAGGATGACGCTTGTCCTAGAAAGGCCTGTCGTCTCATGTATTAGGTCACTGGTGATTCTGACCTGCACATCACCTATCCAAAATAGGTCATCATGAATTCTACTTAATAGTATCTTAATCCATTCAATCTCATAAAATTCATATGTCGTAGCATACTCAACTATTGGGTGATCATTCCACTTAACATATTCATCCATGAATGTTTTATCTGGTTTCAACATGGTATCCATGTGCACCCTTAACCTATCCAACCCAACTAGTTCTTTCTTGTAGTAGATGTAAGCCCTAATGTCTTCCACATGCAGGAGAATGCTCCCTCTAAATCATCTAGGGTTGACTTAAATGGATGTTTCTTAAATACATATCTCTTCTTCTCAGCAACATCAAAAACTATGGGAGTGGCCATGACTTACTTGTTTAATCGCTTTCCAACTATACTCTAAGATGATCTGAAGACTTTTGAATCAACACATCAAACTAGGGTTTTTGCAACTGACCAAATGCATTGTCAATTGCTACAAATTACTAATGGATCAATCTCCAAGTCTTCACAACAACTTCTAAGGCTCTTTCTACTCTCCTATCGCTCTGAATTTGAATGCAATGAGCAATCAAACAACTTTCTGTGTACTTAAAGTGAAAATTCTGCCATTAATGTTTGCCGCGTAAACTGGGCTATCACTTAAACATTTCCAACTTGAGTTCTGCTAACAATCAATATGTGCGCTCTTGCATGAAGGTTCCTTTATACTCCAAAAGCTTAAGTCCAAAGGTGCATACTCTAAGAGTGAGTATACTAGCCACATAGGGGTTTAGAGCTAAATTAGCTCCCCCTATGACCATGAGGGTCATTCATCCAGATGTAGAGGGTGCATCCACTGTGGATGCATCCAATACATTCTCATCATTCTTGTCCTTCTTTTTCTCTGACCAAATCATGCTCGTATCATCTGAGGCTTTGACAAAGTTAACTTCTCCTTCAGGATCCAAACTGGTTCTTCGGCCTTTTTAGGGCTTTCCTAACCTTGCGTCCTTGATCTATAGAACTTTGAGATATGTCCAGCCTTGTTATAAGAGTGAAAAATGACTGGAGGTCTTCTATTCCTCGGCGCATTAACATGAGTCACCATTTTACATTGTCTAGCCGAGTGGCCATTATAGTTACATATCTGGCATGTTACATTCTGAGAACTTCTTACATTTGTCTAATTTTGATTTCTCTGATCATGCTGAATCCTATTCTTCTTACTAGTCTTGCAATTCATAGCTCTATGACCAAATTTATTGCATAAAAAATAGTAACCATTAAAAGGTCTTACCTTTGTACAGTTCCTCGCAATGTGTCCATGCTTGTTATAAGCAAAACAAGTGCGGTCTATAGGCTTGCACTCATTCTTAGGTGGTTCACTATTATCTTTGGTTTGATCTTCAATCTCCTTAGCATCAGTAGAGTCCTTTTGTGAATCCTTTCTTGCTCGCATGTTGTCAATCTGATTTTGTGCTTCATTGTATCCAATACAACTAGTGTCTCCTTTGGCTCTTCTTGCATACAAGTGAGATTATATCAAATCAGAACTAGTGTGTAATTTGTAAATATGATTCTTTGCTTCTTTCAATTCAGACTCCAAGCTTTCTTTACTATTCCTTAGCTCCAAGATTTCCATGTTTTCTTGCCTTAGTTCTTCATTGAGTTGAAGGTTCTCTTTGACTTGTTCATTGTAGACTTCCTGATTGTTGATCAACTTATCATCAAATTCTTCAAGTAGTTCTTTCATAGATGCATTTTCTTCATTCAACTTCTTGACCTTTTCTCCTGGATCACTGTTAGAGCATTCTTTCAAATCCTTTCTTAGCCTTTTGATAACCAATTGTGCATCACTAACTTTTTCCTTTAGTTCTTCAATTTCTCTTTTTGATTTGTCCAGGTCTTCAAGAGTAGCTTCAAGATTTATTTTCAGATGTTTCATTTCTGCTTTGTCTATGATCTCCTCAAGTAGTTAAACTTCTTTGCTGAGGTGCAGAGCTCTTACACCAATTGTTAGGAATGGGAACACTAAGAGGGGGGGGTGAATCAGTGTTCACTATATTTTAACTTTTCACTTTAATATTTATACTAAATTTATATGCTTAATAACTGAATTAAACATTCACATAAACATGAAACATGAAATCAACACATGACACCAATATGGTTACGGGGAAACCCAAATAGGTGAAAACGCTGATGGGATTGACACCCACTAATATTCTTCACTAGTGTTTTGTGATCCTTGTTAGAAGATCCTTAACCCTGTTAGGAGTTACTTTACAATGCTTTAAGTACAGTAGACCTTGTCAAGGGTCAGACCCTATTAGGAGTCTTTTACAATAGTCCCTGTTAGGGGAGTGGAATCATTTTCCTAGAGCTCACTGCTCAAGTGGTGAAGGCTACAACCTTTTGATCTCAGATACACACTATATCTACAAGATGAACTATTACTGTGACACTGCTTGTCAGATCAGTTCCTTTGATGCGTTGATGCTTTGAGCTCTAGCAAAGCTCTAATACATCTTCTAGTGTCTTCACACACTTCTGCTCTGCTTATTACAACTCTCTAATAACTTCCATACCAAATACAATGGGCACATCTTATATTTATATGCACATACAAAATAAACAACTAGGTCGACCCTTAGACCTATTACATACAACACTTCCAAATGAATTGGCTTAAGTGTGCTTTAAAACAAATAAGTATACATGTCAAAAACCTAAATACAATAGGTGCATAGCCTTTACAAAATTACATTATATCCGCAAACCAAAATACTAATTGTCAGCTTCATGCTTTGTTCTTCTCTAGCACTCATTGGCTATGCAACTTCAACTAACTGTAACTTTCTCATCCTTGCACATCTGATCATGTGCTCATAGACTAAGCATGAATATAGTCTAACCAACTTAACTTCTAGGGTGCATACCATAATTCTTCCATACGCACATGCACTAATGCTTTGAGCGGCAGGAACTTTGTACACTGTCCAATCTTCAACACTTAACTGATTTCTGATCTTCTCTTCAAGTGTGTTGACTCCAAACTGCTATATGACTTTGTTTCCATAATGACAACACTATATCAAGTCATATACATCAGTATAGACAACTTTCCAACATGATCTAATTCAAATACAACTTGATTTGTAGATTTGATGATCTATGCTAAGCTCAAAATACCTCTGATCAATAATCAATTCAACATCTTCATTTCCTCCAACTCTGTTTTGCTCAGTATATGCTATCTTTGACACTCAGTGTCATCTTCAATTTGTTTAGTTCTATCTTCAACCAGTTTGATCAGTGTTACATGAAAATAATATTTTCATGCAAATTTTCTTGTAGCGTCAAGAATCCCCCATACTCAATAATGAATCTTATGTATCTTTATATAGACATCATAAACCATTTTCTTCTCATCCATATATAAACTTGTTCATTCCTGATCTCAATACATAATAGAATCATGTAATATAATAAAGTTATCAAATTAATTCCATAGACTCATCAATAAGATACCCAATTTATACCATATTCATATCTTTCTTATCCATCTCATCTTCATGTAGATATCTCATTCCTTTACCATTTTCCTTCTTAAGATGTTTGTGATCATCATGATACTTGTACAGTCAAAACTAGTTGACATCAATGATAATACATTAACTAATTAATTGTCTTACATATACTTTAGTATCTTGGTGATAATTAATCATTATCTTTCAATTATCCATTCCATTGTCAAACTTTCCTTCAAGATATTCTATCAATTGTAGGTTATCAATCTCTTCCTTTGGCATTTATGGCAACACAATATGAAAAATGTCATAGAATACGAAACATTTGTTCTATAACTCTATAAGAAAATGTTGTAACTTAGTAAGACCTGTTAGAATAACTAAGAGGGGGTGAATCAGTTATCCACAGTCCCAAATCAAAATGTATAATCCAAAACAATTTACTTAAACTTCTACAGCTCGGTAACATAAAATACTATAATGTCTATGCTTTTACCGATTACCAGTCAATAACATATAATGATTACCGATCAAATCCAACATGCAATATGTAAAGTATGATAACAAACAATCATCATAATGAACACATAACACAAAGATTTAACGTGGAAACCCTGTGAAGGGAAAAACCACCTGGGACCGACAACCCAAAAATTGTTCACTCTTTTGAAGTGAGGTCGGTGAAGACCCAACCCTATTAAAGGTTACAAACACACTGTGATGTGTGACCTTGTTAGAGGATTTTAGACCAACCATTATCATCCAACCAACATTCACTATGGGGTTGACATGATAACAATGTTCATTCTATGAATGATACATATAAGACTTTCCTAGTCCACTCTATTAAGAGATTTGTCTGTATACAATGGTTAAACTATAATAATAGGTGATCTAATTACAATACAACTTTAATTGCAAATGTTTAGATCTATATTATGCTCATTTGAATCCTCTGATCAATATATCAATTCTGTATCAACAATAATCAATGACTTACTATCACTTGGTAATAGCTTTTTGATGCTCGGTAAACTCTGCAGTTTGGTTCTCCTTAACCAGTTTGATCAGGCACACATGAAGCTTGTTCATGTGATAATTGTACAGTCTCTTTCTTTTGGCATGTGTTTCATAACGAAACCCTGGTCTCTTAAATAGACAAGTAAACCATTTTCTTCTCCTCCGTTAGATTTTATCTCTTATTCTTCTTCGTCCATTTTGCCGCTTAAACCTTTCTTGGCTGATGTGTTAGTAACACATTTTGATTCCATCCTTTAGATCTTCCTTGAATTTTGTTAGCTGTCAATCTTCGTAACAAACTTTATCAACATCTCCTATCACAAGGTACTTTACAACTCATTAATCTTATCGACTAAACTAATCATGTAGTTTCTTTTCCTGCTCGGTTAACAAAGAAATGTGTCTGTGAACACAAGCTCAGTTTATACTGTGCTCGATATACACTACACTGCTCAGTGTATACTGTGATGTTTCATCAACCGACCACACTGCTTTGTGTCTTTCAGCTCTTTTCCTCATCATAGATGAATGAGACATAATCAAGTCAATAACATAAGGTCATAGACTTATCAGCAAGTTACCCAATGTATTCCTTATCCTCATTTGTCATATGCATCTTCCTCATTTAGATATTTTTGTTCTTCATCTCTCTTACTCCTTTTCTATAGATGTTTAGGTATAGTAACTTACAAGATAAGTGTTGTCAAACTAGTTGACATCAATGACAACATATTACTGATTTAATCATATTACATATCTAATTAGCAACTCGGTGATCTCTAATCATAGATCTTTAATTAGTTTCTAAATCAGTTGTAGTTCATCAATCTCTCCCTTTGGCATTGATGACAACTCAAGTAATATGAAATATACCATACACATACCAAAAATGTATTCTACAACTCTGTGAACAAATGTTGTACAAGCTCTCCCTAGCTTAATATGTTTAATCACTACGTTACTCAATAGCATTACCAATGCAGCTTTGACATTCTACAGATATGATCTTTGCAGCTCTTCAAATTCCTTCTTCTGTTCTCAGTAACTAATCTTCAGTGCTCTCCCTTTCTTTCAGTTTGTCTCTCTCTTAGATAGATGTTTCAGTGTTCTCATCAGTGCATATTGTTTCATATTGGTTATCTCTCCCTTTGACAACAATGCTAAAGAAACAAATAAACATACAACTCTATAGTAGCCATGTAACTCTTTATTGTCCGGTGCATATTCTGTATCTCTGTATACTGATATGCCAATCTGTTCCAGTTCTCCAAACTTTTCACAACCTTAGACATGATCCAAAGTGTGAACTATGATGCATCAACAAGAATGATCTTCTGATATGATTAGGCTAATGCAACATCCAGATCACATTAGTGACCAGTAGACAAGGGACGGACCCCAAGTCTAGTCCTCAAGTATTCAAATGTATCCTTTGGTAGAGGCTTTGTAAATATGTCTGCAAGTTATTCTTTAGACATAACAAATTCTAGCTTTACTTGCTTCTCTTGTACTTGTTCTCTTAAGTAGTGATACTTAATAGATATATGCTTTGTTTTAGAATGCATCATTGGATTCTTTGAAATGTTTATTGCACTGGTGTTGTCACAATATATAATCACTAGCTCAGTGATTACCTCATTCATACCTTCCAACACTTGCTTAATATATGCAATATTTGAATAGTTTGTAGCAGCAACAACATACTCTGCTTCGGTTGTAGACTAAAAAATGCAAGCCTACTTCTTACTTGTCCATGTAACAAGTCTTTCACCAAAGAAAAATGCTCCTCCAGTGGTACTTTTTCTGTCATCCACATTTCTAGCCCAATCAGCATCGGTATAGAATTTGAGTTCAAATTTGCCTTCCTTAGGATGCCATAATCCATAATCTTCTATTTTCTTCAGGTATCTTAAGATTCTCTTTGTAGCAACCATGTGTGATTCTCTAGGATTTGCAGAAAATCTTGCAACAATTCCCATAACATGTGCTATGTCTGGTCTACTATGCACTACATACATTAACTTACCAATCATAGAATGGTACAGTGTCTAGTTCACTTCTGTAGTTTCATCTTCCTTAGTTAGTTTACATCCAGTAGCCATCGGTGTTCCCACAGGTTTAGCATCTTCCATGCCAAATGTCTTCAATACTTCCTTGATATATTTAGATTGTGTGATGAATATCCCATCACTCTACTGAATCACTTGTAGTCCTAGAAAGAACTTAATCTCTCTGAACATTGACATTTCAAATTCACCTCTCATTTCATCAGCAAATGACTTACATATTTGATCTTTTCCTCCAAATATAATGTCATCCACAAATATTTCAACAATAAGAATAGAATCATCAGTATCTCCTTTCATATACAAATTGTTGTTCTCACTTATTCTAACAAATCCAATACTTAACAAATAAGTATGCAGCCTCTCATACCAGGCTCTCGGTGCTTGCTTCAAACCATATAAAGCTTTATGTAATATACATACCATATCTTTCTTGTCTAGATCAACGAACCCTTTTGGTTGTTCTATGTAGACTTCTTCAAGTATTCCATTCAGAAATGCTGACTTGACATCCATTTGATAAACTTTGAACTTTTTGTGTGCAACATATGCAAGTAATATTCTAACTCCTAATCTAGCAACAGGTGCAAATGTTTCACCATAATCAATTCCTTCCTCCTCTGCATATCCCTTGCATACAAATCTAGCTTTATTTCTTGTTACCTCTCCATTTTCATTTTTCTTATTTTTGAATATCCACTTAGTACTGATAACATTCTTATCTTTAGGTCTAGGTACTAAGGTCCAGGTTTTGTTCTTCTCTATCTATTCTATTTCCTCTTTCATTACATTAACCCATTCATCATTTTATAATGCAACTTTTACATTCTTTGGTTCATATTCACAAACTAGACATGTACCTTGTCTTGTATTACTCCTTGTTTGAATGCTAGCTTGTCTGTCTCCAATGATTTGTGTCTCGGGGTGATGTCTTCTGACAAAACTTGCCACTATCTGATTTCTTCTTTCTTGTTCATCCTGTGCAGGTTCATTTGCTTGCTCGATGGGTGCTTCCTGCTCGTCGATTTCTCTTTCCTATTCCTCAATATTGTTTTCCTACTGACCAGTTGTCACTGTCTGCGACTTTGGTAGGTACTCAAGTTGTTTAATGTAAGTAAATCTACCATAGTCCTCAAGTTTCTTTTTGCTTTCCTCTGCATTCTTATCATCAAACTCACCAACTCAAACATTAGTACTTTCAATCATTTTATTAGTAACTTTGTTTAGACACTTGTATGCTTTACTTTTATTGGAATATCCTAGAAATATCCCTTCCTCACCTTTTGAGTCAAACTTTTCATTTCTTTCATCTTTCAGAATAAAAAATTTGCTTCCGAAAATCTTGAAATAACTTACAGTGGGTTTGTGTCCAAACCATAACTCATAGGGTGTCTTATTAGTGTCCTTCTTCAGTTGCACTCAGTTTAGAACATAAATAGCTATGCTGACAGCTTCTCTCCAGTATGTCTGTGCAACATTCTTTTCTATCATTAATGTCCTTGTGTAGTCAACAATTGACCTATTCCTCCTTTCATTAATGCCATTTTGTTGTGGTGTCCTCAGTGCAGAGACCTATCTTTTAATACCATGCTCATTACAAAAATTAGTAAATTCATTAGAGATAAATTCACCTCCTCTATCAGATCTTAAGCATTTCAATTCTTTACCAGTCTCTTTTTCTACTTTTTCTTTATACCACTTGAACATCTTGAATGCCTCAAACTTTTCTTTTAAAAACATGACTATCATCAACCTAGTATAATCATCAACAAAAAGAATAAATATCTCTCCATAATAACTTTGAGTTCTCATAGGACCACATAGGTCGGTATGAACCAACTCAAGTATCTTCTTTGTTGAATAATCTTTGCTTTTGAAACTAGATTTAGTCATTTTACCTTTCTGACATTCATGACACATAACATGATCAGGCTTTGACAAGTTAGGCAAACCTCTAACTCTTTTCTTTTTACTAATCTTAATCATGTTATCAAAATTCACATGACATAACCTCTTATGCCACAACCATGCATCTTCATCTTTCATCAATAAACAAGAAGACTGATCATTATCAAGATAAAACAGATTACCTCTAGATTGTGTACCAGTTCCAACAAGTCTTCCTCCATCATCAAATATTTTCACCTTTTTGCTCTCAAAAGCAACTCGGTGGCCTGAATTGTTCATCTATGCCACACTTAGCAAATTATAGTTTAATCCTCTTACCCAATAAGAATTTTCACATTTTAATCTATCATTTATCATCAGGGATCCTTTACCTCTTACCATACAGGGTGCATCATTATCCATTCTTACAGATCCTCCATTTTATTCTTCAAGATAATCAAATTTTTCTTCATCACCAATCATGTGATGTGTACAACCACTATCTATGATCCATGTATCATTTTTATTAACCTTAGAGATAAGTGTTATTTCTACATACCTTTCATCTTCTTTTGAATCATCCTTCATTGCCACAAATACTACCTCCACATCATCATCAGTGTCGGTATCGATGATATCTTCTTCTTCAACAATGTAGCATTCCTTCTTGCCTTTATCATTATTGTTGATGAGGCATATTAATGTCTTAATTTTGATATAAGTTTTTATAATTTGAACACACTCTTTGTGCTTTGACAAAACATTCCTAAACACTTGTTGTAAATATCTTGTGAACTTATGCCAGAGATAGCTAGAACCTACTAAACCTATGGGTAGTGTGTATGACATGTTTTACTTAATATTATACATAGAATGCAGTATTTCATATAACTATTTTAAGCTATGTTCTAATATTTGAGTAAAAGTAGGAATGTTATCTTGCATATGTGTTCTGGATGTTGTTAAATTTTTAGGAAAATGAGGAGCGACGCAAAGAGTGGTGATTACTGCATTTAAGGAGGAGGATAATGGAGACCGGTCATGGCAAAGAAAGCACAGTTTAGTTCTTTTGGATAAGCCATGCCTGCAAAGGAGTTGTTGTTCTAGAAAATATAGGGGATACAACTTGCTATATTTCTTGCAAGTTGTTATTCTGTTGCTTGGTAGTAAATGTACTATGTCATGGTTGATCTTCCACCTTCTTTTTTGGTGATGTTTGTTCAAGACTTTTTATGTTATGTTTTTAATAAGCATCCAATCCTCTATATAATGGATTTGGATCATCTTAGTAAGCTAATGAGAAAATAGATAATGTTGATTTAGATTCAGAAGTTAATTTTTCTGTCCTTCATGAATTATTCAGTTTCTATGTAATCAAAGAAGGATTTTAATGGAAGAAAGATTTTGAAGTACTTGTTGTGTTCATAGTTAATTGAAGCTAACCAAGGGGGCCCACTTGGGAGGTGGAATAGATTTAGGTAGAATAGATTCATTTCTTGCAGTTTCCTATTTTTAGATAGATTTACTGTATTAAGTCCTGCAGCATTATTATTGTGAAAGTTCTTGCAACACTTGCAAAAAATGATCATAGTGGATGATCTGAGTTGTTAATTAGTTTAGGTTCATTTTTTAAGCTTCTTGCAATTATCTGTTGTTAGCCAAGGTGTGTTTACTATTTTGTAGTAGTAGTATAGATTCTTCCAATGCATTTTACTTTCCTGCAACATAGGTGTTATGACTTCTAAAGGAACTTAGTGCACAAACTGTGCTAACCCATTTCAAGTCCTACGTCCCTGGGTTGACAATTCAAGTGTATTTCATGATGGAATAGGTAATCCTTAGAATAGATATATTATCTTTGAAGGAGAGACAATGGCATGATTATCTTCATCTATTGTGGAACCATACATTTTTGGCACTACTGTCAGGGATGGTGTCAAGCTAGGAACCTTCATGAGTCATTTATTTTCAAATTAATTTGTTAGCTAAGAACTACAAAGTTGTGGGCTTGACTAAAAAGTCACCAATTTCTTGCATGCATCGAAGAAGGAGAGATGTCCATGGTAGATTCCTTCCTAAGGAGCCTATAAAACCAAAAGAAGAATTTGAAGAACTTGAATTGCCATTTCTTGATGCAAGTCCAGAGTTTACTGCATCATCATCTTCAGTAGAAGAAGACATCCATAAAATGTTTGACCTCCGTCCATTTGAGAAAATATTGGCCAGCTTCCATACTAACCCCACTTTAGGACCACCTGCTATCCAGAATCCCCCAACAATTACCAACTTCCATCCATAGTTTCAATATCCCATACCTCTAGCTATGGCAGCTCCCACATTTCCATTCCCAATACCAAGTCTCGTCAATAATCCCAATCTCAAAAATATACCTGCATCAGCATTACCAAAGTTTTATGGTCTCATCACAGAGGATCCTGATACTTTCCTGTTTGAATTTGATATCTTGTGCCAGAGCTTTGACTATAATAATGACAGTCACAAGCTAAAATTATTCCCAACCACACTAAAAGAGTCAGCTTTAAAATGGTTTATGGGCTTGGGGGCAAATGCAGTAGCAAATTGGGATGATATGAGATGCCTATTTCTTAACAAGTATAAGGAATATTGCAAGGGAAATGATTCAAAAGGTGATGACATTTTTAGAATGTCACAACGGGAAGATGAAACATTAGAAGATTATATATCTCGCTTCCTATTCAACTTACAAAAAAACCCACAACATACCCTGCAGGAGGAGTCTCAGAAGCTGATTTTTCTTAGAGGAGTAAATGAGAACTACCTTGAAGCATTAGATTTGATGGCAGGAGGAGATATATCCCAATCCTTATGGGATGACCTTCAGAAGATTTGCCAGAACTACTCTAGGTCAGCAGTAAAGAAAGGAAGGGGATTTTGCTCAGCAATGGCCAAGGGAAGTGGCTTTGGTATTTCAAAGATGGAAATTTAAAATTTGTTGTATGATTTCAAGAAAGAAATCATCAATGATGTCACCACACATTTGGATACAATGGCTGCCAAGAAGAAACATGTAGAAGCTGAGGAGCAGTTAGCTGAGTACTGTCCACACTGCCAGAAACAAAAGAAAGATTGTCACTGCAAATTGGTTGCTAACGTGGAAAACCAGCATCTTCCAACTGAGTACCTAAAAATAGGAGAAGATGAGCAAGTATTCTTTGTTGCTCAACATCGACTATGGGCCCCACGTCAAGGTATGCCTCAAGACCCTTTACAAAATTTAAATCCATATAGTAATCAATGGCAAAACTATAGTGTCCAAGGTCCTCCACAATATAATCAACCTAATTGGAACAATGCTTGGCAAAATAATCCACAAAGTCAATGGTATCCTCAATAATAGCTTCAATGGCCACAGTTCCCAAACCAATGGCAACTACCCCAAGGGAATTGGCAATCTACAAACCAATGGAGAGGACCTCAGTAATGGTCTAACAATACCAGATACCCACCTTTACTGCCTCCAGCAAATACACCTGCACTGATGCCACCACCTGCAATTTTTGGACCTAAAAAATAGACTTAGTTACCTGCACAACCTCAGCCAAATCCAAATAACCAGTAGCCACAACAACCAATTTATGCTGTTGATGCTCAACAGTATCCTGCTTATGCTCTAAATGTTGCAAATATACATTTGAGATCTAGAACAACCTTACCAACACCTGAACCACCTCTTATAACTGAAATACTAGATCCTCCTGCAGTATCAGCACTAGCAACTTCACTGCTGCAAGTGGTTGACCTAGCCAATGTAACTAGTTTAGCTCAAACTCAAACTGCAGTTGAACCTCCTTTTCCACAAAAGCTTATACAAAATAAACCTGTACAAACAGAGGAATAATCCTTTGACATCATTGACCAACTGAAGAACATGTATGTACAGATTCCTTTATTCCAAGCTATTAAAGATGTTTCTGTTTATGGCGAAGCTATTAGAGAAGCCTATCTTAAAAAGCTCAGGAGGAAGGAAAAGGATCCAACCATAGTCTATGTTATAGGACAATTGGCTGACATTATGTTTGGGAAATTGGTCATTCCTAAATATTCTGATCCAGGAAGTCCAGTTATGAATGTGATTATAAATGGTCAATCAGTTAAAAATGCCCTGATTAATCTTGGTGCTGCTATAAATGTAATGACCAAGGATACTATGAAAAAGCTAAACATAGAAGGATTATGGGCTACTCCAACAATTTTGCAACTTGCCGATAGTTCTACTGTCACTCCTAATGGAATGATAGAGGACATAGTAGTAGCCCTAGATTCTCTAGAGTACCTTGTAGATTTTATGATTCTATCCCCAAAAGTCAACTTAGCTGGTTACCCTATCATTTTAGGACGACCATGGTTAGCTACAGCTGATGCAAATATAAGTTGTAGGTCAAGAAACATGACTATATTAGATGGATAGGCAACAAAGAAATTTGTCATGTATCCTCCAACACAACCCCAACCAGATTTAAGCACACCTATATGGCCAAATTTAGGGGATGGAGAGGAAGAGTTAAACTCTGTGGTACAGCTTATGATGTTACATAGATAGTCTTTTCTAAAGTTGCAGGAGGAAGATTCAGTAATTCAGAGTATTCTTACTAATACTTCTGTGGTAGAAAAGGATGTATCAGAAAGCTCTATGTTAGAACTAACTACATATGAAGAATATACTGAGAATAGTTTTCTACCTAAGGAGCCAGACATTATCCATAAGCTTTTACCATGTGAACTAGATACAAGTCCCATCTCTGAAGCTACTATGGTTAATCTCATAACTAATGTTGAGTTGTCAAAAGGTCACAATCTCCATGTCAATAACAAACTGCCTCCCAAACAACTGAAACAGTTAACAAAGCTTCTTCAAAAACATGAAAAGGATTTTGCATGGGACTATGGAGATATGAAAGGTTTAAGCCCCACATTATGTACTCATAGAATATATATCAATGAAGGGTGCCTACCACTCCGTCAACCCTAGAGGTGGATTAATCTAGCACTCAGGGAAATAGTTAAAACTGAACTACAAAAATTGCTTGATGCTGGTTTCATATACCCTATATTTGATAGTCGATGGGTCTCACCTCTGGTTATAGTACCTAAAAAGGGAGGGAAATGGTGGATTTGTGTAGATTATAGAGAATTGAATAAGGCAATGAAGAAGGATCATTTTCCTTTACCATTTATTGATCAAGTTCTGGATACTCTAGCTGGTAAGAAATATTTTTCTTTTCTTGATGGATACAGTGGTTACAATTAGATAAGTATAGCTCCAGAGGATCGGGATAAGACTACATTTACATGCCCATGGGGTACTTTTTCATACTCTATATTGCCATTTGGCCTGTGTAATGCTCCAACAACATTTCAAAGAGCTGTAATTAGTATCTTTGTTGACATATCACATGACTGTATGGAAATATATATGGATGATTTTATAGCATTTGGAGTGACCTTTGAGGAGGCTTTGATGAATCTTGAAAAGGTTCTTGTCCGATGCAAAGAACATAATCTATCACTTAATAGTGAGAAATGTTTCATGCTTATGTAGGAAGGGGTAGTGCTTGGTCATTTTATATCAGCCGTAAGGATACAAGTGGACCCAAAAGAGATAGAGGTAATCCTCACATTTCCCACACCTACTAAACCAAAGGATGTAAGATATTTTTTAGGTCATGTTGGCTATTATAGGTGTTTCATTCAAAATTTCAGTCAAATAGCTAGTCCTTTATACACACTACTGACAAAAGAAGCTGAATTCATTTGGACACCAGCATGTAATGAATCCTTCCTGCAGCTTAAGGAACTCCTCACCATAGCACCAGTCCTTAAGGGACTAGATTGGTCTATTCCATTTCATATCCATATTGATGCATTAGACTATGTTGTAGGTGTTGTCTTAGGACAAAAGCCTACTAACCTTGAAAATGCAATCTATTATATTAGTAAAAGCCTCCATGGCCCTGAACTAAACTACACAGTAACTGAGAAGGAACTTTTAGCTGTATTTTATGCATTGAACAAATTCAGACACTATGTAATTGGCTATCCTATTTTTGTTCATACTAACCACTCAGCCATAAAGTACTTGATGAACAAACCTACTGTAACTGGCAGATTGGCAAGATGGCTCTTGTTATTGCAGGAGTTTGACATTGCCATTGTCGATAAGCCAGGCAAGGTCAATGTAGTTGTTGACTATTTGTCTAGACTTTAACTTCCTAATGAAGATCAAACTCCAATTGAAGATACATTTCCAAATGAGCATTTGTTCCACATAGCAACCCATACACCATGGTATGCAGATATAGAAAAATATCTTGCTACAAATAAAATGCCACCACACTTCTTCCAAAAAGATAGAAAGAAGCTTGTAGAGAAAAGTTTTCATTATTCATGGATAGATAACAATCTCTTCTATACTGGACCAGATCAAATCATGAGGAGATGTGTCAGGGAAGATGAAATATATGACATACTACATGCCTATCATGATGAACCATGTGGAGGCCATTTTGCAGGTAAACAAACATCATTAAAGATACTTACAACTGGATATTATTGGTCAACATTACATAAGGATGCAACAACTTATACAACCAAGTGTGACAAATGCTAGAGAATGGGCCGACCAACAAGATCAGATGAGATGTCACTCAATCCACAGGTTGTTGCAACACCCTTTGACAAGTGGGGTATGGACTTCATAGGGCCAATTGACCCACCATCAAATGGTAAATCCTACATCTTAGTATGTACGGATTATTTAACAAAATGGGTGGAAGTCAGGGCGATGAAAAATGCTAGAGATGAGAAAGTAGCTAAATTCTTATATCAAGGAGCCCAGTTCACATCAAATTTGATCACTGAACTTATGAAATAGTACAAAATAAGGCACCAAAAATCCAGCCCTTATCACCCTCAAGAAAATGGGCAAGCAGAGGTCACCAACAGAGAAATTGAGGCCATTCTGACCAAGACAGTGCAAATACATAGGAGGGATTGGAGCAGCAGATTAACTGAAGCCGTTTGGGCTTACCGAACCACATGGAAGACAACAATTGGATTCACCCCATTTGAACTTGTGTATGGTAAAGCATCAATGTTGCCTATTGAATTTTAATATAAAACATTACGAACTGCACTAGAATTGAACATCAGCCTTCCTGCAACATAAGAAGAGAGACTTCTCCACTTGAACTCACTGGATGAAATGAGAAAGACAGCTATGGAAAGAACAAAGATCATTCAAAAACAATGGAAAAAGTGGCATGATGCACATATCAAGAACAAACACTTCCAAGTTGGAGATTGGACTCTTTTATATGATTCTTGCTTCAAGGAGATTCCAGGAAAATTGCAAACTCGGTGGCTAGGGCCTTACGAAATTCAGCATGTATTTGATAATGGAGTAGTCTAGCTAACAACCATTGATCCAGTCCAGTTCAAATTGCTTGTAAATGGCCACCGATTCTACCTCTATCATAAACCATAGACCAAAGATGAGTTCCTGTAGTAGTTCCAACCAAGAAATTTACCAGCTCCTACAGACACAGTTCCTGCAGCGGAGGGTGCAAGCCTTCTTCCTACAGCCGTACCATAACAAGCCTTCAATGCACAATCATAATAACACCTCATTCCATATGAGGTCCATTCTTTCATTCATTCTTCATTTTCTTCTTATCAACTCATCTCATTTCTTTGTCTACCATCCACTCACCCTCCACGTCACCCACAAATTTTATTTTTACTGCTTTCAATAAAACATATTGTCAGCACCTTTTCTGCGGTCACCTGACTTCGCCAACTCATCAACTTGCATATGGATGCACGATCTAAAATTTCTAGGTACAACATTTTTACTTTTTCCTCATTTTTAGCGCATAGGTTTTGATAATTATATCTAATACTGCATTAAATGTATCGTATAAGCCTAAAGCCAGTTTTCCTTTCCTGTGCAAAATTTTCTACATGTGGACACTTATCCAAATTTCATGGGGGGTAGGGAAAGTGTATTTATTTCCAAGTGTCATCTCCATGTCACCCTAGTCATGTCCATGTTATATGTTGTACTTTGGCTGCGGTCTATTTTTAATTTTAAAATCTTTATTGTATTTGCTGTACCTTTTCATTCCAATTTTGGGAAAGATTTCCTGAGTTTGACATGACTTAAAAGGACTATCATTTATACAAGAACACTCCCAGTTAAAACCTTGATGTCCTTCATAATTAATGGCATCATTATTTTACATGCCAAACATAACAAAGCTGTTTTAAGAGAATGTGGTATCGACATTTCTCAGAAAGATCAATTTGAATTCTGAGGAGAAGGTATTTGCAGAGTGTTAAAGGGGTAAAAATTATCAGGGTGGTGAGAATAGAGAAATTTAAAACTAGACATTTTGAAGATGGGAGGTCAATTACAGAGACATGAGTCAGTTGTCCATGGTATTCTACTAGTAGATGTGGAAGTAGTCCGTACCTTTAACACTTGTGGATGGCTTGGCTACTTCCTGCAGTTAATAGAGTTCAATGAAGAAGTAGCAATGGAGTTTATGAGGACATTTGATGAAGGAGAAGCCACAGTATGGGGATTAAAAGTGGTTGCTACTGAGGAGTGGATAGCAGAAGTCATAGGACTACTGGTTAATGGAGAGCATTACCCAAATGAACATGACGCCAGGTCGTCGCGGGCACAATTTTCTCATCCGGGTGACCCTCCATTGGAAATCTCAAAGCAAGGGTGTAAGAGACTCTCTCTCCCAGTGCCGTATCCAAAATTGGCAAACCATATCATTAGGTATTTGACCTGCGAAGGTAGATTTTCAAACTTACACGCTCATCATTTTAAGCCACTCAGTTGTGTAAGACATAACATTCAAGTTAATGTCCCCAATTTCCTTTACAATATGTTGTGTATTAGTGCCGAGAAAACTCAAAAAGGAAATGAAAATTCTATTTCTCATCATGCCCTAGTTAAAATTTTAGTTGAAAGGTCTCTTAGGGATTCCTCCCCTGTATCATGGGCATAATTTGTTGAATTTAAAACCTTGCAGCCTCAAGCCAACCCTGTTTAGAAAAATTTAGGGAATGAGGATGAGATTGCGGGGCCTACTCAGGATCCAACTGAAATAGAGAAAGAACTAGCATTAAACCCTACTGATAAAATTATTGAGCCTATTTTAGAGGGTGATATACCTAGCTCTTCCATAGACAAAGGCAAACATGAGGTTGATGAAGAGAGCCCTAATTTTAAAAGGGAAGCCCAAAACCCTACTATTTAAGTGATAAAGAGAAAGAGGTCTACTCCTGCAGCAACTAATCCTGCAATGTCTTCCCCAACACCATCTAAACCAAAATGGACCCGCAAGGAAATAGAGGTTAAAGAGGTTCCTGTACATTGAAGCCCTCACATGCGAGGTCAAGTATCAAAACCTCATGCAGAATTGCAGGTCAAGAATATTCCAGATGACTCTCCTGTACAGTTGGAACCCCAAAATGTGGAAACATGTGAAAATAAGCCTGACAGTGAAATGCCACAGGGTGATCAAGAAATGTGTGAGTCAAATCCTACTGTAGTCATAGAAAATGCCCCTGAAAGTGTTCAACCTACTTCACCACTAGTCCCTGTATACTCTAATGTTTTTGTCATACCTTATAGATCCCCCTGGTACACCCATTATTTCCAGCAAGTTGCTAAGGAACAAAAGAAGAAAGCCATGGCTCAAGAATTCCCTTTGTCTACAATTCAATCTATATTGTTTGGTCTGTACAATCACTTCATTTTTCAAAAGACCTTGTGGAAACAAGAAAGAGGCCAAATGCAGAAAATAATATTTGATAAAGATGAGGAAATTGAATCCCTCAAGGAGTAGCTTGAGAAATAGAAACAATAGATGAATAAGGCTTTAAAGTTAGCCAGCCAAGTCATGGCCTGTAGACCACCACCAAGGGTGTATTCTATTTGTCTGAAGGAACAGTTTCTATTATTTCAATTAATGATGACAATAAGGAATATTGATTGTGAATTTAAAACTACTCAAGATTTTTACAATGTGTATCAGACTTTGCCCTCATGGCAGAAGAATTTGTTATGTGAACTTTATCTGCATAATTTCATAATTCCACATGAAACAAAGTGGAATCCTCTGCTTTACATAAGAGATGTTCACCTTAGGGCTTTAATGTCTTGGATGCACAATGAGACAAACTATGACCAACAGTTAAATGCCTACAGAGATCTTGGAAAATTTGAACCTTTGCCACTACGGGCTAAATCACATAAGCCTGATGATCTTCTAAGAGATTGGTTTAGATTAACTTATGGGAAACCAAAACTAGAGGTCAGAGCTAAAGTGTTTGCAGAAAGAGAAAAGGTTTATAGAGATTACCAGACACTCCCAAACTTTACACAACAAAGAGCTTTTTCAGGGATTAGGAATAGGTGGAATCGACTACCAGATGCCTTAAAAAAGGCAAAACCACATAGCCCTATCAATTATGAGGTAGTTGTTCATAGGGTGACCAAATACATACAACTGGGACAATAGATCAGAAAGAAACTATGGATGCCCTTGTCCTTTCAACCTCCTATGCTTCTTTGGCCTCTCTATGATAATAATACTACTAAACTAGACCTGCTGGTTGAGGAACACAGAGGTGATCACTAGGAGCGCAGCAGAGGATTCTTCTACACCTTCAGAAGTGGGAAAAAGGGTAGAACCATAGTTGGTGACTTTAGAGCTATGGCAAAGAAGTATAATGCTTGAGGACAAGCATTTGAATAGTGGGGGGCAAATGATGAGGCATATTAATGTCTTAATTTTGATATAAGTTTTTATAATTTGGACACACTCTTTGTGCTTTGACAAAACATTCCTAAACACTTGTTGTAAATATCTTGTGAACTTATGCCAGAGATAGCTAGAACCTACTAAAACTATGGGTAGTGTGTATGACATGTTTTACTTAATATTATACATAGAATGCAGTATTTCATATAACTATTTTAAGCTATGTTCTAATATCTGAGTAAAAGTAGGAATGTTATCTTGCATATGTGTTCTGGATGTTGTTAAATTTTTAGGAAAATGAGGAGCGACACAAAGAGTGGCGATTACTGCATTTAAGGAGGAGGATAATGGAGACTGGTCATGGCAAAGAAAGCATAGTTCAGTTCCGTTGGATAAGTTGTGCCTGCAAAGGAGTTGCTGTTCCATAAAATATAGGGGATACAACTTGCTATATTTCTTGCAAGTTGTTATTCTGTTGCTTGGTGGTAAATGTACTATGTCATGGTTGATCTTCCATCTTCTTTTCTGGCAATGTTTGTTCAAGAATTTTTATGTTATGTTTTTAATAAGCATCCAATCCTCTATATAATGGATTTGGATCATCTTAGTAAGCTAATGAGAAAATAGATAATGTTGATTTAGATTCAGAAGTTACTTTTTCTGTTCTTCATGAATTATTCAGTTTCTATGTAATCAAAGAAGGATTTTAATGGAAGAAAGATTTTGAAGTACTTGTTGTGTTCAAAGTTAATTAAAGCTAGCCAAGGGGGCTCACTTGGAAGGTGGAATAGATTTAGGTAGAATAGATTCATTTCTTGTAGTTTCCTATTTTCAGATAGATTTACTGTATTAAGTCCTACAACATTATTATTGTGAAAGTTCCTGCAACACTTGTAGAAAATGATCATAGTGGATGTTCTGAGTTGTTAATTAGTTTAGGTTCATTTTTTAATCTTCCTGCAATTATCTGTTGTTAGCCAAGGTGTGTTTACTGTTCTATAGCAACAGTATAGATTCTTCCAATGAATTTTACTTTCCTGTAGTATAGGTGTTATGACTTCTAAAGGAACTTAGTGCACAAACTGTGCTGACCCATTTCAAGTCCTACATCCTTGGGTTGACAATTCAAGTGTATTTCATGATGGAATAGGTAATCCTTAGAATAGATATATTATCTTTGAAGGAGAGACAATGGCGTGATTATCTTCATCTATTGTGGAACCATACAATTGTCTTAGTTGTCTCTATTTTAGTGTCAGTAGCCTCTGTTGTATCTTCTCCCATAGCTTCCTTAAGATCAATCTTTGGTTCTATCATCATCTTTCTTATGTGGACATCTAGCAGCAATGTGAACAAATTCTTTATAGTTAAAGCATGCTAGAGGTAATTTGCCTCTATACCTTCCTTTTCCTTTAGGTAATCTTCTAGCCATAAGAGCTTCAAGTTCATCAAGCTCATCATTAGTATTTCTATCACTATCATCATTCTTATTTCTGCTACTAGAATTACCAATCTTCAGAGAAGTCATGAAAGTGGATTCAACATTTGATACAATACTATTATCATAATTATTCAGTTCAAATGTTGTAAGCTTTCCAATCAGATTATCAAGAGTGAGTGTGTTGTTAGGTGCTGACCTATTTTAATGAATTGCAGATATTCTAATGGCATAGATAGGCAATAAGGTCCTTAGAATTTTGGTTACCACTGTGTCTTCATTGATAATTCCATCCGATGCTCTAATAGCGTGAACTACCTCCTTTATTCTATTTGTGTACTGCACAATGTTTTCACCTTCTTTCATCTTCATGTCATTGAATCTTCCTCTTAAGCTTTCTGCTCTTGCTCTCTTAACATTTGCATCACCACTATAAATTTGTGCAAGTTTATCCCACATCTGCTTAGCATTAGTATAGTCCTTGATGTCTTCAAATTTGGCATTTGAATAGGCAGCATCAATCTCCATCATAGTAACATTATGTTCATGCCTATCTCTTAGTTGATCAAGGGTCAAGGGACCAGTGGGTGGTGCAAGGTATCTATTCTCCATCAGATCTAGGGCAGAATTCCCAATCCCAGATATATGCAACTTCATTCAACTTTGCCATATTGTGAAGTTATCCTTGTTTAGCTTTGACACTTCCCTCTTAAACATTTTGAGACCTTTGTGTTGAAGTCCTTAAAACTCTATTCCAAGCAACCACTACTCTGATACCAATTGTTAGAATAATTGAGAGGGGGGTGAATTAGTTATCCACAGTCCCAAATCAAAATGTATAATCCAAAACAATTTACTTAAACTTCTGCAGCTCGGTAACATAAAATACTATACTGTCTGTGCTTTTATTGATTACTAGTCAATAACATATAATGATTACTGATCAAATCCAACATGCAATATGTAAAGTATGATAAAAAATAATCATCACAATGAACACATAACACAAAGATTTAACGTGGAAACCATGTGAAGGGAAAAACCACCTGAGACTGGCAACCTAAAAATTGTTCACTCTTCTGAAGTGAGGTTGATGAAGACCCAACCCTATTAAAGGTTACAAACACACTGTGAGGTGTGACCTTGTTAGAGGATTTTAGACCAACCGTTATCGTCCAACTAGCATTCACTATGGGGTTGACAAGATAACAATGTTCATTCTATGAATGATACATATAAGACTTTCCTAGTCCATTCTGTTAAGAGATTTGTCTATATACAATGGTTAAACTATAACAGTAGCTGATCTGATTACAATACAACTTCAATTGTAGATGTTCAAATCTATATTATGCTCATTTGAATCCTCTAATCAATATATAAATTATGTATCAACAATAATCAATGACTTACTGTCACTCGGTAATCGCTTTCTAATGCTTGGTAAACTCTGCAGTTTGGTTCTCCTTAGCTAGTTTGATCAGGCATACATGAAGCTTGTTCATGTGATAATTCTGCAGTCTCCTTCTTCCGGCATGTGTTTCATAACAAAACCATAGTCTCTTAAATAGACAAGTAAACCATTTTCTTCTCCTCCATTAGATTTTGCCACTTATTCTCCTTTGTCCATTTTGTCGCTTAAACCTTTCTTAGTTGATGTGTTAATAACATGTTTTGATTCCATCCTTTAGATCTTCCTTGAATTTTGTTATTCGTCGATCTTCATAACAAACTTTATCAACATCTCCTATCACAAGGTACTTTACAACTCATCAATCTTATCAGCTAAACTAATCATTTAGTTTCTTTCTCCTGCTTGGTTAACAAAGAAATGTGTCGGTGAACACAAGCTCAGTTTATATTGTGCTCGGTATACACTACATTGCTCGGTGTATAATGTGATGCTTCATCAACTGACCACACTACCTTGTGTCTTTCAGCTTGTTTCCTAATCATAAATGAATGAGACATAATCAAATCAATAACATAAGGTCATAGACTCATCACCAAGTTACCCAATGTATTCCTTATCCTCATCTATCATATGCATCTTCCTCATGTAGATATTTATGTTCTTCATCTCTCTTACTCCTTTTCTACAGATGTTTAGGTATAGTAACTTACAAGATAAGTGTTGTCAAACTAGTTGACATCAATGACAACATATTACTAATTTAATCATATTACATATCTAATCAACAACTCAGTAATCTCTAATCATAGATCTTTAATTAGTTTCTAAATCAGTTGTAGTTCATCAAGCATTAGATGAATAGTTTTTTCTTTTAAAACTAGATTTTGACATTTTTCCCATTTGACATTGTTTGCACATGACATGGTCAAGTTTAGATAAGCTTAGTAAACCTCTAACTCTCTTTTTATTATTGATCTTAACCATGTTGTCAAAATTCACATGACATAACCTTTTGTGTTATAACCACACATCTTTAGTTCTAGCCAACAAACAAGAGCTTTCAACATTATCAAGATAAAATAGATTACCTTTAGATTGTTCACCAGTACCAACCAAATTTCTAGTCTCATGATAGATTTTCACCTTTCTATTCTCAAATGGAGCTCGGTGACCTATGTTATTTAGTTGTACTACACTTAACATATTATAATTAAGTCCCTTCACCCAATATGCGTTCTCACATATGATCTTATTGTTCAATAATATAGACCCTTTTCCTTTTACTAGACAAGGTGTATCATTTCCCATTTTAATAGATCAACCATTATAATGTTCAAGGTATTCAAATTTCTCTTCATCACTAGTCATATGATGTGTACAACCACTATCAATAATCCAAGTATCATTCTTACTAACTTTAGAAATGTATGCAAAATTAGGTGAATACTATTCTAAATGATAAATTAACTATTCTAAGATTAATAAATCTATCTAATTAGCAAACTAAAATGAAGAATACAATCAAAATGAAGTTAAAATAACATTTTACCTTCACCTACCATGTAGCTTGTCTCCATTTCTCTCCTAGCCTTGATTTCTTGAAGATGTTGAGCTCTCAGATTTCCAAATGAAGCATTTTCCCAAGATGCTACCAAAGTGTGGAGATTTGATGATGAATGCAAGGAAGCTTAAAGCTTGATTATGCAACTAATGGATGGAATGCAAAATGGATTTGATGATAATATGGATGCTTGATTGCTCTTAGAATGCTTGGATGCTTGGTTTCTTGAATGCCTATTACAAAAATACCTATTAGCTCACAGAGGGGAAATTAGGCTCCTTTTATATATTTTTGGAGGATCTAGGCCTAGGTGGCACAATCCTACGGTTGAGAATGAAAGGTGGAAGATCCTAGGGCTAGGATTGACTTGGTTGAAGGAGTTGAGAGAAATGAGGATGTAGTTGGAATGTGAGAGGAAGAATAGGGATGATGTTCCTCTCACATTGACATGGAGGAGAACAAGGTGGAAGGGAAAGACACATGTCAAGTGTCTCACAAAGTCCAAAGAGAGAAAGAGGGAGAGACCTTTTCCTCATGAGGACTCTTTGTACAAGTGTCGCATGAGTCACCTTTGACCCTTAGAGGTGGATTGAGAAGCCCCTTAGGAATAGGGCATGTCTCTTGACTTGATTTAAGAGAGGACATGTGGTCATGAGACCAAGTCCTATGAGGCCACATAGCCCTTAAGAATAGGACATGTGTGGGTGAGGATAATTACTAATAAATAATTAATAATAATTATTTATTTTAGCCAAAGTGATGTGTCAGGTGACTAGGTAGGTGAGGTGGACTAGGGGACTTAGTCATATTTAGGTGATTGTATATTTAATTAAATCACTTTAATAAGACTAATTAGAAGACATAGGATAGAGGAATAAACTATAGTGAATTTACTAAATAAATTGAATAATTTATTTAATAAATAGAGGAATAATTATTAATTAAATAATAAATATTTAATTAATTTATCAAGTCAATATCAATTAAATAATAAATATTTAATCAATTAATGAAGCCATTTTTAAGTGTATACATTTTGCCCCTCTTTGAAATAATGTGCGTGTCACATTGTTTCAAAGAAAATTTCAAGTATTTTGCCCCTGCCCTAGACAATGTCTGAAATGACCTAAGCATGCCCCCTTGAGAGATTGATTAACCAAAAAGATGATTGAAATTTTATGATTTGTTTTTATTTATTTATTTATTTATTTTCGAGTTGGATAATCAATCTCACAAAAGAAACAAGAGAAAAGGTGGGTGAAAATGGGGTGAAACAGAATAAAAATGGGAGGTAGGGTCCACACACCAAGCACATAGGGTCCACAGGCTATAAATAGGGCTAAGGGGTCCACAATAAGCTCATTATGCACACTTGTCATTTGGAGATCAGAGCGCGAGAGAGAGAAGAGCAGAGATGCTAGGATGTCGTTCTTGTTGTCAGATCACCGCTTCGAGAGGGATAGATGCTTCCTGCGACCATCTGATTTGGGTGAGCCAGTAGGTGATTCGATCCTCTTTGTCAATTCGATGCTTTTGAATGACTTACAGTGGATTTGTAGCATGTTAGGTTAGATCTAATCTTAGGTTTAGATTAGAAAATTTTTGTGTTCTTGATCGTTGAACATATGCGCAGTTGTGGCGCATGAATGCGTAGCAACTAGGCATGTTGGTGCATAAAATCTTTACTTCTGCGCATTCATTTAAGGTAGTTGTGCATATGTGTTAGAAGAAATATGAGGTGGTGCAAATATAAAATAAAAGTGCACATATGTTATTATGGCGCATTTGTCTAGATTTGTTACACAAATGTGCAAGAAAATTGTGCATACATGATTTTCTGCGCAATGTGAAAGGTTATGGCGCACACATTTTTTTGTGCTATGCATTTGTTTTATGGATAGAATTTGGTCAAATTAGAAAGTCAAACAAGTCAAACTAGATGTCGATAAGTCGATTAGATCCATTGGCAGTTAAATTTGATCGATTAGGTCAAGATAAGCAACATTGTAGCATGGTTGCTAGTTAACCAGTCTTGATACTAGATGATTGATAAAATCATCTGTTAAAACACGTGATAGAACATGTTTGTAGTTGATATAATAGGATAGATAGATGTTGTAGATCAATTTATCAAAATCTGATAGCTTGATTTTATTTGATTTGTATAGGAGGACATTACTGATATTTTGATGTCACGGGAGAGATATCCCATCACACAGAATCTGAGACTGGTGCTGTCAGAGACTAACAGTCTCTTGATTGGTGCATCTGAGTTATATCATGTGATTTACACACCCAAGATTAGGGTGAACCAGAGTATGATGATGACACTGATAGAGCGGTGGCACTCGGAGATGAGTACCTTCCATCTTCCGACAGGGGAGATGAATGTTACACTTGAGGATGTATATTGCATCCTCTGACTTCCTATCATAGGGGAGTTAGTACATTATGATTGACATGACAAAGTGACGGAGTGCAGAGCCATCTTCAGAGATGATGACATTGATGAGGGGGAGATCAACTGGGAGGACATGGTGGATTTGTATGAGCCTCTACCAGTGGTACTAGCTGGAGCGATTGGGGGTTTCGTTTGCCCAGATCATAGATCACATGGATTTGCAGTTGGATGGGGCTGCACTCTACAACGGATGTTGGATGGGACCCATTTTTCTTGGGGGGTTTATTTATTAGCGCACTTATATCATGATCTTCATCAGGTGGTGTATCATAGGGGTGCATCACTATCAGAAGGCATCACACTACTCCATGTTTGGGCATGGGAGCACATTACAGTGACACGGCCTGTAGCTATTAGATTCTGTGACACAAGACAACTGTATATCCATCTATATTCATTAGTTTTGTCTCAGGCAAAACTAGGTCATTTAGAGTTTTAGCGATACACCTTTGATACTTTAGATACAGTGACATGGAGACCATACCTAGGTTGTGAGCCCTGGGATGATGAGTGATAGCTAAGATTTTGTTTTGAGTCATGATGGCTTATAGGGTGGACACCCTTCATTTCGGAGAGATAGGTAGTTAGCCAGGTTCTACGCTAGTTTGGCAGGATCTAGGGCATGCCCCAGGGAGTTACAGAGTTCGCTAGGACTCATCAGGAGAGATGGGACTAGGGACCTATGGCATCTTTTGATGTAGCCTGACATGAGTTTTTGGACATGCCATTCCAGGCATGGATGATGCGACAGGGTGTGGTAGATCCCGGGATGACAAAAGATCTAGAGCAGTTCTTGAGAGACTTTCCTATTCCTCACTTGATGGATCTGGCAGCTAGGCCACCAGAGAGAGATCTAGCTGATAGACACCACAGGAGACATCGAGGGCGAGATAGGCAGGGATGAGGGAGAGGAGATGGTAGTGATGGTGGAGGAGGTGATGGAGGAGATGGAGGGAGAGGTGATAGGGTTGGTCCTTAGATGAGAGGAGGTAGTGTGAGGCAGAGGGGATTGATGCCACCCTAAGATAGATATGGATGGAGACAACCTCTAGCATAGCTAGCACAACCACCTGCAGGAGCTCCACTACAAGTACCAGTGGCTCAGGTACAGATACCAGCTACCCCAATACAGGGACCAACTGTATAGGCACAGGATGAGGCAGATATTCTATTAGCACAGGGAAGAGTAGTACAGGGTGGACAAATCCCTGATGATGGATTGGATGAGCAAGATGCACCTATGGAGGATGTGGATGCTTATGAGGAGCCAATAAAGATGGACGTCGGGGGACAGGATCCCTATTTATGGAGAGATGCTGCGGAGGAGGAGGATCTTGATATAGATTCATTGCTAGTCCGACTAGCCATGACACAGGTGCAGGTAGACCATGTTCCTGGTTTGGAGAGGTGGATTGAGAGGCTAGAGAGCCAAATGGGAGTACTGAGGCATGAGTGGGATGTAGCGATTGAGAGACTCGAGGAGTCAAAGATGTTTTTAGATGATCTGCAATGTACAGAGGATTTGGGTCCTCATGGAGACAGTTTGAGAGCCATGGTACATGTCGGGAAGGATATATCCTACTGGGGAGAGGCTTATAGATAGGTGGTCTCGAGAGATCAGTGGATTGGGAGCTATAGAGAGAGCTTAGTAGCTATTAGGACTATGGTTTATGAGAGAGAGGCACTAGTTGGTAGCGGAGGTGTATCATCACGCCCTCCTAGAGCACCGACAGGTTCATGAGATCATGGTGGATCCTCAGCATCAGGTGATTCAGTAGCACAGGGACACATTACATCTCATAGACAGAGATAGACAACGTCAGGAGGCAGTGGCTCATAGATTTTGAGAGATCATTGTATACACTTGTATCATGTTATCATTGTATCATTATTATTTTGACTTGATGGACACTGAATTTGGACAAATTGTTATATTTCTATATATCATTGGACATTTGGACAGTTTTGTTGTATTTGATGGACTTTATATGAGTGGCTCTATATGATGGACTCTATATATACAGTGATGCAGTTCTATCATGATTTACTTTGATGATTTTATACATGTGCGTACTGACATATGCAGGATGTGATGACTTACTTTAATATGCATAGAATGTATGTCTTAGAATGCAAAATGCTTTATATTCTATTTGAGATATTTGATGCTTAATGGTTAATCATATGATGTTGATATAAATGCATGTCTTAAATGATTTTACACTATATAATGCTACGTGATGACTAATGAAATGATGTAATGAACAATGTGGATAATGGATAATAAATGGACATAAATAAATGATATAAATGAATGATGATTTACAATACATGCAATGGATAAGAAATAAATGATTTAAAATGTAAATAATGAATAATAAATGAATGATGATTGGAAATACATGTAATGGATAAGAAATAAATGATGTAAAATGCATATAATGGATAATAAATGAAAATGTTCGTAAGATGACTAAAATATACAATGTTCACCCTAATGAAAAGATAAGGAGATGCTATGACAACTATAACAAAACAACACATGAAACATGCATATAATATAGATGGATAATATACAAATGAGCATAACAAATAAAGATAATGCATGGCCTAAATGAAGTTGATTATATGTTATATAATTCGAAATGAAACATTAATGTTTTGATTGTCCAAATGTCCTCAACTAAAATAACAATGTATCTGACACAAGAAGAATGGACTAGGAGCACATATAACCTAATAAGAAAGATATCCTACAAATACCTATAAAAAGAGCACTGATATGCAAGTCATGAACTATTTAAATGAAATGCAATATGAAATGAGTATATCTCCACAACTTTAGGTAACATCTTAGAACTTCATAATAACTGGAATTTGATTTTCATCATTGAGCTCATTATGTTGCAAGGAAATGCAAGCATCATGGTATAATTAAACTAGGATGACTTGAGCACTTCTTGCATGGATTTTAATATAGCAAACTTGACAAGCATCTAGGTATAATTGAACTGAGATGACCTGAGTTTCATTTGCATAACAGACAAGGAATATTCCCCCCCTCTCCATCGGGGAACAAATATTTGGAGTCGAGGTATGTGCTGGCGTATAACCATAAATAGCATTTGTAGAGCAACATGATTTGGATGTTGTCAATACTATTAAATGGATGAAGGCACTTATGCGCAGACACCCCAACTATTTGTTCCTTTGATTTCATCAGAAAATATCCCACAAACAACAATCAAAGAAAATACCATGCCCCATCCTGGCTATCCTAATCAATCACATATGGGAGTGTCAAACTCATGTCAAAGATATCATGGAATAGCATAGGAAACATAATAACAATGAAATCTAGATATGAATGCATAAACTACAACAAATCATTCTAACATGCCTACCATGAATATACATTTCTTTTGCCAAAAGATAGTGTAAGATAGAGTGATTAGTTCAATTGATGATGTATAGTCAAAATTTGATAGATAAACAACCATGTTTCGAAGGATAAATTATAGATTTTGATTAATCATAAAGATATCATTGTGAAAGAATATTTGATTGTGTTTGCTTGTCTAATGAAAATACTCCATTCTATCCTCTAAGAGTCATGACTATCATAGATCCACTTCCCAAACTAGGTTGAGGACATGCCCCTAGCTAGGTGATGGATTGACTTATTATGGATGAAGAAAGATGCAACAAGACTAAGATGAAGACCATGACAAATGATCAAGCTATGATGGGGTTTTATTATGGTTGGATACAATGGATGGTGTATGAACTGGCCATTTTATTATGATATATACATGGCAGGAATGGGGACTGACTAGATATACAATGAACGGACACACTAGAAGAATCCTAATAAATAAAGGAGCTAACTGGATACACATGTCACCTGTTTCCAGGTTTTCACCACATGCTTTTATTGCAATTTTCTTTTGATTTTTTGATTTTTATGATTTTTTGTATTTACAAAATATATACATAGCCCTTGCATTGGAATTTCAAGGATAGAACTTCTTGAGGTGGATACTGTTAAGAGGTTCATCCAAAGGATCTCCCTCAGGTGTGGATAATTGATAAGCCCCAGAACCATAAACTGTTGTAACTACAAAAGGACCTAACCAATTGGGTTCGAACTTTCCCTTCTTCTCACGATGCAATTGATTCTTTGGATTTTCTTGAAGAACTAGGTCACCCAGCTGAAAGTCTTTGATCTTTACCTTGCTATTATACTGATGAGACATACGCTGCTGATAAACTTTCAAATGATCATAAGCTCTTTGACGGTGTTCATCCAATAGTTCTAGTTCAGTCAACCGTGCAACTCTATAGTCTTCATCAGGAATCAAATCTTTGAGAGTGACATGAAGTGAAGGCAACTCGACCTCGAGGGGCAGGACTGCTTCACATCCATAGACAAGGGAATATGGGGTGGCTCCAGTAGGAGTATGAATGGAGGTACGATAATCCCATAAGTATGGATTTAGTTGGATATGCTAGTCATGGCCAGCATCATTGATAGTCTTTTGTAGGATTTTAATAATAGTTTTATTTGACGCCTCAGCTTGGCCATTTCCTTGGGGATAGTATATGGTGGAATAGTTATTGGTGATATGGAATTTTGTGCATAGTTCATCCATGTCTTGATTTTGAAACTATTTCCCATGATCAGTAATGAGATACATAGGTATACCATATCTACAAATGAAATAATTTAGGATAAACATGGATATTTGTTTCCATGTGGCGATAATCAATGGAACGGCCTCAATCCATTTAGTAAAATACTTTGTTGTAGTGAGAATCCATTTGTGACCATTGGAAGATGGAGGGTTGATAGCGCCCACAAGGTTGAGCCCCCACTAACTGAATGGAAAGGTAGTTGTAAAAGGATGTAACTCTTATGTTGGAGCATGAATAAGGTTTCCATGTATCCAACATTTCTTGCATGCCCTAGAAAAATGAAAGGAATCTGTTTGCATGGTAGGGCAATAATAACCCATACGCATGAGTTTCTTAGCCAAAGAGGGACCACTCGAATGTGTCCCACAAATACCCTCATGTACGTCTCGTAAGGTAGTTTGAGCTTCATCATGCTCAAGACATCGTAGGAGAGTACTGTCAAGACCTTGCCGATAAAGGGTGTCAGATATTAGGACATAGCGGGAGGCTTGGCAGAGAAAAGTTCATTTTTTATTTCGGGACAGGTTAGGGGGTGGGATGTCATTTTTCAGATAGGAATAAATTTTTCCATAAATTGGGGAGTCGTGTCCAATAAGATGACATATAATACTCGTATTAGGATCATCATATGCAAGACAAGTCAAGGATTCCACCAAGAACTCAAAATGGACCTTGTTATCTTCTATATCAAACAAAGAAGCAATTGTTGCCATTGCATTGGTAGCCTTATTATCATGCCGAGGAATCTGCTCAAAAGTGATGACTAAGAAATATTATTTGAAGTCATCAACCATACATTTATATGGTAATAACTTATCATCTTTAGTTTGATAATCATCATTAATCTAGTTTATAATCAACTGAGAATCCCCATAGACATTTATTTCAGTTACTTTCCATTGTAAAGCCATCTTTAACCCAATCAGCAAAGCTTCATATTCTGCTATATTATTGGTGCAAGGAAAGAGCAGTTTGTAAGATTTTGGAATTGTGTATCCTTGTGGTGTGACAAAGAGAATACCAGCTCCTGAACCCTGTTGAGTATATGATCCATCAAAATATAGTTGCCATGTTTGTGTAGATAAAGCTAAGATGTGTGCATCAGGAAAATCTATATGTATAGGTTGGTCATCTATTAATGGAGCATCTGCTAGCTGATCTACTATCACTTGACCTTTGATAACCTTCCTGTCTACATAGTCAATATCAAATTCACTAAGTAGTATGACCCACTTAGCCAATCTGCTTGTCAATGCTATTTTGCTTAATAAATACTTTAAAGGATAAATCTTTGTGATGAGCTAGATTGAATGTGACAACATGTAATGTCACCACTTCTGTGAAGCAAAAACAATGGCTAGACATGCTCTTTCTATAGGAGAATAATTTAGCTCATATCCCACTAGGGTGCGACTAATATACTAGATGGATTTTTCTTTTCCTTCATGATATTGCTAAGCCAGTAGAGCACCTAATGAAACTACCATAGCTGAAATGTAGAGCAAGAGTGGCTTGCCTGGAATTGGTGACATCAAAGTTGGAGGATTCACCAGATATTGCTTGATTTTATTGAAAGATTCTTCACACTTATCACCCCATTGGAATAAGATATTTTTATGCAACAAATGTTGAAAGGGATGAC
Source organism: Chamaecyparis obtusa (assembly GCA_027943335.1). Classification (NCBI taxonomy): domain Eukaryota; kingdom Viridiplantae; phylum Streptophyta; class Pinopsida; order Cupressales; family Cupressaceae; genus Chamaecyparis; species Chamaecyparis obtusa. Next base: position 949,140 of record BSBK01001420.1, on the reverse strand, counting down.
TTTGATCTGCTAGTTGAGAAACAAATCTTCGGATGGATTGGAGACGTCCCTGCAAGGATCTTAATTGATTGATGTTAGTGGGTGAAGCAATCTCCATTATTGCTTTAACCTTTTCTGGATCTAATTTGATTCCTTTGGATGAGACAATGTACCCTAACAATTTACCAGATGTAACTCTGAATGCACATTTATTTGGATTGAGTCAAATTTGATACTTTTCCATCTGGGTGAATATTCTATCCAACAATCTCAAATGACCAACTCTGTCTTTGGATTTTGCTAAAATTTCATCAACATAATCTTCCATAATGGTATGCATCATATCATGAAAGATTGTGGTCATTGCTCTTTGGTAAGTTGCTCCAGCATTTTTGAGGCCAAAAGGCATCACATTCCAACAGTATGTACCCCACGGACAAGTAAAAGCAGTCTTTTCTTGGTCTTCCAGTGCAATCTTGATTTGGTTATAGCCAGAAAATCCATCCATTAATGATAACATCTTAGCTCAGCTGTCAGATCAACAATAATGTCAATATTTGGTAGAGGAAAGTCATCTTTTGGACAAGCTTTATTAAGATCTTGAAAATCAATACAAATCCTGATAGACTTGTCTGGTTTTGAGACAGAAACAATATTTGAAATCCACTTAGCATAATCAATAGCATGAATGAATCCAACATCTAGGAGCTTCTTCAATTCTGCTTTAACCATTAGTGCAATGTGGGGGTGCATCTTGTGGAGCTTCTGCTTCACTAGTTTTACACCTGGTTTGATAGATAAATGATGCATAATGAGATTTGGATCTAGGCCAGGCATATCAGCATAGGACCAAGCAAAGTTGATTTGTCTTTCTTTGAAATTTTTTGCAAAAGCTTCTTTCTTTGATTCTGTCAAGGATGTTGCTACTTTGAGGATGCACAAAGACTCTTCTATTCCAATGTTAAGAGATACTGTTGGTTCTATAAGAATAGTAGATTGCTCTCGATACAGATAGTTGGGAAGAGTGTCAATCCTTCCATTGTCAGGTGCCTCAAAGAGGTTTTCACCATCAGATGCATCATTTCTTTTTACTATTTTTGGATCTAATACTGCCACTGAGTGGTTTTCACCATTAGATCTATTGATTATTTTTATATTTTTATGACTGAAAGGATTGGCACTCTCACCAAAGTAGGCCATGTCATTAAGTTCAATAAAAAATCCTAACTTGTGATCTCCTGGTGGTAAATGATCTCTGATTCCAAGATAGTCAATGATTGCATCATCATTATGGAATACATCAAGTTCTGGATGATCGGGAGAATCCCAATCAATAAACTCAAGATGGACAAGGGGCATTGGATCAGTCGGGTCAATTTAAAAGGTAGAGATGGAAAATTTGTCAAGGTTTATAATGGTATCAGCGAGATCTATTTCCATAATCTCATCTGATTCATCTATCGCAAGATAAAGGTCACTTTCCTCACAATCAACAAAAGTAGTATCACGTGGGACCAATTCTAGTGAGTCAGTCTTTGAACTCTCTCCCTCATGGTAATCATTACTATGGTGATAGACAACATCAACTCCTATCTCTTTAGTACAATCAGATAGTGAACCCCATTCATAATCATTTGAGTCAGAATCATCATTATCCCCAAGTCTATCAATGATTCTCTGTGCTATCCTTTGTTTCTCTGGATCTACATACATACCATTCTTTCTGAATTGTAAGGCAGGAGCTTTAGATATCTCATGAAAAGGTGTGACCTTTGCTTTTCCTTTTGGTTCTCTTGGTCCTTCTCCTTTGTATCCTAATCTTGTAGTGTCTCTTTGATAGTTTGGATTTTGCAAAATCGGTTTGATAATACCTTCTCTTTGTAACCCTATAGGTCCAACACCTTGGTATCCCATCTTTTGTAGTAAAGTATACCCTTTACCATAGACATCAGGTGATATATATTCATGTTTGATATCCTCTTCATTTTTCTGTGACTTAAGAAAATGATTAGCATTATGCTTAGCTGCCTCTTTGGATATTGTGCCCCCACTTATAAATGTGTCATAAACAAGTGTTGAAGGGGGTTCTGATTGTTGTTTAGTGATCAAAGATCTACCATATGATCTAGGAGATAAAGGTAACTCTATGATGCAAAGAGCTTGACCTAAAGTGTATTCTCCCATACTTCTTTCTTTGATGTCGATCTTGATCCCATTTGATTTTGAAGTTGATGCTATATTACTAGGATCACTAGGTGTAGTTGTAGAAGATCCAGTACGGTTATAAGGTATCAAAGAATTAGATGTCTTCACAGAGCTGCAATACTAGAATGGATTAGTATCTCCTTTGATAGTGACCTCCTGACCATTATGAGGGAATTTCAAGCATTGATGATAAGTTGATGGTACAACTTGCATGGAATGAATCCATGGTCTTCCCAAGAGAATGTTATAAGCAAGATCCATGTCTAGAACTTGGAAAGGTACATCTTTGATTATAGGACCTACTCTGATTGGTAGAATAATAGACCCCTTGGATGACTTCTCTTCCTCATCATAAGCTTTTATCATGATTTTCTTCTTGGGATCAACAACATTTTCAGGAAATCCCAATGCAAGGACTAGTTTCAATGTACAGATATTTAAGCCAACTCCTCCATCTATTAGTACTCATTTGATTTTGTGACTTTGGACAAGGACTTCGATATGTAAGGGAGCATTATGAGGTTGGGTAATAGCTAAGTCATCATTTTCAGTGAAGGATAGGTAGGTTGTTAAGTGGCCCACCATAGCTTGAAATTGATCATGATCTAAATTTGTGGGGACCTGGGTCTCTTAAAGAGCTTTTTCAAGAATATCTTTGTGAGATGGGGATAGACACAAAAGCTCTAAGATGGATATCTGGGCAGGTGTTTTCTTGAGTTGTTCCAAAAGATTGTACTGGTTGGAAATATTTGGTGTAGACTTTGGGACATAAACCGGCTTGTTTTGAGGTGCATTTGGTTTAGACTGGACTCCTTGGAGAGTAACTTTGGATTGAGCATGAGTAGTAACATGGACTGGTTGACTCTCTAATTTTCCTTTGATGGTAATGACATTGGCATAATACTTAGAAGGATGACATTCAGAAATGTTACCAACATATCGATATGGAGTAGAATTATAATTGGCTTGATTGTCACTCTTAGTGTTGGAAGAACCTCCTTTTTCATGCTCAGGAAGTGGATCTTTGAAAGCCATATGTGATTCATTTGAGGTATGTCCATCAACACCAATTTCACCACTTTCAATTAAGTCTTAAACTACATTTTTGAGCCTTAGGCAGTCATTGGTTTTATATCCTTTTCCTCTGTGAAACTCACAATAATCATTTGCATTCCACCAAGAAGGTTTTACTCTAGGTTCAAAGTCTTTCATTTCAGGAAGTGTAATGAGTTTCTTTGTGATTAACTTCTGTAATGCTGATTCGAGGGATTCCCCTAAAGGAGTAAAATTTCTTCAAGGTGACATAAAAGGCAATCTTGGTTTAGATGAATCTTTGTTGGTGTTTTGATTTGATGATTGATTGCTATAGGTACCTTGAGTAGCATTGGCCTGACTTGTAAGATTGAGAAGGGGTTGTGTTGGTTTGACATTATGATTATCAACAATCCCATCATTGACAATGTTTTTAATTTTATTCCAGAATTTTGATTTGTCATTGTTGTAGTTATTGGAATTGGAATTTGAGGATCCAGCATTGTCTTTAGAATAAAGTTTGATCTCACCTTTTCAGACCATGACTTCCTCAATTTTGATACCATTTTCTATGAGCTTATTGAAGTTTGGTGGACATTGCAATTGTAACCTATAACTCATTTTTGGTGTAAGGTTGTGCACAAAAATATCCATCTTTTCTTGTTTAGGAATCGTTCATGGATATTTGGCAAACAATTGATGCCATCTTTGCAAAAAAGTAAGGAAGGGTTCTCCATTCTTTTGATGTGCATTGCAAAGATCAAGCATAGTGACTTCATGTTTGATGTTATAAGAATAATGAGTCACAAATTTGTCAAGAAGCTCATTGAAAGATTTGATGCCTGGGGGTAGTTTAGAGAACCATTCCATGGCTTGTCCTCCTAAACTTCATGGAAATAGTCGCATAAGATAAGTGTCATCATGAGTGACTTCAATACAAGTAGCACAAAACTCATGAATGTGGTCTTGTGGATCTGAATTCCCTTTGTATTTGTCAAATTTTGGTACCTCAAAATGAGGAGGGAATGGAATCATTGCTAAATTCTTATCAAAAGGATAAGGACATATATCATCCAAGGAATACTTCTTTGTTGATGATCTAGTTTGGATGTCATAGATTTGTTGTTGAAGCATCTAGATTTGTTATAGAATGGGATCCAAAGATAACATGTTTCCTTGAGTGTTTTCAGAAACATTGTTGTGGGAAGCATTGTTTTGTGAAGCATGGTTTTGTTGATCATTTTGAGAAGCATCGGATGGCTATTTCATTTCTTTTGCTCCATGACTATATTGAGACCTACTAGGAATTTCTTGATTGGTTACAATAGTCAGTTCTCTAAGATGAGAGATATCAAAATCACTTGGTAGTTTGGCTCCTTGTTGAGCAAGCATGAGGAAATACATCTCTCTATCGAGGTCTAGGAGTCTTTCCATGACATGATAAAATCTAGGATCTTGTGTAGCATCCCTAAGTTCTTGATCTGTGGGTTCCTCTTCGGATGTAAAAAGTGAAGTTTTCTTAGGAGCTTTGGGCCAAGGATTCTCATCATTACTTTTGTTTCCTTCCATTTTGTCTTCTGAATCAACGGGTTGTTTTAGTCTCTGAGATCGAGTTTGAACCATAAAATGGGAAAATTGATTTGTGGAATGAAAGATTTTTGATGAAAAGATATGGAAATGGTTGATAGAAAAGATAGTAAAAAGATGTTGAAAAATGATGAGACAACTTGATAAAATCTAAGTCAATAGGAAGTATAGAGTTCACTATGATATGACAAAGAAAATCAAGAGATAGTAACCTAGGTAAGTTTGATTGAGGATGATAGATCCTGATAGGATAAACTCACAAAGATCAAAATCTGATAGATAGGGTAATGTTTCAACACTAGATTTGGAATTTTAGAGGATTAGAAGAAATGATTTGATGATTTTTGGTGAAGAAAGGTTGATGAAAATTGATGAAAATTAATGAAAATGGTCAAACTAAAGATCAGAGGTCTGTGTAACTCGAATGTTTTTCCAGAATCTTAGTAAGGATGAAAATGGGTATCTGAAAAAGTGATTTTGAAAATTTCAAAGTTTGTGGAAATGCTCACTGTTGTAAATGCGCATGACAGATTGATAAATGCGCAACAAAATGAGATAGATGCACAACAAGTTGTAACTGATGCGTGGACAAAGTATCAAATGTGCAGAACAGTGTAATGTATGCACAACAAATTGGTATGAATGCGTAGGATTTTGTTTTTGATTATTTTGAATTGTAAGATTTGGAAATTTGTCTAATTTTTTGATGTTTTCTAGTTTTTGGCAAATGAAAAATGCATAAACACACACACGCAAGACAAAAATGATTTTAATCTAACTATGCTAATATGAATGCACAAACACACTTACAATCCTATGGTTGGCAAGGATGATATCTGTTGAATCCCCACTAGGATAATAAAATCCGGCCACACAAATTCACAACGGATAGCCTAGGAACTTGGAGGCACATGCTCCTCCTTACAGTGCACTCACTTTTCAGGCACACCAAGTTCCGAATTCAATGGGTCATTACTTCCCAAAGAATTGCTATCTCTACTATGAACCGTGAGTATTGTGGGGTGTCTTCACGAGCTTGGGTGACTCCTTGAGCCAGCAGATAGAAGATTTTTGGCCACTATACAAAAGCTTTTAATAAGGACATTCATTCAGGTGGTTGTGATCAAGTCATTTTCCCAATTAAGGGGGCTCTCCCAATCCTTTCAAAGCAAGACTTTCACCTCTACTAAGTAGGACTGTAATGCACCACTAGGGTACTGGAGGAGATTTTGGTTGCCACAATGAATTCACACCTGTCTAAAGTGAGATTAATCACACTAGCATTTTTTATATACCAGTTTAGAAGGGATTGGCTTTAGCCTATTACCGGTTGGGTCATTCCTTGGGGTGAGTACCTCTTTTCCCACCAAAGACCGCCCTCTAAAAATTATAACAGTTTCTCTTACACCCAAGGTCCACGAATGGCGAGGGGAGAGGATATGTTGTTATAATTTTGGGATTACAAATAGCTTATGAAGCAAAACATGATAGACACTTGATTCTATGCTAAAGAAGACACACAAAGCAAAAACATGTCTTTTTTTAAAGCCCAAACAAGATTGTAGTTTATTTTGCAAACCCCTTGGCAAATCTGCAATCAAACTGTTATAAATTTTTTAGCAATGGGGTCTTCAAAATTACGTCTTGCAAAAATAGTCTAAAATACTACTAGAACAGATAGACACTTGTTAAAAAGTTAGCTAAAATGAAATCTAATAGAAAATTGAATTTTTCTACAAAAATAAACAAATGCGCGGAACAGTGAAATAAATGCACAACAAATGTGAATATATGGGCAGAAAGTATGTATGCATAGCAAAATAAGATGGATGCGCTAGTATATGGTATGAATGCGTAGAAAGTACAGATGCGTAGCATAAAAGTATGTATGTGCGAAACAATTGAATGAATGCACAACAATTTGACAGAAAATGAAAAGTCAGATGAAAGTTGTGACTGTGGTAACATAAAATGTATGCGCAACAAAAATTAACAAATGCGCAGGAATCGTGGATGGATGCGCAGAAAGAACCTGTAGAAAAACCTACACACAGAAAACTAAAAATTGAAAGTGAAAAACATGGGTTGCCCCATGGTGGGTGCCAAAAATGTATGCAAAATTAGGTGAATACTATTCTAAATGATAAATTAACTATTCTAAGATTAATAAATCTATCTAATTAGCAAACTACAATGAAGAATACAATCAAAATGAAGCTAAAATAACATTTTACCTTCACCTACCATGTAGCTTATCTCCATTACTCTCCTAGCCTTGATTTCTTGAAGATGTTGAGCTCTTAGATTTCCAAATGAAGCCTTTTCCCAAGATGCTACCAAAGTGTGGAGATTTGATGATGAATGCAAGGAAGCTTAAAGCTTGATTATGCAACTAATGGATGGAATGCAAAATGGATTTGATGATAATATGGATGCTTGATTGCTCTTAGAATTCTTGGATGCTTGGTTGCTTGAATGCCTATTACAAAAATACCTATTAGCTCACAATGGGGAAATTAGGCTCCTTTTATAGATTTTTGGAGGATCTAGGCCTAGGTGGCACAATCCTACGATTGAGAATGAAAGGTGGAAGATCCTAGGGCTAGGATTGACTTGGTTGAAGGAGTTGAGAGAAATAAGGATGTAGTTGGAATGTGAGAGGAAGAATAGGGATGATGTTCCTGTCACATTGACATGGAGGAGAACAAGGTGGAAGGAAAAGACACATGTCAAGTGTCTCACAAAGACCAAAGAGAGAAAGAGGGAGAGACCTTTTCCTCATGAGGACTCTTTGTACAAGTGTCCCATGAGTCACCTTTGACCCTTAGAGGTGGCTTGAGAAACCCCTTAGGAATAAGGCATGTCTCTTGACTTGGTTTAAGAGAGGACATGTGGTCACGAAACCAAGTCCTATGAGGCCACATAGCCCTTAAGAATAGGACATGTGTGGGTGAGGATAATTACTAATAAATAATTAATAATAATTATTTATTTTAGCCAAAGTGATGTGTCAGGTGACTAGGTAGGTGAGGTGGACTAGGGGACTTAGTCATATTTAGGTGATTGTATATTTAATTAAATCACTTTAATAAGACTAATTAGAAGACTTAGTATAGAGGAATAAACTATAGTGAATTTACTAAATAAATTGAATAATTTATTTAATAAATAAAGGAATAATTATTAATTAAATAATAAATATTTAATTAATTTATCAAGTCAATATCAATTAAATAATAAATATTTAATCAATTAATGAAGCCATTTTAAAGTGTATACAAGAAATAAGTGTTGTTTCAACATACCTTTCTTCTTCTTATGAATCTTCTTTCAAAGCTATGAATACCACCTCAATGTCTTCATCAGTATTGGTGTCAGTGTCATCATCATCATCTTCAACGAGGTAGCATAACTTCTTTCCTTTGTCTTTTTAATCTCAGTTGCTTCTTCTGTCATACTGTTGGTTGGCTCTGTGTTCTCGGTTATCTCTCCTGTCAAATTTCTTTTCACTAGATCTTTCATTGTCTTTCTCATCTTCTTTCCTGTTAGGACATCTAGCTATAATGTGGCTAATTTCTTTACAATTAAAATATACCAAAGGTAATTTTCTTTATATCTTCCTTTACCCTTCTACAGTCTTCTAGCCATTAAAGCTTCAAGCTCATCAAGTTCATCCTCATCATTGTCACTATCACTCTCATTCCTTATCATGTGTTTACTGCTTGATTTATAAATTTGACTCAAAAGTAGGAACAATACTATTATCAAAGTTACTCAACTCAAAAGCAGTCAATCTATCGATTAGACTATCAACTATAAGATGATTACCCGGAGCTGATCTCATCTCATATATTGCAGAGACTCTAATAGCATAAGTAGGCAACAAGGTTCTAATAATTTTACTTACAACAATGTCTTCTTCAATAATACCTCTTGCTCCTTGGATAGCATTTACAAACTCCTTAATTCGGTTGTTGTACTGTGATATGTTTTCTCCTTCTTTCATTTTTATGCCATCAAAATTTTCTCTAAGACTCTTAGCTTTAGCCCTTAACACATTTGCATCTCCTTGGTGAACTAGTACAAGCTTGTCCCACATCTATTTAGCAAAAGTACATGTCTTGACATCTTCAAATTCAACACTTGATAAGGAAGCAACAAGCTCTATTATTGAAACATTGTGTTCATGTCTATCTCTCATCTGATCAATAGTCAAGGGTCCAGTAGGCTGGATGAATTCATTATCCAAGTAGTATATTGTAGATTCTCCAATTCTAGATAGATGCAACCTCATTCTTCTTTTTCATGTCAAGAATTTGTCTTTGTTCACCTTTGGCACCTCTCTCTTATACATCTTGTGATCTTTAGCTTAAGTCCTTCAAACTTTTCTTTCCAAGCACTCTTTTCTCTAATACCAATTGTTAAATAATTGAGAGGGGGGGGGGGTGAATTAATTAAGTCCAGTTATCCTACGGTCCCAAATTCTCCCATATGTATATAACAAATTTTTTTAATCAAATAATCAACTAGGTAAAATATCCATTGTGCCTTTCTCTTAATCTATCGATTACTAATAAATTGAATACTATGTTTATCGATCTATCTAGTTATAGAAATGTGTAAAGTAAAATAACATTTCAACATATCATACACATATAACACATAGATTTTTTTAATGTGGAAACCCTGTTAGAGGAAAAACCACCTGGGACCGGTAACCCAAAATAATTCACTCTTCTGAAGTGTGCTCAATTACGAGCCAATCCTGTTAAAAGTTATAAAACACATTGTGAGGTGTAACCTGGTTAGAGGATTTATCACTAATAGTTCTTCTTTGACCAAAAATTCACTATGGGATCAACAAGAAAACAATCAACATTCATTGAATGTCATATTAAAATATAAATACTATTAAGTCCCACTCGGTTAAGAGATTTATCTGTAGCAATGGTTAAACTGATACATTAATGATTTGATTCAAATACAACTTGATTTGCAGATTTTCAAATCTATGCTAAGCTCAAAATACCTCTGATCAATAATCAATTCAACATCTTTGTTTCCTCCAACTCTATTTTTCTTAGTATATGCTATTTCTGACACTCGGTGTTGTCTACAATTTGCTCAGTTTTGTCTTCAACCAGTTTGATTAGTGTTGCATGAAAACAATCTTTTCACGTGAATTCTCCTGCAACATCAAGAATCCCCCAGACTCAATAATGAATCTTATGTCTCTTTATATAGACATCATAAACTATTTTCTTCTCATCCATAGATTTTTCCCCTTAATCTTCACCATTCATTTTGCCACTTTAACCTTCCTCGACAGTTGTGTCATTAATACATTTCATTCTCCTTCATCTGATCAACTTTGAGTTTTGTCAGCCGTTTGATCATCATAACAAATATTATCTTCTACCTTGGAATCATAAACAATTGTCCAGCTCATCATTTTTAGTCAGTTGTGATAAACTCTATTTATTTCTTTCACTCAGTCAATACAAGAATGCGTCAGTGATTATCTGCTCAGTTAATACTATAGTCGGTATACACTACACTTGCTCGGTGTATACATAAATCTTCATTTATCAACCACATAAACTTGTTTAGTCCTAATCTCAATACATAATAGAATCATGTAATACAATAAAGTCATCGACATAATGTGATAGACTCATCAATAAGTTACCTAATGTATACCATATTCATATATTTCTTATCCATCTCATCTTCATGTAGATATCTCATTACTTTACCATTTCCCTTCTTAAGATATTTGTAATCATCATGATAAGTACAGTCAAAACTAGTTGACATCAATGACAATACATTAACTGATTAATTATCTTACATATACTTTAGTAGCTCAGTGATCATTAATCATTGTTTTTCAATTGTCCATTCCATTGTCAAACTTTCTTTCAAGATATTCAATCAGTTGTAGGTTATCAAGAAGTCTTGTTATATTGTTGAAGAAGAAATTGACAGTGAATCTGGTGAATTTGATGATTGTGATGTAGAAGTTGTTTATGTTGCTATGAAAGATGATTTTGATGAAGATGAGAAAATTGCACTTATTTTATATGTGAGTAAAGGTGATAGATGTATAATTGATAGTGGTTTCTTACATCACATGACTGGTGATAAAAGTAAGTTTGAAATCTTAAATCATTACAAAGGTAGCAGTGTTAAGTTTGGTAATGATGCACCATGTCTTGTGAAGGAAAAATGATCAATAAGATTGATTGATAGGATCATATGTGACAATGCTTATTGGGTTGAAGGTCTTAACTATAATTTTTTGGGTGTTGCAAAGTTGAATAGTACTAGTTACTGAGTTGAGTTTCATCACAAAAAGGCTAAAATATTTGATGCCATTGTTGAACTAATTAGAAGTGGAGAATAAACAAGAGGTAATTTGTTCTATCTACAACTATTTGAAGAAACATGTTTGTTTGCACAATTTGATGATGTATGGTTATGACATAAGAGGTTGTGTCATGTGAACTTTGATACTTTGGTAAGCATTGGTAAGATGAAAAGAGTTAGAGGTTTAGCAAGATTGAAGAAACCTAATAATGGGATGTGTAAACAATGTCAATTGGGAAAAATGACAAAGTCTATTTTCAAGAGCAAGACATATACTTTTGATGACATTTTGGAATTGGTTCATACTGACCTTTGTGGACCTATTGGTGTACAAAGTTACTGTGGTGGTAGATATTTCATTCTGTTTGTTGATGACTATTTTAGAATGATGACTGTTGATGAGCCTATAATTTGTCATATTTATATCATTTTTTATAACACTTTACATCATGTTTATAATAAATTTCCAAGTCATTTGCATACATTACCTTGATTTATGAAGCATTAACTATGATTAATGATTTATTGATTAACATTTGTATGTGTAGCTAGTTAATGCTAAATTGTGATGATTTATTATGATAAATGGTTATTATTAAATAATAAATATTTTGAGATGATTAACATGATTTTTGTGAGATAATTGAGTCATTCATGTAGCTGAAAAGAAGGAGAAACAAGTTGACACTTGTCAATATTCAACAATTGCAGGAAATGCAAAAAAAGTCAAAAAATAGTTTCAATAAAATGGGCATATCTCACTCAATTCTGAATGAAATTTAGATTTTCTTAATGATTTGGAAAGATGAAACAAAGGGGGAAAATGTTTTAAAAGGGTTTGATCCAATTCACAATAGTTAATGAGAAGCACTTATCTGAAGTTGACTGAGTAAAAATAGCAAAGTTTGAAGGCAACCAAAATCCAGTCTTGGTAAAATGATCATAACTTCCACGTTTCTTAATGAAATATAGATTTTCAAAATGATATGGAAAGATAAGAAGGAGGAGCATAATCTGGTAAAAGAATTTGAGATAACTCACAATAATACATGAGCACTATTCATTTGAATCTGGCTGTAAGAAAAGTGGAACAACAAATCAACAGACTTAGTCAAACTTCTTCTATTTGTTGTAATTTGAGTTATGAATTTAAAGGAGGTTGGACATGATTTGTATTGTATTTATGAGCACAAAAAAAATCTCAAAAATCATCTTTGTCATAAAAGAGTCCAAGCAAACTCTTTTCCCAATCAGTCAAGAAGACAAGTTGTAATAGGACTCTTTCTCTTAGTCATAGTTTTAGAATAAGTCTCTTCCTTGTTTAAAGGAATGTTGAGATACATGTTAGATGGTTGTTAGGGAATAAATAAGCTTATATATTCAAAATTTTAATCAAGCAAAGAAGGAAGATCAAGTAGTATTTTTTCATTAGCTTTTATGTATTACACAATTTTCTTGCAACTATTACTGTACAGTTCCTGCAGCCATTACTGTGTAGTTAGATTTATTTACAACATTTTTATACTCTTAATTTTTGCAATGATAGAATAAATTAGAGAATTTCATAGTGCATATACTTTGTAGACCTATTTCAAGTATACGTCCTCAGGTTGATAATTTAAATGTGCCTTCATAATGATGAGATAACTATTTAGCATGGATGTCCAATCCCTAAGGTATGGTTGTAAAGCCTAGTTATTAAAACCATTATAGGAGACCAACATTTTTGGCACTGTTGCTGGGGATGGGTCAAGCTATGAGAGTCTCTGAGTTTTTAGAAAATTTTTGTCATTTTTTTAGTATCATAGTCTCCCTTCAAAGAACTTAGTATCAGAAAAGTTTGCAAAAGTACCACAAGCAGCAAAAAAATAAAATGATGTTGGATCTATGAAGAAAAGAAACCAATAGCCAATCTCATTTGCAACAAGTCTGGAAATCAATGAAGACATGTTCTCTAGCATCATAGAGGAATTTTGTTCACATATTGATGACATGGTGTTGATTTATGAGGAGGTAAATGAAGCTAACCTTATTTTGGAAAATTAAGAAATCACAATACACAAGGTTGCTGCTCAAGATGAATGTGATGTCAAATCAGAGCTCCTACTTCAAGAAGAGAGCTATAATAAAGTACAAATTACTCCCCTCATGCATAAAAGTAAAGAAGATATTGAAGAAGACTAGTTTTGAGATGATTTAGAGGAGTTTTGCTCAACCTTAGATGCTAAACCAACATCTTTTGTAGTGCAAAACTATGAGCATCACAAGGAGAGTTCAAAATTTGTTCTTTCAAGAGGGTGTCCAATCAAACATCTCATTCATATGGAGGCAAATACATCATCACAAGTTATGCTTGTAGCAGAGAAAGAAGCTACAATCGAAGATGAAGCTAAATATGCAGCTGCACCTACAGGAGAAATTTTTCATCTTACTTATGTACTTCAATACAATAATATGTATTTTCAGCATGAAGTGATAAGTAAGTTTGTTAATATCTTTCCAAAAGTGTTGTTATTTATTAAGTTTCTATTGATGTTGAAACTATTCCTAATTGCTCATAAGCATGTGAAGCATTGGAATTTGTTGAGAAGAGCAAGATACTTCAAAGAACTAGTCAATGGTTTTGTTTGATAATGTATGTTTTGCTGGTTAGTGTAGGTTAGAATAGGTTTTTTATTCAATAAGTGTTGTTGCACAATGTCTTAAAGTTAGTAATTGTCTAGTCTAGTTTGTTTCCTAGTTCTTGTTGTCTACATGACTATTTTGGAGGAGTTTACAGCTGGTTGGTTTCTCATATTTCAAATCACTTTTCAAGAGTGTGAGTGAGTCAAGTCTCTAATTTTGAAAGAGAATCTTTGCATATATTGTCAAAAAGTTCCATTAAGTAGTCTTGTCTTCATGATGTCAAAAATATCTATTCAATGATGATGTTTAGTTGGTCTAATCATATTTTGTTTAATGGAAAATGGACATCCAAAATTGTATTATAAGTCATTGGATAGAGAGAAAAAATTATAGGTTGCATGTAGCAACTATTTTCTGATTTAACAGTCAGTCCTACAGCCATTACTGTGCAGTTCCTGCAGCCATTACTATGTAGTTAGATTTATTTCCAGCATTGTTATACTCTTAGTTTTTGCAATGATAAAATAACTTAGAGAATTTCATAGTGCATATACTTTGTAGACCTATTTCAAGTATACATCCTCAGATTGATAATTTAAATGTGCCTTCATAATGATGGGATAACTATTTAGCATGGATGTCCAATCCCTAAGTTATGGTTGTAAAGCCTAGTTATTAAAGCCATTGCTGTGTGACTGAACAGTTAGTCCTACAGCCACTACTGTATGACTGAACAGTCATCCTACAACAACTATTATGTTATTCAAAATGTAACTTGCACCAAGTATGAGGACATTTAGAGCTACTGATATTAAATATGCAACAGTTTGAAAGGGACTTGAATATTCAACAATGAAGGGACCTGTACTTTTAACTATTTTCCAAGTTTGAAGCTTCTCACAACAACACAAATGGTACTACATTTATGATTTCTATTTATTCATAATATTTATCATCTTTAGTGATTGATTATCTATGCATTGAATTATGTTTTTCAATTATCATTATTGTAATTATATGCTTCATAACTGATTTATTTTGCTACCCTCATACATACATTGTCATTTGAGGACAAATGACCTTTCAGCTGGGGGGAACACGTGTAGACCTTTTTTTTTGTCATTGAACATAGGAGGATGACCTTTCCTATACATTTTTATACTACCTCTTATATTTATGGTTATTGATGCAAAAAAATAAGAATGATAAACTGAAGAAAATGGAATGTCTTATGAAGAGATAAGAAAGGGAAGAAAGTATGATAATGTGAGTGTTGGAGATGATATAAAGATGATAGGAAGACTTAATGATACAATCAATAGAGAAGAAAAAAATGAACCATATTCATGTTAAATGAAAATATTCTTAATGATGAAATACACATGCATGACATGTGCTATGAAATATTGAAGTTGTCGTGGGATTTCATGCTAATAGCCTTGATGACTATCTAATGCCTATCCCTTGCTTGAGGACAAGCAAGATTTCAGTTGGGGGGAATGATGAGCCTATAATTTTTCATATTTATATCATTTTTTATAACACTTTACATCATGTTTATAATACCTTTCCAAGTCATTTACATACATTACCTTGATTTATGAAGCATTAACTATGATTAATGATTTATTGATTAGCATTTGTATGTGTAGCTAGTTAATGCTAAATTGTGATGATTTATTATGATAAATGGTTATTATTAAATAATAAATGTTTTGAGATGATTAAAATGATTTTTTTGAGATACTTGAGTCATTCATGCAGCTAGAAAGAAGGAGAAGCAAGTTGACACTTGTCAATATTCAGCAGTTGCAAGAAATGCAGAAAAAGTCAAAAAGAAATTTTAGTAAAATGGGCATATCTCATTCAATTCTTAATGAAATTTATATTTTCTTAATGATTTGGAAAGATGAAGAAAAGGGGAAAAACATGTTAAAAGGGTTTGATCCAATTCATAATAGTTAATGAGTAGCACTTATCTGAAGTTGACTGAGTAAAAATAGCAAAGTTTGAAGGCAGCCAAAACCCAGTCTTGGTAAAATGATCATAACTTTCACATTTATTATGATAATTTGAGATAAATCACAATAATACATGAGCACCATTCATTTGAATCTGGCTGCAGGAAAAGTGGAACAACAAATCAACAGACTTAGTCAAACTTCTTCTATTTATTGTAATTTGAGTCATGAATTCAAAGGAGGTTGGATATGATTTGTATTGTATTTATGAGCACAAAAAAAATCCAAAAAATCATTTTTGTCATAAAAGAGTCCAAACAAACTCTTTTCCCAATCAGTCAAGAAGACAAGTTGTAATAAGACTCTTTCTCTTAGTCATAATTTTAGAATAAGTCTCTTCCTTGTTTAAAGGAATGTTCAGATACATGTTAGATGGTTGTTAGGGAGTCAATAAGCTTATATATTTGAAATTTTAATCAAGAAAAGAGGGAAGATTAAATAGTATTTTTTCATTAGCTTTTATGTTTTACACAGTTTTCCTACAACCATTACTGTGCAATTCCTGCAGCCATTACTGTGTAGTTAGATTTATTTCTAGCATTGTTATACTCTTAGTTTTTGCAATGATAGATTAACTTAGAGAATTTCATAGTGCATATACTTTGTAGACCTATTTCAAGTATACGTCCTTGAGTTGATAATTTAAATGTGCCTTCATAATGATGAGATAACTATTTAGCATGGATGTCCAATCCCTAAGTTATGGTTGTAAATCCTAGTTATTAAAACCATTATAGGAGACCAACGACTGTGACATTTCTTAAAGAAAAATCTGATGTGTTTCAGTTGTTTAAGTGGTATTTGGCAAAAATTGAGAAAGAAATAGGTAAAAGCTTAAAATTTTTGAGATCTGACAAAGGAGGAGAGTTCATATCTAATGAGTTCAACATATTCTACAATGATAGAGGAATTAAGAGACAAATATCAACACTAAGGACACCTCCACAGAATGGTATAGTAGAGAGAAGAAATAGATCAATCATGGATTGTGCTAGAACACTAAAAATAGAGAAGAATGTTACACAAACGTATTGGAGAGAAGCTGTAAGCACAACTGTGTATACCTTGAACTGAGTAAAAATCAAGAAAGTTGTGGAAAGTGCAAATATTAGAGTTGATGAATATGCATAAAAGAATGAAGTGAATGTAAGAAGGAACTCGAGGATTACATATATTTTGTATAAATGGAAGAAGGAAAGGCTAGTAATATACCTAGACCAGAGAACAAAGATGTCAAGCAACAACCAGAGTTTACCGAGTTACAACAAGATAATGTCGAGCATCAGGAGGATGTTGTCGAGAAATCAGGAGAGGAAACAAAGAATTTACAAGATGAACCTAAAGATCTAGAGCAAGAAGAAATAAGACCAAAGCCTACATTAGCACAATATGTGAGAAGACATCATAAGCCGGATCAAATCATTGGAGCTAAATAATATGGAGTTATGACAAGAAGTAAGTTGAAAGATCAAACATTCTTGTTATGTGAGTTTGAACCTAAGATAGTGAAAGATGCTTTGTAGAATGAAGATTGGATTCAAGCCATGAATGAAGAGATTGAGTAAATAGAAAAGAATAAAACTTGGACACTAGTGCCAAGACCAGAGGACAAGAATGTTATTGGAACAAAGTGGGTGTTAAAAAACAAGCTGAATGAACATGGAGAAGTCACAAGGAACAAAACTAGATTGGTATGCAAGGGATATGCACAAGAAGTAGGCATTTACTACGGGGAGACATTTTCCCCAGTTGCTAGATTGGAAGGAGTGAGAAATCTACTTGAATATGCAACTTAAAAAGGATTCAAAGTGTATCAAATGGATGTCAAATTTACATTTTTGAATGGAATACTAGAAGAAGAAATATGCATTGAACAACCAAAAGAATTTGTTGATCCAATCAAGAAGAACATGGTATGAGAGATTGCACAATTACTTGATCAAGATTGGATTTGTAAGAACTAATGACAACAAAAATCTATACTTGAAGGCTGAAAAAGGTAAAGGGATATTGTTAGCTAAAATATTTGTTGATGATATCATATTTGAAGGACAATATGCACTATGCCAAATATTTTCAAATGAGATGCAAAATAAATTTGAGATGTCTATGTTTGGAGAGATCAAATTATTTGTTGGTTTGAAAGTTTATCAAATGGAGAAAGGTATCTATATTACATGATCTAATTATGTCAAGGAGATACTAAATTTTTTTGGCATGGAGGACTCTAGACCAGTAAGTACACCCATGACTACTGGATAAAAGCTATCAAAGAATGATGATATAACTGAAGTGAATCAAACTTTGTATAGAATAATGATTTGAAAGCTACAATATGTGATGCATGTCAGGGATGGAGGATCCAATAATGGGTAGTCCAAATCTACACCAGCAATTATAACAACAATAATCATAGTAGAATACTACAATATAATGCTTCAAAACAAAATTTCATTCAACATGCCTAGCTGTGAGGCCTTCCAAGTTTCAGCCTTATATAACGAATTACAAAAGTATTTCTACAATCTCCTAGCTAGTCCAGCTCTGAAATACACCAGTAATTGATGGAAACACTAAGGCAGATCTAAAATTGAGCTCGCAAGCCTCCAAGCAATCTCCTTGTCTCCAAGCATGCAAACCACTAGCTTTGCTATTACAATATCAGATAAACCATCTGATCTTCAAGATCTCATAGGATCCAATTGTTCTTCCACTCTACTCTTATCTACTACTTTTCCATCATATCACTACCTCCTCTACATAAACCCAAGCTCTCAATATATAGCCAACTAAGCCACAAGTCGGCCAGTTAGGCATTTAATTACATTATAGGTCCAACCAGGAAGAGTAAACTAAAAATATATAAAAAATGAACAAAAATCAATGCGAGATTACATTTAGGTCCACACATGATCCAAGAACATGTCCCTAACTTAGCTAGATCCCATATCATCACACGGAACCACAAAAGATGAAAAACTCCACATTTCTCGTGAAACTGGCTGAAAATTGATACCTAAGGAAAACGGTCATCAATCCCAACTCATAATGAATTAAGATTTTTGGTCTTGAGAAAAGATATTATTTTAGGTCCTCTTTAAGGCTGTAAGACTACAAAGGATGATTCATTAAGGATCAATGACTACACAATGCACAATCAGCACACGAAAAGCATGAAAATATAGCTCCTGTAGTAAGGAAAACAACTCTAACTTTGAAATAGTTTGTCAAATCCTTATGCACTCATAGGAGAAGGTCCAAGAATAGGTCCAATTCACAACAACCATGAGCCAAGACTTCACAAGCTAACTCCCAATGGTCATCGATCACATAACCAATCTTCCAAATGGTCCAGGCAGGAAACACACAGAACCAGTCAGAGAAGATCATCCAAGATCTCCCAAACCATGCCACCTCAAGAGATGCGTTCTTAGAGATAGCCTCCATAAACATAAAGGAAAAAAACCCTTTCATCACACATGCCAGAGATCTCCACAAATCATCGCAACACAGAAACTCAAAAAGTTGCCCAAAACAAAGTAATGTATCCCTCTAACAGGGAATTCCTCCAAGACTAAGAAAGATCTTCAGGAACCCAAAATGCTCCTATATTAGACTACTAAGGTAAATATAAAGTATGTCCCATAATTTAATCTCAAGATAATTATCTGCAATCAAATTCATCTTCACCAAAGTCTTCCAATCCATCAAGGACAAGAGAACAAATAAAAAAATCAACAATATATGCTTCATCCATTCAAACATTAGGATCATACAAATCTCAACAATCCAATCATCATACCATTGATCACCACAACCCATCTCAACAACAAGAGTATCCAACTCCCCAAAAAGTAGATCCAAAGTTAGATCCACATCAACATGAAATCCCTCATATCAGCATCCCATCTCTGCAACTCATCACAAGACTCATTACTGTCAACCAGCAATTCAAGTCCACAACCAACAACTAAGATCTGCACCATAACACTAAACAAAAGCAAGTTAGAAAAACCACCATCAAAAAGGTGTTCAACAACAAGTAACTCTTCACTAATAATAATCTGATCAAGCCCAACCAGATGCTCTACAATTCTCATGCCATATCCATCCATCTGCTCATGAAAACCAACACATACCTTATCATCTTCAGCGAAGTCATCCTTCACCTCTTCCTTAACATCAAAGTGTCTTCTTCTCTGAATAATCCTCTTAATTGGCTAGACAACTTTCATTCAACAAGACTTCATCATCTCTTCAATCCACAGATTGAATCTAGGCCAAAACTGACCCAACTTATCCATCAAGTTCCTTTCAAAGTGTAACTGCCTCTACTTGACGATTTGATTGCAAGATTCCAGTTGCCTCCACACACTTGGTGATCTACTATCCATCTTCACAACCTGTCTCAAGTCAACAATTTGTTCACTCAAGGAAATCTTCATCTCTCACATCAAATCTGCTATCCTCGGAGGCATCTTCAATCCAAGGTCCTGGTGCAAACTGCCTCACCTTCAGTGATTCATCCACACACTCTGAAACTTCAAGCTCTGATACCACTTAACATAGGGTAGGGATGGAGGATCCAATAATGGATAGTCCAAACCTACACCAACAATTATAAGGATAATAATCATAGTGGAATACAACAATATAATGCTTCAAAACAAAATTTGATTCAACATGCTCGATTGTGAGGCCTTCTAAGTTTTGACCTTATACAATGAATTAAAAAATTATTTATACAATCTCCTAGCTATTCCAACTCTAAAATACATCAAAAATTGATGGAAACACTAAGGCAAATCTAAACTTGAGCTCGCAAGCCTCCAAGCAATCTCCTTGTCTCCAAGCATGCAAACCACTAGCTTTGCTATTACAATATCAGATAAACCATCTGATCTTCAAGATATTATAGGATCCAATTGTGCTTCCAATATACTCTTATCTACTACTCTTCCATCATATCACTACCTCCTCTACATCAACCCAAGCTCTCAATATATAGCCAACTAAGTGACAAGTCGACCAGTCAGGCATTTAATTACATTATAGATCCAACCAGGAAGAGTAAGCCAAAACTAAATAAAGAATGAAAAAAACTCGATGTGAGATTAAATTTAGGTCCACACATGATCCAAGAACATGTCCCTAACTTAGCAAGATCCCATCTCATCACACAGAACCACACAAGATGAAAAACTCCACGTTTCATGTGAAACTAGCTGAAAATTGATACCCGAGGAAAATGGTCATAACTCCCAACTCATAATGAATTAGGATTTTTGGTCTTGGAAAAAGATAGTATTTTAGGTCCTCTTTAAGGCCCTAAGACCAAAAAGGCTGATTCATTAAGGATTAGCAGCTACACAACACACAATTAGCACGTAGAAAGCAAGAAAATACAGCTCCAACAGCAAGGAAAACAACTCTAGCTTTGAAACGGTCAATCCAATCCTTATGCAATCATAGGAGAAGGTCCAAGAATAGGTCCAATGCACAAAAACCATGAGCCAAGACCAAAAAAGATAACTCTCAATGGTGATCAATCACATAACCAATCTTCCAAATGGTCCAGGCAGGAAACGCACAGAACCAGTCAGAGAAGATCATCCAAGATCTCCCAAACCATGCCACCTCAAGAGATGCGTTCTTAGACATAGCCTCCAAAAACATAAAGGAAAAAAACCCTTTCATCACACATGCCAGAGATATCCACAGATCATCACAACACAGAAACTCAGAAAGCTTCCCAAAACAAAGTAATGTATCCCTCTGACAGAGAATTCCTCCAAGACTAAGAAAGATCTTCAGGAACCCAAAATGCTCCTGCATCAATATGTTGTTCACAAAAGAATAGATATTGCATTAGTAGTTGATATTGTTGCAATATTTTCTACCAATCCTAAGGAGAATCACATGGTGAGAGTGAAAAGGATACTGAGATATCTAAAAGGAATAGAGGATTGTGGACTGTATTACAAGAAGAATGAAAAGTTTGAACTGAGAGTTTATACTGATATAGATTGGGCAGGAAATGTGGATGATAGAAAGAGTACAAGTGGTGGTGCATTTTTTCTAGGAAAGAGATTAGTCTCTTGGACAAGCAAAAAATAGAATTTCATTTCTCAATATACAGAAGAGGCTGAATATGTAGCAGCAACAATTAATTGTTCAAACCTAGTGTGGATCAAGAAATTGTTGAAAGGTGTGAAGGAAGAAATTACTGATTTAGTTGTTATTTTATATGATAACACAAGTGCTATCAATATATCAAAGAATCATGTGATGCACACGAAGACTAAGCATATTTATATCAAGTATCATTACTTGAGAGAGCTAGTTCAAGACAAGGAAGTGAGACTGGAATATGTGAATACAAAGGAACAGTTAGAAGGTATATTCACTAAAGAACTACCTAAGGATGCTCATGAATATCTAAGAGGTAAATTAGGGGTGATTCCCCTAACTAAGGCTACCTAGAATCATGTAGGAGCATTGCATCAAATTTATTACTCAAAATATCTGACAAATCGATGCAAAGGAGGTCACACTTTAAGAGTTGCCTAAAGTTGTGAAGAGTAAAGAACAAGATGTTGATCAGTCATAAGAAAGATGATAGAGGGAGTATGAAGTTTAGAGAACTAACATGAAGATATCTACATGGTGAAGATGAATGTCTTTGGCATTGTTGTGAAATAGGGAGAAATACAAAAAGAGATTTAGAAGGAGTTACCATAAGCAAAGAGGGAGAGATTCAGTAAACTGATGAACAGACAAAGGGAGAAATATATCCAAGAGGGAGCTGATACTTGGATGTGAATTAGAATGAATCTAAGGATGTTAATGAATATCTAATCATAGAGTGAGTTGACATAAGTTTCTTCATTACATACTTTTTGGATTATTTGGAAACTTGCATGTGTTGTTGCCACCATTGCCAAAGAGGGAGATTGTTGGAAACTACAATTCAAACATTGTTATATTGTCATTGATGTTAAACCTTAACTGGTGAGACAGTTGCTATCTAGTAGAGTACCATATCTTTTGATTGATGAAGAGGATTTGAAGAGAGGAGATAATAAGAAGACCTAGTGGAAAGGTTGAGTTATGAGAAACTACAATGGGTACTTGATTAGTTGGCACATTGGCAAGGTAATGAGTTGTTTATCTATAACACTAAGTGAATAAGTCAATTTTTTTAAAGCTTAGAAGAAATGAGGAAAGAAAGTCTGAAATCATAGGCTTAACTAAGCAACAGAGTAGAAGATAAAGAAATTTTAGTGTAGATCGAGCATCGGTAATTGCCGAGTATCAAAGAATTAACCGAATGAAGATAGTGATTGTTGAGAAGAACAATTTTAGAGAATTAATTGAGCTATCCAATGATGATCGAGAAAATATACACAATATTAGCTCAGTGTCAGTAATTATAGTTTGTAAAGGAATTGAGATCCCCAACCGACATAGTTGAATTGTTGGGATATGTAAAACATGTTGAAGATAAGGATGAGTGACCTGGAGCATTTAATGCATAGTAAACTATTTTCTTATGGATTCAAGGAGAATTTTTGAGAAGTATCTAGAAGGATAAGGAGGACAACAAAATGTTGGAAGGATTCGATGAATCTGACTTAAACCTAAGATCTACAAAGATGATTAAGCAACAAAAGATTAAGCTACCTAATTAAAGAAGGTATGAGGTTGACCTAACAGTCATTTGTAAATCCTCTAATCAAGGTGACATTCTAATGGGATATTCTTAAGTCCTCTAACAAGGCCACTCCTAATAGGGTGATTAAATATTTTAATAGGGTCACACCTAACATTATGTATTGTAACCTTTAACAAGGTTGGCTCCTCATAGAGTTCACTTTATAAGAGTGAAAATTTGGTAGCATGTTACTAGTGGTTTTTCCCAAATTGGGTTTCCATGTTAAACCTTGGTGTCATACTTGCGTGAATGTTATTTGATGTGTTTTACAGTTAAGAGTTTTATATTCTGCGAGTTGATTACTTTTGGACAGCGGACCACAAGTTTTATGTTACTGATTATATTCTATAGAGACTGAGTGAATTTTTGAATATATCTAAGTTGGTTAAGTGTTGAAAAGTTCAATTGGTACATCTGGACTTGAGGATAATTGATTCACCCCCCTCTCAGTTATTCTAAAATCATTCTAACAATAAAATGGTTGTATATGCAGTTAAATGTTGAATGATGAAACAATATATATCAAGAGTCAACAAGTTATCAAGGATTAATCTACTTTTGGATTGAGAATATTTAAGAAATAATATTTTTGAAAACAAATAGCATCAAAGAAACTCACACTGTGCTTCGTTGTTGTATTGGGAAGAGATCTATTGTCGATACTTTCCAACATAAATATTGTTTATCCAACTTTATGGAGCACTCGTTCCTCATCTATTATGTAAAAGAAAATGATTTTATGGTCATCCCTCTTATGTTAGTGTATGTGACAAAGATCATATATTATCATTCTCCTCAAGCTCCCAAAGTAATGTAGAATATAGTTAAATATGATGTCAGCAAATTTTCTCCTACACTATCAAGAGTATTGGTGACATTGTTGGTTGTGATCTGAAATGCAATAATGGAAGCTCACCTATGTGCCAAAATCAATATTGTTTTCTCCTCATTATTATTCATGTTTAGTTGATGAGAGAAGGAGCATTCAATCCACTCACCTCGCTTTAAAAATATAAGCAGATTCTTATTTAGGTGAAGAAATGCCAGTGAAATTGATGACAAGATAACCTGTTGTCAATCGTACCATCAAGAAAGTTGCAAGTTGTTAGGAGATAGGCTTGAATTTAGCGAGTGATGGAGGAAAAAGGATGGAAAAATCTAATGGTGCAAGAAGTTGTGATGGTCATCCATGTTTCTTCTATGTTATGAACCATTAGATTACAAAATCAGCTCTTTCATTTCAAATAAGGAAACACCTTCGACTTAAAAATAAATGTGTTAAAAGTATATATTAAATTAAGGGTAAATTAATAGAATTAAGGAGAAAAGTTAATAATGTTAAAATTATTGTATACACTAAAAATTGACCTCATTAATTAATTAAATATTTATTATTTAATTAAATATTGACTTGATGAATTAATTAAATATTTATTATTTAATTAATATTTATTCCTCTATTTATTAGATAAATTATTCAATTTATTTAATAGATTCACTATAGTCTAATCATTTATCCTAAGTCTTCTAAATAGTCTATTAAAGTGATTTAATCAATTACGCAATCACCTAAATATGACTAAGTCCCCTAGTCCACCTCATCTACCTAGTCACTTGACACATCACCTTGGCTAAGATAAATAATTGTTATTAATTATTTATTAATCATTATCCTCACCCACACATGTCCTATCTTTAAGGGCTATGTGGCCTCATAAGACTTGGTCTCATGACCACATGTCTTCTCTCAAACCAAGTTAAGAGACAATCCCTATTCCTAAGGGACTTCTCAAGCCACCTCTAAGGGTCAAAGATGACTCATAGGACACTTGTACAAAGAGTCCCTATGAGGAAGAAGTCCTTCCCTCTTCCTCTCTTTGGTCTTTGTGAGACACTTGACATGTGTCTTTCCCTTCCACCTTCTCTTCCATGTCAATGTGAGAGGAACATCATCCCTATTCTTCCTCTCACATTCCAACTACATCCCCCTTTCTCTCAACTCCTTCAACCAAGTCAATCCTAGCCCTAGGATCTTCCACCTTTCATTCTCCACTATAGGATTGTGCCACCTAGGCTTAGATCCTCTAAAACTCTATAAAAGGAGCCTCATTTTCCCTTTGTGAGCTAATAGCTAATAGTGAACAAGCAATCAAGCAATCAAGCATTCTATAGATCAAAAGCATTCAAGCATCTAAGTTATCCTCATATCATTTCCATTTCATCCATTAATTTTGCATAATCAAGCTTAGGCTATTTTGCACTCATTCATACAAATATCCACACTTTGGTGACATCTTTGGCAAGGAGCTTCAAATTAGAAATCTGAGAGCTCACCATCTTCAAGAAATCAAGGCTAGGAGAGCAATGGAGACAAGCTACATGGTAGGTGAAGGTAAAATGTTATTTTAGCTTCATTTTAATTGTATTCTTCATTGTAGTTTTCTAATTAGTTTGATTTATTAATCTTAGAATAGTTAATATATCATTTAGAATAGTTTTCACCTAATTTTGCATACATTTTTGGCGCCCACCGTGGGGCAACCCATGATTTTAACATTCTATTTTTAGTTTTCTATGTGTAGATTTTCTACAGGTCACTTTTGCACATTCATACCCAATTGCTGTGCATATATCACTTCTTGCTGTGCATTTATTTTGACATTTCCATTTTCTATCTTTTCCATTATATCTGCACATTAATTCATAATTTCTGTGCTTTCATATTATTCTGTTGCGCACACGTTAAAGTTGTGCATTCATATCATCGCACTGCACTTACATCATTTTTTGTCGTGCATACATTAAAGCGGCACATTCATATCATCTCATTATGCATACATTCTTTTCTATTGCGCATACATTGTTTTGATGCTTTCATTCACTTCCCCTGCACATTTACTTTCTGTTTCTGCACATTCATTTTTCCAGTTCTTAAATTTCATTTTTGTGGTCATTTTTTTTTAGCTAACCTTTTTAACAAGTGTCTATTCATTCTGGTAGTCTTTAGGCTATTTTGTAGGATGATATTTTGAAGACCCCATTGCTAAATTTCTAACAGTTTGTTTGCAGGTTTCTTAAGGGGTTTGCAAAATAAACTATAATCTTGTTTGGGCTTTAAAATATGACATGCTTTTCAATTTCATGTGTCTTCTTTAGCATAGTCAAGTGTCTATTATGTTTTTCTTTATAGCTATTTGTAATCCCAAAATTATAACAATGCATCCTCTCTCCTCACCATTCGTAGATCTTGGGTGTAAGAGAAATTGTTATAATTTTTAGAGGGCGGTCTTTGGTGGGAAAAGAGGTACTCACCTCAAGGAATGACCCAATTGGTAATAGGCTAAAACCAAGCCCTTCCAAACTAGTATATAAAAAATGCTAGTGTGATTAGTCTCACATTAGACAAGTGTGAATTTGTTGTGGCAACCAAAATCTCATCTAGTACCCCAGTGGTGCGTTAAAGTCTTACATTGTAGAGGTAAAAGCCTTGCTTTGAAAGGATTGGGAGAGCCCCCTTAATTGGGAAAATGACTTGATCACAACCACCTAAACGGATGTCCTTACTAAAATCTTTTGTATAGTGGCCAAAAACCTTCTATTTGCTAGCTCAAGGGGTCACCCAAGCTCGTGAAGACTGTGATGCCCAAAAGTTGGGACAAAACACAACCAACAAATTTTTTTAAAGTGACTTTAGGACCCTACATTACTCATGGTTCATAGTAGAGATAATAGTTCTTTGGGAAGTAATGACCCATTAAATTTAGAACTTGGTGTGCCTAAGAAGTGAGTGCACTGTAAGGAGGAGCCCGTGCCTCCAAGTTCCTAGGCTGTCCACTGTGGATTTGCATGGCTGGATTTTATTATCCTAGTGGGGATTCAATAGATACTGTCCTTGCCAACCTTAGGATTATAAGCATGTTTGTGCATTCATACTAGAATAATTAGAAAATCACGTATGTCTTGTGTGTGTATGTGTTTATGCATTTCACTTTCCCAAAAACCAAACCATCAAAAAAACCAAAAAATTCAAATTTTTAGTCCAAAATCATAAAAAAATTAGAACCTGCGCATTTACCAAATCTTTCTGCGCATTTGATCAATCCTGCTGCGCATCGGTTTAAACTGTCTGCACTTTTGATTCTGCCAAATCGCATCTATTAGGAACTTGTGCACATTTATTCAATCTGGTTGTGCATTAATTCCACTATCCTATGCATTTGTTGTTGCACATTTACAACAAAGAGCACTTTTTGAGACCTTGAAAAATTCAACAACACTTTTTCGGATACCCATTTTGGTCTTTATCACGATTCTGGAAAAACATTTGATCCTTACAGACCTTTGATCTTCAATTTGACCACTTTCATCATTTTTCATCATCTTTTCTTCATCAAAAGTCATCAAATCATTTCTTCCAATCTTTAAAATTCCCAATTCAGTGTTGAAACATTGCCTTGTCTATCAGATTTTGATCTTTGTGAGTTTATCATATCCTGATCTATCATCCTCAATCAACAAACTTACTTAGGTTACTATCTCTTGATTTTTTTCTTTTTTATATCATAGTGAGATCCATACCTCCTATTGACTTAGATTTTATCAAGTTATCTTATCCATTTTCAACACTTTTCAATCTCTTTTTTCACATCTTTTCTATCAAACACTTTTCACATCTTTTCATAAAAAATCTTCCATCCCAACATCATCTTTCACATTTTTATGGTTCAAACTCAATCTCAAAAACTCAAACACATCACTAATCTAGAATTTGTAGACAAGATGGATGGAAACAAAGATAATGAGGAAAATCCTTGGTTTGGAATTCCTAGGAAAATCTCACTTTTTACATCAGATGAGGAATCCACAGATCAAGAACTTAGGGATGCTACACAAGATCTTCAATTTTATAATGTCATGGAAAGACTCCTAGACATGGATAGAGAGATGTATTTCCTCATGCTTTCTCAACAAGGAGCCAAACTACCAAGTGATTTTGATGTTTCCCATCTTATAGAACCACCTATCACAAACAATCAAGAAATCCCTAGTAGTTCTCAAGAGACACATACTCATGGAGCAAAGGAAACCAATCAACAATCCAATGCTTCTCAAAACAATCAACAAAAAAATGCTTCCCAAAACAATCAGCAATCTAATGCTTCTCAAAATACTCAACAACATAGTGTTTCCCAAAACACTCAAGGACACACATTATCTTTGGATCTCGTTCTACAACAAATCCAAATGCTTCAACAACAAATCTATGAAATCCAAACTGGATCATCAAATAAGAAGTATTCCTTGGATGATATATGTCCTTATCCTTTTTATAAGAATTTAGCAATGATTCCATTCCCTCCTTATTTTGAGTTACCAAAATTTGACAAATACAAAGGGAATTTGGATCCACAAGACCACATCCGTGAGTTTTGTGCTGCTTGTATTGAAGTCGCTCACAATGACACTTATCTTATGTGATTATTTCCATGAAGTTTAGGAGGACAAGCCATGGAATGGTTCTCCAAACTACCCCAGGCATCAAATATTTCAATGAGCTTATTGACAAGTTTGTGACTCATTACTCATATAATATCAAACATGAAGTCACTATGCTTGATCTTTGCAATGCACATCAAAAGAATGGAGAACTCTTCCTTACTTTTTTGCAAAGATGGCATCAATTGTTTGCCAAGTATCCACAAATAATTCCTGAACAAGAAAAGATGGATATCTTTGTGCGTAACCTTACACTAGAAATGAGCTATAGGTTACAATTGCAATGTCCACCAAACTTCAATAAGCTCATAGAAAATGGTGTCAAGATTGAGGAAGCTATGGTCAGAAAATGTGAGATTAAACTTTATTTGAAGGACAATGTTGGATCTTCAAATTCATATTCCAACAACAACAACACCAACAATGACAAATCCAAATTCTAGAATAAAAACAAAAACATTGTCAATGATGGGATTTTTGATAATCCCAATGTTAAACCAACACAACCCCTTTTAAATCTCACAAGTAAGGCCAATGCTACTCAAGATACTTACAATAATCAATCTGCAAATCAGAACACCAACAAAAATTCATCTAAATTGAGATTAGATTTTATGTCACCTCGAAGAACTTTTACTCCTTTGGGGGAATCTCTTGAATCTGCATTAAGGAAGTTAATCACAAAGAAACTCATTTAACTTCCTGAAACTAGACATTTTGAACCTAGAGTGAAATCTTCTTGGTGGAATGAAAATGATTATTGTGAATTTCATAGAGGGAAAGGGCATAAAACCAATGATTTCAAAAGGCTTAAAAATGCAATTCAATACTTAATTGAAAGTGGTGAAATTAGTGTTGATGGACATACCTCGAATGAGTCACATATGGCTTTTAAAGATCCACTTCCTGAACATGAGAAAGGAAGTTCTTCCAATGCTAAAGGTGACAACCAAGCCAACTATAATGCTGCATCCTATAAATATGTTGGTAACATTTATGAATGTCATCCTTCTAAGTACTATGCTAATTTGATTACCATAAAGGAAAAATCTAAGGGTCAACTAGTCAATGTTACTACTTGAGCTCAATCCAAGTTACTCTCCAAGGAGTCTCGTATAAACCAAGCACCTCTCAAAAAAAGTCTGTTTATGTCCCAAAGTCTATACCAAGTATTTCCAACCAGTACAATCTTTGGGAACAACTCAAGAAAACACCGACATAGATATCCATATTAGAGCTTTTGCGTATGTCCCCATCTCATAAAGATATCCTTGAGAAAGCTCTCATAGAAACCCAGGTTCCCACAAATCTAGATCATGATCAATTTCAAGCTATGGTGGGACATTTGATAACCCCACATTATCTATCCTTCATTGAAAATGATGATTTAGCTATTACCCAACCTCATAATGCTCTACTCCATATAGATGTCCTTGTACAAAGTCACAAGATCAAGAGAGTACTAATATATGGAGGAGCTGGCTTGAATATATGCACTTTGAAATTAGTCCTTGCATTGGAATTTTCTAAAAATCTTGTAGATCCAAAGAATAAAATCACAATCAAAGCTTATGATGAAGAAGAGAGGTCATCCAAGGGATCTGTTCTTCCTATCAGAGTAGGTCTTGTAGTCAAAGATGTACCTTGCCAAGTTCTTGACATGGATCTCGCTTATAACATTCTCTTGGGAAGACCATGGATTCATTCCATGCAAGCTGTGCCATCAACTTATCATCAGTGTTTGAAATTCCCTCACAATGATCAAGAGATTACTATCAAAGGTGATCCTAATCCTTTCCAGTATTGTAGCACTGTGAAGATGTCTGATTCTTTGGTACCTTATAATCGTACTAGACCTTTTGCAACTATACCCATTGATCCAGGTAATGTAGCATCAACTTCTAAATCTAATGGGATCAAGATAGACATAAAAGAATGAAGTATGGGAGAGTAAACTTTAGGTTAAGCTCTTTGCATCATAGAGTTACCTTTGTCTCCTAGATCATATGGTAGATCTTTGATTACCAAACAAAAAGTAGAGCCCCCTTCCACACTTGTTTATAACAAATTTATAAGCGGGGGCACTATATCAAAAGAAGCAACTAAGCGTAATGCTAATCATTTGCTTAAGTCACAAAAGCATGAAGAGGATATCAAACATGAATATATATCACCCAATGTATATGGTAAAGGGTATACTTTGTTACAAAAGATGGGATACAAAGGTGCTAGACCTTTAGGGCTACAAAGAGAAGGTGTTATAAAACCACTTATACAAGATCCAAATTACCAAAGAGATACCATAGGATTAGGGTACAAAGGAGAAGGAACAAAAGAACTAAAAGGAAAAGAAAAGATCACACCTTTTCATGAGACATCTAAAGCTCCTGCGTTACAGTTCCGAAAACATGGTATGTATGTGGATCCAGAGAAATAAAAGATAGCACAAGGAATCATTGATAGACTTGGGGATAATGATGATTCTGACTCTAATGATTATGAATGGGATTCATTATCTAATTATACTAAAGAAATAGGAGTTGATTTTTTTCATCACTATAGTAATGATTACCATGAGGGAGAGAGTTCAAGGACTGACTCACTAGGACTAGTTCCATGTGATACTACTCTTGTCGATTGTGAGGGAAGTGAGCATTATCTTGCGATAGACGATTCAGATGAGAGTATGGAAATAGATCTCACTGATACCATCATAAAACTTAACAACTTCTCTATCAATACCATCTCTACCTTTGAAACTGACCTGAATGATCCAATACCCCTTGTACATCCTGAACTTATAGATTGGGATTCTCCCGATCATCTAGAACTTGATGTCTTCCATAATGATGATGTAATCATTGACTATCTCAGAATCAGGGATCATTTACCACTAGGGGATCATAAGTTAGGATTTCTGATAGAACTCAATGAAATGGCTTACTTTGGAGAGAGTGCCAATCCTTTCAGTCATAAAAATATAAAAATAATCAATAGATCTAATGGTGAAAACCACTTAGTGGCAGTATTAGATCCAAAAATAGTAAAAAGAAAAGATGCATCTGAAGGTGAAAACCTCTTTGAGGCACCTAAAAATGGAAGGATTGACACTCTTCCCAATTATCTATATAAAGAGCAATAAAAAATTCTTATAGAACCAACATTGCCTCTTAACATTGGAATAGAGGAGTCTTCGTGCATTCTCAAAGTAGCAACATCCTTAACAAAATCATAGAAAGAAGATTTTGCAAAGTTTTTCAAAGAGAGACAAATAAAATTTTCTTGGTCCTATGCTGATATGCCTGGGCTGGACCCTAATCTCATTATGCATCATTTATCTATTGCACCAGGCATTAAACTAGTTAAGAAGAAGCTCTGCAAGATGCACCCACATATTTCACTAATAGTTAAAGCAAAATTGAAGAAGCTCTTAGATGTTGGATTCATTCATGCTATTGATTATGCTAAATGGATTTCAAATATTGTCACAGTCTCAAAACCAAACAAGTCTATCTGGATTTGTATAGACTTTCGAGATCTCAATAAAGCTTGCCCCAAAGATGATTTTCCATTGCCCAATATTGATATTATAGTTGATTTGATGGCTGGACATGAGATGTTATCTTTGATAGATGGTTTTTTTGGATATAACCAGATTAAGATTGTGCCAGAAGACCAGGAAAAGATTGCTTTTACTTGTCCTTGGGGTACATATTGTTGGAATGTGATGCCTTTTGGGCTTAAGAATGCTGGTGCCACTTATCAGAGAGCTATGACCACAATCTTTCATGACATGATGCATACCATTATGGAAAATTATGTTGATGACATTTTAGAAAAATCCAAAAATAGAGAAGGTCATTTGAGAGTGTTGGATAGAATATTCACTTGGATGGAAAAGTATCAAATTAGACTCAATCCAAAGAAATGTGCATTTGGGGTCACGTCAGGTAAACTGTTAGGGTACATTATCTCAGCCAAAGGAATAGAGGTTGATCTAGAAAAGGTTAAAGAAATTATGGAGATGGCTTCCCCAAATAACATCATTCAGTTAAGATCTTTGCAAGGACGTTTCCAATCCATCAGAAGATTTGTTTCTCAACTAGTAGATAGAAGTCATCCCTTTCAACATTTGTTGCATAAAAACATCTTATTCAAATGGGATGATAAGTGTGAGGAAGCTTTCACTAAAATCAAGGAATATCTAGCAAATCCTCCAACTTTGATGTCACCAATTCGAGGCAAGCCACTCTTGCTCTACATTTCCACTATGAAAATCTCACTAGGTGCTCTTCTAGCCTGACAAGATGAAGAAGGAAAAGAAAAAGCTATATACTATATCAGTCGCACCCTTGTGGGATATGAATTAAACTATTATCCAATAGAAAGAGCATGTCTAATAGTTGTCTTTGCTTCATAGAAGTGGCAACATTATATGTTGTCTCATTCTATCAAGCTCATTGCAAAGATTTATCCTTTGAAGTATCTATTGAGCAAGACAACATTAACGGGCAGATTGGCTAAGTGGGTTATGTTGCTTAGTGAATTTGACATTGAGTATGTGGATAGGAAGGCTATTAAAGGGAAAGTGATAGCATATCAATTAGCTGAGGCACCATTAACAGATGATCAACCTATACATATAGAGTTTCCAGATGCACACATCTTGACATTATCCACACAAACATGGAAGCTATATTTTGATGGATCATATACTCAAGAGGGTTTAGAAGCTAGCATTATTTTTGTCACACCATAAGGATACACAATTCCAAAGTCTTATAAGCTAATTTTTCCTTGCACAAATAATGTAGCTGAATACGAAGCCTTGATGATTGGGTTAAAGATGGCTCTACAATGGAAAGTCACTGAACTAAATGTCTATGGAGCTTCTCAGTTGATTATCAACCAAGTTAATGATGACTATCAGTCTAAGGATGACAAGTTATTACCATATAAACATATGGTTGATGACTTCAAACAATATTTCTCAATCATCACCTTTGAATAGATTCCATGGCACGATAACATGACCACATACACAATGGCTACAATTGCTTCTCTATTTGATGCAGAGGATACCAAAGCTCATTTTGAGTTCTTGGTGGAATCCTTGACTTATCCCGCATATGATGATCTTGATACAAGTATTATATGTCATCTTATTGGACACAACTCCCCAATTTATGGAAAAATCTATTCTTATCTAAAAAATGACATCCTACCCCCTGACCTATCCCAGAATAAAAAATGAACCTTTCTCTGCCAAGCCTCCTGCTATGTCCTAATATCTAACACCCTGTATTGATGAGGTCTTGACGGTACTCTCTTACGTTGTCTCGAACATGATGAAGCTCAAACTACCTTACGAGACATACATGAGGGTATTTGTGGGACACATTCGAGTGGTCCTTCCTTGGCTAAGAAACTCATGTGTATGGGTTATCATTGGCCTACTATGGAGATAGATTCCTTTCATTTTTCTAGGGCATGCAAGAAATGTCAGATACATGGGAATCTTATTCATGCATTGGGACAAGAGCTTCATCCTTTTACGACCACCTTGCCATTCAATCAGTGGGGACTCGACCTTATGGGCACAATCAAACCTACATCTTCCAATGGCCATAAATGGATTATCACTGCAACTAAGTATTTTACTAAATGGATTAAGGCCATTCCATTAATCACCGCCATAGGCAAACAAATATCCATGTTTATCTTAAACTATATCATTTGCAAATATGGTATACCTATGTATCTTATTACTAATCATGGGAAGCAGTTCCAAAATCAGGACATGAATGAACTATGTGCAAAATTCCACATCACCCATAACTATTCCACCATAGACTATCCCCAAGGTAATGGCCAAGTTGAGGCATCTAATAAAACCATTGTCAAAATCCTACAAACAACTATTAATGACGCTGGCCATGACTGACATATCCAATTGAATCCTACCTTATAGGCTTACCACACTTCCATCCGTACTCCCACTAGAGCCACACCATATTCCCTTGTCTATGGTTTTGAAGTGGTTCTGCTCCTTGAGGTCGAGTTTCCTTCTCTTCATGTCACTCTAAAAGATTTAATTCCAAATGAAGAGTATAGAGTTGCATGGCTAACTGCACTAGAATTACTGGATGAACACCGTCAAAGAGCTTATGATCATTTGAAAGTCTATCAGTAGCACATGTCTCGACAGTATAACAACAAAGTGAAACTTAGAGACTTTCAGGTGGGAGTTCTAGTCCTTCGAGAAAATCCCAAAAATCAGCAACATTGTGAGAAGAAGGGCAAGTTTGAACCCAATTGGCTAGGTCCTTTTGTGATTACAATAGTCTATGGCTCCGAGGCTTATCAGTTGTCTACACTTGAGGGAGATCCTTTGGCTAAGCCTCTTAACAACACGCAGCTTAAGAAGTTCTATGCTTGAAATCCCAATGCAAGGGGTATGTATATAGATAAGATCAAACACAAAAAAATTGAAAAATCTCTCAAAAATACAAAAAAAATAAAAAAATCAAAGAAAATTGCAATAAAAGCATGTGGTGAAAACCTGGAAATAGACGCTATGTGTGATGAGTTAGCTCCTCTATCTATTAGGATTCTTCTTGTGTGTCTGTCCACTGTATATACCCAAAATAAACTGGTTAGTCAGTTACCATTCCCGCCATGTATATATCATAATAAAAAGGCTAGTTCATAACACCATCCATTGTATCTATCCATAATAAAACCCCATCATAGCTTGATCTATTGTCTTGGTATTCTTCCTAGTCTTGTTGTGTCCTTCTTCATCCATAATAAATTAGTCCATCACCTAGCTGGGGGCATGTCCTTGACCTAGTTTGGGAAGTGGATCTATGATAGTCACAACTCTTAGAGGACATAATGGAATATTTTTCACCAGAAAAGCAAGCATAATCAAACATTCTTACACAATGATATCCTCATGCTGAACCGTAATCTTTGATCTATCCTTCAAAACATGACCGCTTATCTATACATTTGACTATACATCAATCAACTTGATCAATATACCTAATCACTATCTTTTGGCAAAGAAATGTATATTCATGGTAGGCATGTTAGACTGGTTTGTTGTAGATTATGCATTCATATCTGGATTTCATTGTTATCATGTTTCCTATGCTATGTTGGGATATCTTTGACATGAGTTTGAAACTCTCATATGTCATTGATTAGAATAGCAAGGATGGGGCATGATATTTTTCATTGATTGTTGTTTGTGGGATATTTTCTGATGAAATTGAAGGAACATGTAATTGGGGTGTCTTTGCGTAAGTGCCTTCATTAGTTTAATAGTCTTGATAACATACAAATCATGTTGTTTTGCAAGTGCTATTAATGGTGATACGCCACACATACCTCGACTCCAAATATTTGTTCCCCAATGGAAGGGGAAATATTCCTTGTTTGTTATGCAAATGAAACTTAGGTCATCTCAGTTCAATTAAACCTAGATGCTTGTCAAGTTTTCTATATTAAACTCCATGCAAGAAGTTCTCAGGTCATCTTAGTTTAATTATACCATAATGCTTGCATTCCCTTGCAACATAATGAGCTCAATGATGAAAATTAAATTCCAAGTTATTATGAAGTTCCATGATGTTACATGAAGTTGTGGAGATACTCATTTCATATTTCATTTTGCATTACACTTAACCGACTCATGATTGCATATCAGTAATCCTTTTATAGGGATTTGTAGGTTATCTTGCTTATTAGGTCATTGTATCATCTTAAAATGGAAGAACTTCCATGATAAGAACATTTAGCCCTTTGAATAAGTGGTCTGAGGTCATGTTAAGCACCTTGATTAGGTCTTTGCATGTATTTGGCTATCTCCCCGCTTTCCACTTCTTTCCTGCACTTGATTTCTTCATTCTAGGTGAAATTAGGGATAGGATCTCAAGGATTTTCCTAAATTTCCCTCTTTCATGGCTCTATTTTCTAAGTAGGACTTAGAAATAGGTCCTCCTAGCCTTCATCATAGTTATCATAGGATTTTATGCTTATCCCTAGCATTCTGTCCCTGTTTGATATCATTTCTAGGTCTCTGGGCATCCCCGGGACCTCCTGTCCTGGTTCTGATTGAATCTGGGCCCAGGGTCAAATTTGAGGTTGATCTTGACTAGGTTAGGATCGAGGTCATACCTGACAAGGTCAGTCGCAACCTTGATTTTTCCCCCTTCCTTCAAATTTCTAGAATCCTTGATTTCTGGGTATTGGGCTTTCGGGATATTTGTTTTCTCGCCTCCAGGTTGGCCATTTCGGGTTTCAGGATGGTAAATCCTCTAATTTCATTTAATATAGGTATATTTTATAAAGGCTAGGACCTAATTGAGATTTAATTCTCCAAGGTGGCCCCTCTAAAGGATTGTGCCCTAGTTCACTATAAAAGGACACCTTCCTCTCTCATTTTCTCATCCATTATTCACATCTCTTCATCAAGTTTTGTGAGAAGATATCCACATTCAAGAAAGTCTTCAAACATTCAAGTGTTCAAGCATCCATCCATTAAGGAGATCCATTGTTAGCTATTGAAGGATTCAATCTCTTTGGAGCCCCCTTTGATGATCCATCCTTCTACATTCATTCAAGCCTTCTCATATGCAAAGATCAAGTCAAGATTGGTGTTGAAGATCAAATGCCATTGATTGGAGACATCCTACATTCATTCTACATCCATTGAAGAATT
This sequence comes from Chamaecyparis obtusa, assembly GCA_027943335.1. NCBI lineage: Eukaryota > Viridiplantae > Streptophyta > Pinopsida > Cupressales > Cupressaceae > Chamaecyparis > Chamaecyparis obtusa. Next base: position 911,384 of record BSBK01001420.1, on the reverse strand, counting down.
CCTACTTGTGGATTTGAGGATTTGAATCCTCTACAAGGACTTCAACATAAGCGAGGTGATTTGTTTCAATTACTTTGTTTATGCACACTATATTTCAATTCAATTTCAAGGTTAATTCCTAAATTGTGGTTTGACCAAGGCAAACCCCCCATTTTCTTGCAGGTATAGGTGTGGGATTTCAGATCTGAGAGCAAATTTGGATACCCTTTTTGGTGAACTTTCGAGATCTGTGAACATAATCAGGATCGGCCTTCAAATAAAGAATGTAGTATTTGACCTTTTATGAGGGTCAAAGTTGACTCGAGCTCATCTTGGAGAAAGATTTTTGGGTTTTCTCTGTCTCGACATTTCCTGTTCAAAATAGGTTGCAGAATTGCCCGAAGGTACACACATACATCAAAAATTGACATTTTCTAGATCTACACTAATTTGAGGTTAGTATTTGTATTTCAATTATTTTAGATTTCAAGCATAATTCCTTTATATGGAAACATTGGATTTTTTGGCTAGAAATCTCGTTGTTTGAATTTTGCCCCAAAGACAGATTATTTTTGAAAAATTTGCAGTCTTTAGGGTTTGCTAGGTCTAAATGTCTTTGAAAAATAAAAAAAGCTCTAGTTTTGGTCGTCAGTTTTCTATTTCTTTGTTACCTTTTTCAGGTCACTTAAGCATTGAAATGAGCATGTGCATTTTAAAGTTCCTCTCTTAGTCACTCAATCTCTCGAAGAAATCATAATATTCTTTCATGTCTAGCGAATGCCCGAAAGCTTTTGTCACCCGATCTTGGAAGCACTTTAGAATATTCCTTATTGTTACATGATGTAGCAGTTTCCCTTTAGTCTCCAAGTCTCAGAATGTTTTCTTGAGACCTAGCGACTACTGTGACAAATTGTTAATAGAAGAACTATAGTCGCGTGATCTCTTAATGGAAAATACCTTTGGTCAGGTGATCTCAGAATGATTTATCAAAGTGATGTTTTATTTAGCGATTATGACTTTTCTCTTTGGTCGCTGAATCTCTAGATTTTCTTTCACAGTCTTCTCCAAGTCTCCAAATGCAGCGGTTAAGTGCATTCAGCGATTCAGTGAAACAGTTAGTCTCAGGGTCACTGAATCAAATGAGTTAGTTGAGAAAATATCTCGTGACTTAATATGGACCGTAGGATGGAAAGAAGGAAGAGATCAATGGTGGTCTTGAGATCTTAGAATAAAGGTTGAACAGTTAAAAGGTTTCAGTGATTGTGAGACTTCAAGATAGTTGCTAAATCTCCAGGTCGGGTAATCGCTGAATGTCTTAAAAGATAAATAAAGTTTCAGTGACTGTGAGGAAGACTATAGCCACCAAATCTCATGATGAAATAATTAAAGGAATGTATATGAGTAGTCGTGAAATCTCATGAAGAGAAATTTTTCTTCCGCGACTGGCTCTAGACTATAGTTGCTAGATCTCCAAATAAGATAAATTGAGATTTCTTTCCTTTAGTCGCCAAATCTCCAAATGGCCAGGTCTTGAGATCTCAGAAAGAAGTTTGAAAAGTCAGCAGTATCCCATGACTTAGAGTTTCCTTTAGTTGCTAGATCTCATAATGAAGAATGAAGAATGCCTCAGTCATGTGATCTCGTAAAGATAAATATTTCACTCGCGACTAAGAAATAGATTATAGTCGGGTAATCTCCAAATGGAAAATCAAAAGTAAATCGACTATAGTCACTGAGTCTCTAAATCAAAATTATGTGATCACCTAGTCTCAGAATGAATTCATAAAGTAAAAAGTCTTTCAGTGACTACGAGAAGCTCTCTTAGTCGCTAAGTCTTAGAACGATTTGAAGGCACCAATATTATAAAATGACTATGAGACTTTTTTTTTTTTTTCTCTTTAGTCGCTAGGTCGCTGAATGTTTAAATTTGAAGTTTTTTGAGCTACGACTAGTAAATTGAAGCCCTGTTCATGTGTAGTAATGGCGGAAGTGACCTTTTGGTAGCTGTAGATGTCAGAAAATGGTGGTGCATTCAATTTTACAAAATAAAATAGTTAAGAGCTACTCATTTGAGAATTATAGAGCATATCAAAGAAGTACATAGTGCTAGGTTTTCTGAGCTTTCTAGACTTACAGTGCAGCCAGTAATTTTTCAGAGTTTCCAGTGATTTTTTTAGAGAATTTGCAAAATTATAGTCATGATGAGTCAGGTAACAATAAGCGGAGCTTCGAGTAGTCGAGGGTCAAAAGCGAAGGTGAAAGAAAGCTTTTCAGATGAATTCCTCACCCTTCTACCAGGTTCATCTCAGAATAAAAAGGTTAGTGATGATTATTTCATGGATGATTTAGCATACTGTAGAGATGCAAAAACTCTAGAGATCACAGGCATGTGCTTATTCCAATATTTTTATAAAAATCATGATAGTTCAATGCCCGTTTCAAACCCTTGGACATCAGGGTTGGCAAAATTGATTGTTCCTAAGGTTTTTCTAGATGTAGATGCCTTACTTGCTCTAGCTTGGTGTTATGATCCTTTGTCAAGAACTATCAAAAAAGAGGATGGTTCTCCCCTTGTAACCCTAAACTGAAACTCCTTCATGAAGGTATTCAAAATTTATACTTCAATGGCCATGGAAATTGACCTAAAAGCTCAAGCCAACAGATATGTTAGAGAAGCAGTATTGGTCTCTCAGGAGATTAAAAGCCATATGCCCAAGGAGAATAGAAATTATGTTGCAGCTATGGCAAGACCAGTTCCTTATCAGTATAAAGACCTAAAATTTTACATCAAGTATATTGCATATGGGATATGCCAGGTCTTAGGTGTTGATGCAGGCAAAGAGAGGATTACCTCTGATATTCTGATGTTGGTGATAGATTCACAGAGTCATTTGGTCAACAAGGGTTATGATTATATTGGTTATGTAATAAACAAGATGCATGAGGGTTTACTCTCATTGAAAATTTTTACATCTAGCACCACCCCCAAGTTCATGCATTACTCTTTGTTGATGCACCTTATTATGTATCACAATTACAATCTCATGAATATAACAAATCTCAAGCCTCAGATGATTTGGAATGGAGAGCCTAACCCTGTATAGTTTTGGTTGGGAATTTGGAGCCCTTCTTGCCCTAAGGAGAGATTTTGGTGCATTTGAGGTTTGGATTGTGTTTCCAATTCTCTGAAGTTTGGGAATTAACTGCTCAAGGTTTCCCATCAAAGTTTTACAATTGGTGAGACCTAAATAATTTATTGATAAATGGACCAAGGGCCACAATTGGGGAGATATCTACTATGAAAAAGGGTACACAATGATTAGGGTTTATGGATTCCCTTAGCCTCCCCATCTTCTCCCATTTTATATTCCTCCTAGAATTGCTTTTCTTGAGTTTATCTGGCAGCTGATGTTGACAGAGAAGGACCTTCTAGCTTCCCATAGGAAAGGGACCTTTACTCCAAGGTACTTCAGAGTGCATTATCTTACAATTGGAAAGGGAGCTCTAAACAGGGTTAATGACTGGTTGGAGAGTTATCACATGTTTACAACCTCATATAGATATGTAGACTCAGAGGGATTCATAGCTGCTGCTAGGCAATATTACATGCCTAGCATTCCTTTCAATAAGCAGCATGAAGAGTACCTTGAAGAAGATGTGATTAGAAATATCATTGATGATAATGAGGTGGAGAAGAGGTTCAATCAATTTCAAACATTGTATAATGTAGAGAAGCAATTGAAAAGTCAAGGACTAGTGTTTGGGGGATTCTTTCCCAATCTACCATACTTTCAAAGACTTGAGCAAATGATGGCTCAATTTCAAACATTGATGATGTCTGTGGAGGATCAGCTTGATAAGACTAAACAGGGCAAAAAGGCCCATTCAGAATTAGAATGTGATGAGGATAGTGATGGTGGCTATCCCATATATAGTCCACTTGCTATGGAACAACCAATGGCTAAAGGGCCTGAAGAAGAAAGAGAAAATGTAGATCTTGTTGAGTTGCCCAGTTCTGAGGATATTGCAGAGCCTCAAAAGAAAAAGTAGAAATTAATAGCTAGAGAGCCTTCTAAGAAGAAAAGAGATAGGGTGAGTGCCCTTTTTATAGGGACTAGTGAACATCACCACCTGATCAGAAAGAGGGTGAGAGAAGAAAAAAGGAAAAGAAAACTTGTAGTTGAGGATGTTGAATTGCCCTTGGCCCTTGGCCAAGATGAAAGAATAATTGAGCAAGATGCCTTCCTAAATGATGATAATTTTGTCAATTAAGAAGAATTTAAGAGCTTTTTAATATGGCACAAGTAGCAACAAGTGGCATCTAGTGTGTAGATCATAGAGGAGGGTCAAGTACCAGATGAGGCATTGTAGGAACTAAGGGAATATGACCTAGAAGATGAGACCATGACTCCAGATGAGGCTAGACCATGACTTCTAATTTTGTTATTGACCAAATAAAGAGACAAGAGGATGTCACTCTATCATCAGAAACCCAAGTAGGAGACATAATAAAAGGATTTGGGTATAGCCCAAAAAATCAGACCTTGGCCATGTGGAGTTTGTATCCAAAGGACAAAAAGCCACAAATTTTGAATGTAAAAGAGAAATGGAAGGGGATAAAATTGTGTGGTCAATCCACAATATAGGGGACCTAGAGATTTCTCAGGTACTAACCCAATTCGCTAAGCTAAATGAAGATAAGACCAACCAACTATCAGAGAGGTATGGTGATCTTTTAGAAGATTATAGTACTCTGGTAAAGGATAGAGACTTGATAATAATAAGGAAAAGAGAACTAGAAAAACATGCAAATGATTTAGAAGAAAAGCTTGTTAATGTTCCTGTAGTAGCCCTTGCACCCCCAGAGTGGCCCATGATACAAGAAATGACAGAAGAGGAGGTGGCAGTAGAATTAAAGAAAATAAGTGAGGAGAAAAATGAAGCCATATTACAGGCCCTGTTGAACATTTTGCAACATAGGATTATTACAATTAAAGATAAATTTGATTTAGTTTATAATGCATATGGTAAATTGCCAAAATTGCAGAAGGAAGTAAACAACTATGTGCAAATTCTAAATGGTTTCTATGCAGTGTGGTCAGTCAGAATACCACTTTTTGAAAGATTGATTTTTGCTCAATCTTTGGGGAGTAGCAATATACCAGAATCAGTAATAAAAGTTGGTGAGGAGATTGAAAGATTAAAAGCTATATTACCACTTTTCAAGGGTAAAGCAAATCTAATTGAGGCTAAGATTGCCATGCTTAGTTCCTCCTCCAATAAGTTTATTCCCACAATTTTGAATGAAGATGGAGCTATTAAAGGTCTTGATTAATGGAGATCAGATGCTGATCTTCTACTGCCTAGAAAAGAGGCATTCCTAGGCGAGAATAGTAATGTAGACATGGAGAGTTTCAATAAAAGTTTGGATGAAACAATAAAGGTAGAGACAAATCTGACAAAATTCATAACAGATGTCAAAGCCATAACAGATGCCAGGTGGGAAAGACAAAAGGCATAGCTAAAACTTGTGCAAAATTTCAATTGGCCTTTAGAGGAGCAAGTAGCTGCATGGGATGAATTCACAAAGCCCAAGAAAGTTGCATCTACCATAGTTGACTTAGATATCTTGGATGATGAGTAAAGATGAAATTTGGAGGATCTGACATCTGAGCCTAGAATACAGGGATGATAAGCTATCATTAAGAATGATGTAGGTTAGCTTGAAATGGTGGTCACCATATCTCATAAAAACTAAGGAGCTATTATGAAGACTTGCAGATAAAGGTGTCAGATTATCAAGCGATCCAAGATGCAGAACAGTCCAAGAAAGTTTTGTCTTTCCACCGCTTGAGGGCGCATTGTATTTTGTCTTTTATGTTTTGTCCTATATGTTTTTAGGGTTAGGGTTTTCAACCATCCAAAGCTTGTTGCATTCCTATTCATGAAGGAATTCCAAGATGATTGAGACATAAGTTATATATAGAGTTGTAGGACTCATTTTTAAAAGAGAGGAAGATATAGAAACAGAACCAAAATTGCTTTGAAGTAGACTTATAAATTTTGTGTCTGGCCTTCTGAGTAATTGATTTTTGAATGTAATTGGCAAGTCAATTTTAATACAAATACACTGCAACTTCTGCCATCCCTTGTTATTGTCTCTTTGCTTCTATGTTGTACTCTTGTATGTTTTATATGTTAGGCATTTAAAATATACTAGTTGTAAAGTAGCTTGTTTGATTCATTATGAGTTTCTTTCAAGGAAAGAATTAAACTTCTCATAGTTCAGTTAAAAGAGTAAACATATCTATAAGGATTGTTGATGATAACAGTGTGTGGTTAATAGAGTAGTTTGTAAGGCAACCTATTTGAATTTGCACTTAGTGTGTAAGACATGCTGTTGTATTTCTGTTGAAGTTATCTTGTTAGTTTGCATATGATTTTCTTTTGCCCATTGGATAAGGCACTGGTTTATTGTTTGTTTCTTATAAATCTTGTCTTTCATATCTTTTAAGAAGAAAATTGAAACTTTCATATCAATACCAGTACATTTTCATTTTATGTTTATTACATAAAATAGACAGGACTGTACTTAAATCATACAGTTCATTTTTTGATTCCTTGAAGAGAGAATCAAGAGGTTAACCTTCCTTGAGTTGTACTCATAAAAAGAAGAAGGATTTACATTCTTATCCTACTGTTCATGCTATTACATTAGTAGTTTCATTTGTCATATTCTATAACAGGTTGTTCTTAGCTGTTTACAGAATCATCTTTCATTGAAGTAGATTTGAGTAACATAATAGCATGATAGTGAAGACCTAATCCACTAATCAAAAGCTTACTAGAAACATAGTAACCAATTCATAGGCAATACCCACCTGAGTTCTATGGAGCTTGAATCAGAAGGGGGATCTTATCCAATCCTCATTAATTAGGCTTTTCTTGCAAGCTTGGAGCCCCTTTTAACTGAGAATCAAGCCCATAACTTGCCAAGTTTGATCCTACAAGATAAATCCCTAACAAGATTCTCTCTCTCTTTCATGTTCTTTATAGATTGATTCGATTGTGCATTAACCTCTTGGTTGATCAAATTGGATCTCTCTTTTGGGAATTTGGATTTGGGAATAGATCTCATATTTCCCCACACATCTATCTATCCACTCTCAACACATATTTGAATAGAGGTGAATCCAATTTTACTTCTAGTCATTTTGGGGAACCCGACTAGCTTACTCTCTTTCTTTTTTGGTGTTAGATTCCTCTCTATTCTTATTATGGAAATGGATGCCTTATTGTTCTATCCTTTTATCTTGTTAGTATTAGATTTTTCCTTTGTGTTAGATCTTGCATGCTAATTAGATTTCATAGTCATGCTTTATGTGTTCTTAGTTTAGTTCATTTGCATTACATTGGTTTATGAGCTTTACTACCACTAGTCCTACTTATAACATTCCTATTAGAAGAAGTCATAGACTCATGGGTGCCTTTGATCCCGAATCTTCCTCTCCTTTCCTTAGGATCCTGGATGATAACTTGATTCTTCATGATTCCAATCCCACTATGGAGCAAAACTCTTCTCACTCATCTCATGATGAGGATGACGCTTTAAGAGTTCCTCCTGAACAAGTCCAAAAACTTTCCACTGAACTTGATAAAATGGGTAATTGGCTTATTCAAGAGAACCATAATCAAGACTCCATTCAAGCTATAGAGGTTCTTAAAAAAGTTCTCCATGATACTGATCAAGGTGTTAACCTCTTGCGTCGTATTACTCACCTTGTGCATTCAAATGTTAAACCTTTAGTTCAAGAAGCTCAAGATTTAGGGTTGATTCCTCCTATCACCGGTGTTGAACCTCCTTCTAATCCTTTACCTAATATTCCTACCTATATTCCTTCTTTGGTGACTATGATGGCTCCCTCTGTTCCTATGAGTGTTCCTCCTGTGTCCCTTCCTACATCACAACCTTCATATCATAATGTTCCTTTTATTTATTCCAATCCACTTCCAACTATAGTTCCTAGTGTTCCTCCAGTTGTGTCTTCTATTCCTGTAGCTTTTTACACTTTACCTAGTGTGTCTAATGTTGCTACTCCTATTTCCTCTCATGATTCAACAATCATCAGTTTGGCTCAAACTATGTCATCCTTACAACAACAACTTGCTTCTTTAACTCAAAACAAGTTTAGTATTCCTACATGTGACATGGGAAGTCCCTTGTCTTGAGACATTATTCATACTCCTGTTCCTCAGCAAGGTGAGATGCCTCATCTTGAAAATTATAATGGAAAAGGAGATCTTGTTCATCATGTTAAAACATTTCAAATCCTTTATAGTGATTATGCTCATGACCATAGGATTTTAGCCAAACTGTTTGCTAGAACCTTCCATGACAAGGCCTTACAATGGTATTTTTCCTTGCCTCCTTATTCTATTGATTCCTTTCTGTAACTTGCTAATGCCTTTATTTAACAATTTTAAAACAACATTGGCCCGCAAGTGTCTTCGACTAATTTGATGCATTGTAAACAAAGTGCTAAAGAAAAATTGACTAAATTTGTTGGTAGATTTAAGCATTTGTATGCTCAGATTTCCTATCCTATTCCTAATATGGATATTCAACATATTTTTATTTCAAATTTGCAAAAGGATATTAGAGATAAGATTCTTCTTACTAAATTTACCTCTTTTCAACAACTTTGTGCAGTGCTTCATCATTATCAATTACAAGTGAGTCAGTTTGAGAGCAACACTCCAATGGATCTTGCTCCAATTGATAAGAGTGATGCTGCTCCTAATCCAAACAAATTTCAAAAATTCAACAACTATGTCAAGATAAACAAACAAATGAATGCAGTTGCTGATCAAGTTGTTGTTGCATCTCACAATGCCACTTCTGCATCCACTACTTTTCAATTAAATCGTACGTTTACTCCTCTTTCTGAATCTTTACATGCTATTATGAATAGGTTATTAACTACTAATATGATTACTTTACCTCTGATTTGACCTCTTTTACCTGTCATGATTGCCTCTAAATCTTTTGATCAAAATGCTTTTTGTCAATATCATCATCAGAATGGTCATGATACTGAGAAATGTTATTCTTTAAAACACAAGGTTCAAGACTTAATTGATTCTAAGGCTTTATCTGTTTATAATATTGATGGTAGTGGGAACAAATCTATCTCTCCTCCTAATCAGAACCTTCAAATCTATACGAACCCTTTACCTACGCATGATACTAATGCTATTGCTCAATGATCTTCTATGGAAATTGTGTATGATTCAAAGATGGATGATCTTAATCATGTTGTTAATCAAGTGGAGCATGTTGATCAATCTATATCTCCACCTCAACCTCAACTTCAATCTCAACCTCAGATTCAACCTCAAGTTCAATCTCAAACTCAACCAAAACCTAAACCTAAAATGAAAACTCAACCTAAACCTCAACAATAATTTAAGAATAAAAGACCTTGGGAACTTTTGATTACCTTTGATGACTTTGAGACTATTAAAGCTCCTGATGGTCCCCTTTACATTGCTGCTAGGATTTCTCAAAAACCTACTCGTGGTTGTCTTATTGATCCTACATCCTTAGTGAATGTTATCACTGAAGAAAATATTTTTATGAAAAGATTACAATGTGACTTTTATGATACATTGGATGTGTGGATTCAAACTTGCAATGGTTTTCTTTATCCATCCTTTGGTTCTATTACTTTACCAGCTGAACTTTGTGGAAAAATTGTGAACACTACCTTTGTTGTTGTTCCTACTTCTGATCAATTTCAAGTTAAGCTAGGTTTGCCTTGGTTGAATGCCATGCATGCTACTGCTTCACCTATCCATAAGTGTCTTAAGTTCATTCATGATGAAGGAGTGAAGATGATTAATCATAGTTTATATCAACCTTCTAGGCCTAGAGATTGTGCTACTCTAGATTTCTTTTGGCCTTCATTACCTAATTCATGTCCTCCTCGACCTAATAATCTTTTTCGATCATATCAAGCTTATAAACATTGTAAGATTCTTGAACTAAGCATACCTCCTATGGATCTTAATCATGGTCTTTTACCTACACCTTCTATACCTCCTTTAACTATGACTTCTAGCTCTGTTAATCAAGTTCCTTCTACCGAACCTATCAAAGATCTTGTAATTGTTTCTCCTATGGTTAATAATCCTATTGATCTTCCTAAAGAACCTGTGAAGGATCCTATGATTGTTCCTCCTCATTCTCAACCTATTTCAAATAAATCAAAATGTAATCAATCTACTAATGAACATCGTAAAAAGAGTCGTGCTCATGCTAAAGCTCAAAGATCTTTACTTTCCTCGGATAAACCTATGCATAATGTGGTAGAACAGATTGTTACTAATAATGATGTTCACATGCATGATTATGATGATTCTATTCATGTCTTAGATCCTATTTTGATTAATTTGGATGAAGAAGATACTCTTGATGATACTGATGATGTTAATGATGAATATGAAACTATTGACATTGACATTGATTTACCTAATATGCTTTCCTCCCAATTAAATCTTACACCTAGTGTCGAACATTGTGATTCTCAAGAGGATCCTTGTTTGGAACTGGCTATCATTCCTACTATGTTGGATATAGTCCCTCTTGTGAGTTACCCACCTTCCCTAAATGATATACAATGAGATGGGGAGAGTAGGTGGCACACTTGATCGGCTTGTCCTTCATGGTAGCTTTGTTATGTGTTTGCCTGCTGTACTATGCTTCTCCCATAATGTGTTTGCTAAATGTTAGATTCTTTAATATGATCCTTGTTACTCAGTTGGTGCAAGGTGATGAAGGAATCAAAAACTTTTGTTCAAACTCTTCTATATGTATCTCTATTCTTCTATGCATTGTTCAATGTTATGTCATAATTGTGCTATTGTTCGTAAATGTTTCCTTGTGTAATTTGCTTGGATTTGAGATATGATAGCACTAATTATTTTTGGTCTCCATGTCATGGTCCAAAAATATTTTCCTTCATATATCTTATGTGATCTTTCCTCCTTTGTGATTGTAGTTCTACTTTCTTTGGGGAATGATGTCAATTCATTTGCAATAATATCATATATATATTATCTTATGATCATACTGACCCCATAGGAAGTAGATCCCTTCTGTGTTCTTTGTATGTTTTTGTGATATTTCCCTTGATTTGTCTTTTTTTAGGGGAATCTCAATGTGGAAACGTACTCAGTGGAGTTGTTTATATTGTTGTGAAAGCCATTGCTCCTGTTAAAGTGTCAATAATGACTTTAACATGGGGGCATACGCTCTGCTCACCTATTGCACACACACACTTTTTGATACACACATATTATGTTTCAAGATACTTTTTTTTCCCTTTTTGGATTAGTAACTAATCCTTAAAGCATGGATTTATATTTTAGGATCTCTTGATCCCTCCAGTTTCAAATACACACATATTTTGATCCCTGAAGGTTGGAGGTGTCCTCAAGACTGGATCTCTTTTATTTTTATTTTTATTCTTATGGAATAGAATATTCCTAAGAATGAATCCTTGATGGGTTGACTAGTGAGTAGCCACATTCACTAGGTAGTTCAATTCCATCTTTCTAGTTGTGCCATTTTCTTGTGTGGTTCACAATGGGACATAAGTTCTCATTGGGCGAGGTAATCACACCTTCTTTCTCTAGAGATGTATCTCTTATTGTGATCTAGGAGTTGATGAAGACTTGAGTCCCTAGGGGCTTAAGGTTTCCCTTTGTCCCTTGGATTATGATAAGATTATCTTTTCATTCTGATCTCCTTTACCAAGAGTTTGCATCGAGTCCATACTCTTGCTAAAGTGGGGGCTTAAAGTATCATCTTAAAATGGAAGCACTTCCATGATAAGAGTGTTTAGCCCTCTGAGTAAGTGGTCTGGGTTCATTTTAAGTACCTTGATCAGGTCTTTGCATGTATTTGGCTTTCTCTCCACTTTCCACTTCTTTCCTGCACTTGATTTCTTCATTCTAGGTGAAATTAGGGATAGGATCTCAAGGATTCTCCTGAATTTCCCTCTTTTGTGGCTCTATTTTCTAGGTAGGACTTAGAAATAGGTCCTCCTAGCCTTCATCATAGTTATCATAGGATTTTATGCTTATCCTTGGCATTCTGTCCCTGTCTGATATCATTTCTAGGTCTCTGGGCATCCTCGGGACCTCCTGTCCTGGTTCTGACTGAATTTGGGCCCAGGATCGAATTCGAGGTTGATCCTAACTAGGTCAAGATCAAGGTCATACTTGAATAGGTCAGTCCAAACCTCAATTTTTCCCCCTTCCTTCAAATTTCTATAATCCTTGATTTTCAGGTATCAGGCTTTCGGGATATTTGTTTTCCCACCTCAGGGTTGGCCATTTCGGGTTTCAGGATGGTAAATCCTCTAATTACATTTAATCTAGGTATATTTTCTAAATGTTAGGACCTAATTGGGATTTAATTCTCCAAGGTGGCCCCTCTAAAGGATTGTGCCCTAGTTCACTATAAAAGGAGGCCTTCCTCTCTCATTTTCTCATCCATTATTCACATCTCTTCATAAAGTTTTGTGAGATCATCATAAAGTTTTGTAAGAAGATATCCACATTCAAGCAAGTCTTCAAGCATTCAAGTGTTCAAGCATCCATCCATCAAGGAGATCCATTGTTAGCTATTGAAGGATTCAATCTCTTTGGAGCCCCCTTTGATGATCCATCCTTCTACATTCATTCAAGCCTTCTCATATGCAAAGATCAAGTCAAGACTGGTGTTGAAGATCAAATGCCATTGATTGGAGACATCCTACATTCATTCTACATCCATTGAAGCATTCCTACTTGTGGATTTGAGGATTTGAATCCTCTACAAGGACTTCAACATAAGCGAGGTGATTTGTTTCAATTACTTTGTTTATGCACACTATATTTCAAATCAATTTCAAGGTTAATTCTTAAATTAGGGTTTGACCAAGGCAAACCCTCCATACAAACAAAAACCCCCATTTTCTTGCAGGTATAGGTGCGGGATTTCAGATCTGAGAGCAAATTTGGATACCCTTTTCGGTGAACTTCTGAGATCTGCAAACAGAATCAGAATCAGCCTTCAAATAAAGAATGTAGTATTTGACCTTTTATGAGGGTCAAAGTTGACCCGAGCTCATCTTGGAGAAAGATTTATGGGTTTTCTCTATCTCGGTAGTTCCAGTCCAGAACAGCTTATAAAATTGCTTGAAAGTACACAGAGACATAAAAAATTGACATTTTCTAGATCTGCCCTAATTTGAGGTTAGTATTTGTATTTCAGTTATTTTAAATTTCAAGCATAATTCCTTTATACGAAAACATTGGATTCTCTCTCTCTTTCATGTTCTTTATAGATTGATTCGATTGTGCATTAACCTCTTGGTTGATCAAATTGGATCTCTCTTTTGGGAATTTGGATTTGGGAATAGATCTCATATTTCCCCACACATCTATCTATCCACTCTCAACACATATTTGAATAGAGGTGAATCCAATTTTACTTCTATTCCATCATCTCTTCTCCTAGTCCATTCTTCTTGTGTTAGATACATTATTATTTAAGTTGAGGACATTTGGGTAACAAAAATATTAAGCTTTCATCTTGCATTTTAAAACTTTTTGCATATTCCATTTTCATTATCACACTTCATCATTTTGTGTAATTCATTTAAGAAATGTATTATCTTCCTTAGGTGTGTTCATTTGTATATTACCCATATATATTAACATGCATAATTTGATCATTTAAAGTGATATTTCATCATAGTTGTCATTTTATTCCATTTTATTTATCATATTTTAGGTTATTACATTTTATCATATTAGGTACATTTTTCATTACATATAATATCATTCATTTATTATCCATTATTTGCATTAATATATTCATCATTGTTCATATCATTATTTATATAATTATTTATATCATTGCATTTTGTACCACATAGTATTGCATAAATAAATCATTTAGGACATGTATTCATATAAGTATCATCATCATATGCTAGATCATTAACCATTATGCCTTCACAAGAAAGTAAAAACATTATAGAACATACATACTATGCATATCAAAGAAAATCATCACATCCTGCAAATGTCAGTACACACATGTATATAATCATTAAAGTAAATCATGATAGAACTGCATCATCATATATATAGTCCACAAAATAATAGAATGTCCAAGTGTCCCAATGATATCTCATAAAATGATACTATATCCAAGAGTGTACATCAAGTCAATAACATAATGAAATATAATGATACAAGAGTGTTTATACAATGATGCCATCTATCTGTGAGCCATTGCCTCCAAACTCAGTCTATCACTACCTGCGAGATGCAATAAGACCCCATGCTACTGAATCCCCTCAACTGGAAGCTCCTACCAGATCTCCTAAACTTGTAGGTGCTCTAGGAGGACATGATGATATCCCTCCACTACCAGTCAGTCCCTGCCTCTCATACACAACTGTCCTAATTGCAAAAGAGCTCTCTCTAAAGCTCCCAATCCACTGATCACTAGGTATGACCTGTATGTATGCATCCTGCCTATAGGAGATCTCCTTCCCGACTCGTACCATCACATGAAGACTATCTCCATGAGGTCCCAAGTCTTCTATCCTCTGTAGCTCATCTAATAGTACCTCAGACTCTCCTAGTCACTCTATGGCAATGTCTTGCTTATGCCTAATCATGACATTCTCCCTCTCCAATGTCTCTATCCATATCTCCAGTCCAGGGACATGATCTACCTATACCTGTGTCATTGCTAGTATGACTAGCAATGTATCAATGTCTAGATCCTCCTCCTTAGCAACATCCCTCTATAGGTAGGGATCTTGTCCCCTAATGTCCATCTCTTCCTACTCATCTTGTACACCAACATCAACCATTTGTATATCCTATCCAGCTATATCGAGTATCTTCTCATCCGGTATATGACCACCCTATACCACTCTCTCCTGGCCAAGTATCACATCAACCTCATCTTGTACCTGCTCTACCTATATCAGGACAAATACTGGTATCTATCCTATGACACCTACTAGAATCTATAATGGGGCACCTATGACACCTTGTACTGGTACCTATCCCTATACCTGTCTCGCTGGAGGTGGCATCAATATCCTTAATGGTACACCTCTGCCTCTCATCCGAGGCCCAACTCTATCTCCCTTACCACCACCATTGTCACCATCATCACCATCACCTCCATCACCGCCATGGCCTCTATCGTCACCTCTGCCCCTCCCTCGACCTCTCCTATTCCAGCCTCCTCACCTGTCTCGACATCTCTTTGTGACATCCCTCTTGAGTGGCCTCTTTGCTATATTAGTCAACCTTGGGAATGGGTGCTCCCTAAGGTTCCTCTCATAGTCCGCTGTCATACCTGGGTCTATGATCCCCTATCTCATGGTCCATGCCTAAAATGACATGTCTAGGAACTCTTGCCGAGCAATCTCAAAAGATACCATGGGACCCTAGTCTTGCCACTCTTGATGTGTGCGAGAAAACCCTGTGACCCCCTGCGGTAATCCCTGCATCCTACTAAATTGTCTCAAGACCCATCTCACCAACTAACTCTCAATAATATAGGGCATCCTCCCTATCAACCATCTCAACTCAAAATAAAATCTGAGATGATGCTCGTCATCCCATGACTTACAATCTAGGTAGGGTCTCTAGGTCACTAAATCAATGGTATCAAAAGTGTATCACCAAAACTCTAATCGACCCAGTTTATGCTGAGTCTGGATAGATGCATACAAAAAGATATAAGGATGCCCTATGCCTTAGAACCTCATAGCTACTGGTCATGTCATTGCAATGTGCTCCCATGCCCAAACATGGAGTAGAGTCACGCTAGCTGATAATGAAGCACTCGTGCGGTATACCACATGATGCAAATCATGATATAAGTATGGCAGAAGACACACCCCCCAAGAAAAATGGGTCCCCTCCTCTAACATCCTCTGTAGGGTCTGACCCCAACCAACTACAAAATTGTTGATCTTTGATCTAGACACACGTAACCTTCAATGGCTCCAGCCAGGACAATGGGAAGTGGCTTGTAGAAATCCACTATGTCCTCCCAGCTAATCTCTATCTCATCAATGTCATCATCTCCAAACACTACTCTGCACTCCATCAGCCTTCTATCCCAATCATACTGTACTAACTCCCCAGTGATAGGCAGCTGTAGGATGTGATATACATCCTCTAACATGACTGTCATCTCTCCTATGGGGAGATGTAAGGTACTCGTCTCTTAGTGCCATCTCTTAGCTAATGCAGTCAACATGCCCAAGTTCACCTAATCTTAGGCATATATATGATATGATATAAACTAGTAGCTCCTATCAACAACTTGTCAGTCTTTGACAACATTGGCCTCAGATTCTGAGTCACAGGATATCTCTCCCGTGACAACAGAGTATTTGTGATATCCTCCTATCATAATCAATCAATCAAACTATCAGATTTCAATCAAGCTCAACAATCTATTTATCTTATCTATCAATCAAACACATGTTTATCACATGTCCTAATAGGTGATTACATCAATTATCTCAAATTGAAAATGTTAACTAGTGACCATGCTATGATGTTACCTATCTTGACTTAATCGATCCTAATACAGTGCCGACAGATCAAAATGGCTTATCGAAATCATGTTTGACCTAATTAATTTGCCAAATTCTTCAACTTCTACCACCTAATACAAATGCACAACATAGACAAATGCTTGCGCAAGAACCCCTATCATTTGCGCTAAAATTTCAAATGCGCAACTAAACCTAATGTTTGTGCAGTTATCTGTGACATATGCATAGAACTAACATTTGCATAGTTTCCCTATATATTTGCGCCACACATATTGATCAATGTCCAGTATCTATGTTTGCGCACTTTTATTTAACAAATGTGCAGTTAATTTTTTTTTACCACATATGCCTAGGTGCCCCATACATATGCACATAACTACTAGTTTGCTATGCAAACATGGCCTGTTGTTGCGCATATATGCGCCACAACTATGCATATGTGTTTCATCTAAGAAAATCAAATTTTTCTAAACTAATTATTCATTCAATCTAATCTAAACACCCTAAAATTCTACTGCAAAATCATCAAATCATCTAAATCACATAGAGGATCGAGTCACCTACTAGATCTCCTGAATCGGGTGGTCTGTCGAAGCGTCTGACCCTCTCAAATCGGTGATCGGACAACGGGAATGACATCTTCTCAGCTCAGCTCAGCTCTCTCGACTAGCTCCAATCTCCAAATGAAAAGTGTGCACAATGACCTTAATGTGGACCCCTTGGCCCTATATATAGCCAGTGGACCCATTTTTCTTGATGTGTGGACCCTACCTATCCATCTCTTTCCAAATCACCTCATTTTCACCAATATGTCATCCCATTTCTTTCATGAGATTGATTGTCAAACTGAAAAAAGAAAAATAATTAAAAAAAAAATCAAATCAAATAAATTAATTATTTTTGTCAATCAATCTCTCGAGGGGGCATGCATAGGTCATCTGAGACATTGTCTGGGGTAGGGGCAAAAATGCTTGAATTTTTCTTTAAAACAATGTGACCAGCACATTATTTCGAAGACGGGCAAAATGTATACACTAAAAAGTGACCTCATTAATCAATTAAATATTTATTATTTAATTAAATATGGACTTGATGAATTAATTAAATATTTATTATTTAATTAATATTTATTCCTCTATTTATTACATAAATTATTTAATTTATTTAATAGATTCACTATAGTCTAATTCTTTATTCTAAGTCTTCTAAATAGTCTATTAAAGTGTTTAATCAATTACACAATCACCTAAATATGACTAAGTCCCCTAGTCCACCTCATCTACCTAGTCACCTGACACATCACCTTGGCTAAGATAAATAATTATTATTAATTATTTATTAATCATTATCCTCACCCACACATGTCCTATCTTTAAGGGCTATGTGGCCTCATAAGACTTGGTCTCATGACCACATGTCTTCTCTCAAACCAAGTTAAGAGACAATCCCTATTCCTAAGGGACTTCTCAAGCCACCTCTAAGGGTCAAAGATGACTCATAGGACACTTGTACAAAGAGTCCTCATAAGGAAGAAGTCCTTCCCTCTTCCTCTCTTTGGTCTTTGTGAGACACTTGACATGTGTCTTTCCCTTCCACATTCTTCTCTCCCATGTCAATGTGAGAGGAACATCATCCCTATTCTTCCTCTCACATTCCAACTACATCCCCCTTTCTCTCAACTCCTTCAACCAAGTCAATCCTAGCCCTAGGATCTTCCACCTTTCATTCTCCACTGTAGGATTGTGCCACCTAGGCTTAGATCCTCTAAAACTCTATAAAAAGAGCCTCATTTTCTCTTTGTGATCTAATAGCTAATAGTGAACAAGCAATCAAACAATCAAGCATTCTAGAGATCAAAAGCATTCAAGAATCCAAGTTATCCTCATATCATTTCCATTTCATCCATTAATTTTGCATAATCAAGCTTAGGCTATTTTGCACTCATTCATACAAATCTCCACACTTTGGTGACATCTTGGGCAAGGAGCTTCAAATTAGAAATCTGAGAGCTCACCATCTTCAAGAAATCAAAGCTAGGAGAGCAATGGAGACAAGCTACATGGTAGGTGAAGGTAAAATGTTATTTTAGCTTCATTTTAATTGTATTCTTCATTTTAGTTTGCTAATTAGTTTGATTTATTAATCTTAGAATAGTTAATATATCATTTAGAATAGTTTTCACCTAATTTTGCATACAATTATTATTGAACAAGTTTATGGTTTCAGAAGGGAAACAATAGTTAAATTACCAATTTAATCTAAAAAATAGAAAATATTTAACAATTAAGTTATAAAGGCAATATTAATAATAGGAAGGAGCTCTTATTCAAGATTATCACATACACTACTTAGAAAATTCTTATCATTGTCCTTGAGCTTTCACACATCTTTAGCAAGAATGTTGTTCTCTTATAGTTCCTCTTGGGTTTGGTTTTGAATATACCACAAAGAACTGGACAATAAAAATTGAGAAAGCTTTCCTTGATATGGGGGAACAAAATCATGATGTTGAAGAGGTGTGTAGGAATCATGTAGAGGCAATGATCACTCACTTTAGTGATCAACAAGTTGAGGTAGAGGTGGGATCTAGCTAGATTATCATCTTGTCAAGAAGACCTTAGTGAAACAAACACTACACAAATTGAAAAATTTTGTGCTCTATGATAGCTTTCTAACTTTTACAAATAGAGGGGCCATCTCATGCCCAATAGATGCATTCTTTGCAAAAATAATAGTGAAAGTGTTGATCACATCTTCATCCACTGCCAATTCACCAGAGACATATGGTCTTATTTCCTATCTTTCTTTAAGTTGACCTGGGTCTTTCCTAATCACACGTTGGATCTCTTTGAACAGTGGAAGAGTGGGGTGATTGGGGATGTGAATAAGGGCTTGTGGGAGTGGGCTTTAGCTCATTTCTATTGGGGCATGTGGAAGGAGCAGAATAATCATATTTTTAGGGAGAAAGAAACCATTGCTAAAGTTGTCTTCCACAAAAGCCTTAACGCTCTGTTGGAGAACTATTCTATCATTAAAGGTTGTAACCCTCTTCTCATCCCTAAGGATACTCATAGAAACAGGAAGGAGGATTGCAGATGGATTCTCCTGCCTGAGGGCTGGTGCAAAGCTAACTTTGATGGGGCTACTAAAGGCAACCCTGGAAAGGCTGGGGTGGGAGGCATCATTAGAAATGACCATGGAAAAGGAATTGCTGTGATCTCGGCTCCCCTGGGGGTGCAAACTAATCACTATGTAGAGGCGATTGCGGCCCATCAAACCATCAAACTTGCTCGTGATATTGGAGTCAGAAAACTGTGGTTGGAAGGGGATTCAAAGAACATAATAGATTGTCTTAATGGGAAGAATGAGCCTACATGGATGATTGTGAATATAATTGATGAATTCATTCATATTCTAAAGACCTTTGATAGTGTCTACATGGCCCATGAGTATAGGCAAGCAAACCAAGTAGCTGACAGGCTGGCCAACTGGGCAGTAAGGAATGATGAGTTGAAAAGATGGATGGACGGACACAATATTCCACTTGAAATCTTAGATTTAATTGAAAGGGAGAGGATCCTAGGTAGATTGGGAAATATTAAATGTTAATAATGAAAGTTTATGTTCTATGGGAAATGTGTCAAAATATGATGTGTAAGTATGATAGCCAAAGTATGAAACATCTTAGTAATTACCATCATCGCACTTTGAGGCCTATTTTTGGGAATAATAATTATGAGGTTAAAAGAAGGATCGAGAATACCATTCATAACATTTGGAATTAGGCTTAAAAAGATATTGCTACCAGGAGAAAAGATTGCAGAGAGAATGCAAAAATGGTGGGGGAAAGACACAGGAGAGAACTAGAGGATGAAGTGGATAAATGGCATCGGCGTTCTAAGGTGCGGAGCATTCTAAACAAAGGTGAAGTTACTACCTTCATTGCCCGACTTCATGGGTGGAATCCCTTTGTCACTCACACCATGGTTAAGAGTTGGATTGAGGGGAGCGTCAAAATTGATGGGGTGGATTTCATGGTGATGGAGGAGGTTATCTCTAAGGTGACGGGCATACCCATTATTGGGAAGAAATTCCACAGAGATAGGTGTATTTCAGGGTAGGCGGCGATGAAATTTGCCAAAGGGGTGGAGGAAAAGAAGGCTTTAGTGAAGAAAAGCACCTACTACTTGCCGAAGTCCATTAAGCAACTGTGGAGGTTTGTGCTGAGGATGATTATCAAGTACATTTCCCTGGACACAAGATTCGACCACATCTACTCTTACCACTTCGTACTGCTTAACCATTTCAAGTCTGGGGCAAAGATTTCTATCCCTTTCTATCTCTATTCTTCTATCAATGAGAATATCAATGACTATAGGGAGAAGCCTATTGGTAACCCTACTTTCCATGAGGGGATTTTGCTGTTAATTTATGAATTTTTTAAAGCTAGGTCTATAGCGAAAGAAATTAAGCATAGGAAGGTGGTCAAGGAGGGAAAAGATGAGGAGGTGGATTCAAGAGAGGAAGAGTATATCCCATTTGATACTGAGGAAAGCCAAGAGATGCATTTGGATACAGATGATGAGATTACCCCACTGACCAAAAAGGGGAAAAGGAAAATTAAAGTAGAGAAAATGAGAAACAAGAGATCCCTAACCCTAAACAGAGCATTGAGATCTCATCTGATAGAGATTACAATGAGAAGGTAGAGGGTATGGATATGGAGGGTGATAGTGCTAACAAGGAGGAAGATACTTTCTATGAAGAAGAGGAAAATAAGGAGGAGAAGGGGTGGAAAGAGAACCATTACAATTAAGATGCCTGCTGAAAATGAAGAGGTTCCTGATGACAATCCTCTTAGGAGGCTAAGAAAAAGGAAAGAAATGGAGGAAGATCCTAAGGAGGAAGGGTAGGAGGAGGGGAAGGATAGTGATGAGGAAGAGGACAATCAGGGGAGAGGGGATGAGAATGAGCAGGGTTTTGAAGATTACACTTGCAAAATTTCAGGCAAAGACAAGAAAGTGGTTTGGAGGAATTTTGACAAAGTCTTTGTCAGAATGGGCCACAAGAGGGAGATAATGAAAAAACTGGTTAAGGAGAATAAGGTGGGAAAAATACAAATGGAGGAGCTTATTGATCCTGATTTGGTCATTTTGAGTGACATTACCAAGGAGAACCCTCAGATGGATGTGCTTAACAATGCTAAGAACATTGTTATTGATAGCTATAGAACTACCAAATGGACTTATCATTAAATCCAAGAGCTCAAATACAGGGTGGGCAGATTGGAGAGAGATAATTGTAGCAATAAGAATAGGAATACTGAGGGGGAGAATGATATGGAAAATAGAGTGGAGGAAGTAAAGAGGAGAGTTTAGAGCATGGAGGGCACCTTGTAGAAAATTGCTGAACAAAGCTATAATATTCTTAAAGCTTCTAACGAAAACATCAAGATGTTGATCAACAAAATTGATGAACATAGGGGCAATAAAGAGGAAGACCAGTCTCCAGATAGTGGCAAAGATAAGGCTCCTGAAGATGGCCCGAGGAAGAGGACTAGATCCAGCATAATGAAAAAGGACACCCAGGAACCTGATAAAGATCTTTCTGACCTTAAGGAGGAGGCTGAAAGGGTGTCTGAGCTCGAGATTCATGCAGCTGAGATTCTTAGAGAAATTTCCTGAGTTGGTCTCTTAGCTTTTGGCTTTTCCTAGTTTTTTGTTCTGCTTCCCTATTTTCTTTTACTGGTTCTATCTTGCTTTCTGTTGGGTGGCTGTTTGTTTCGCCTGTGGCTATTTTGTTGTTGCTACTTTAAACACTTATTCTATGTTAAAATTGTATGTTCTGTAAGGGTTTTAGGGCCCCATTAAAACCTATTTTCCATAATAAAAAACTTTTACAAATATTTCATCCCTTTATGAAATTGGGAGACGATACTGACATGATTTATTATTTGTTGTTAGAAATGCTTCTAGAAAAAATGTGTGAGATTATTTAATTCATTAAAATTAGAAATTGTTGTACACGATAGAAACATGTTTTTAAGAAATGTAAAGAACCAAACACAAATAATGCAACCACTACCTTATTACCTCACACATTTGACTAAGTTGAAATAAAGGCACCCATCTTCATTTGATTTGATCTATTTTCTTGTAATGTGAAATGATCTCTAACTCCCAACACAAAAAAGGATATGGTATGAGGATCAAGGATGGATATGATTCAACATAATTAATGCAAGTATGGATTCTAAAATGGCATAATGATGATAGCATGAAATGGATTTCTAAGCACAAATTAGCATGGTAGCAATAGCATTTAAGTGTATGATTTGGTGGGAGGAAAGGCTCCAATTTATAGATTTTTTTAGAATAAATGGATGGTTGGGATTGAATGGTAATGGAGGGATGGTATTTCATGAGATGAGGTGAGGTGGATTGATCTCATAGCCTTGTGATAAGTGGTAAGGCATGAGGGGGACAAGTTGATCATGCAAGAGGTGTAAGGTGTGCTCACACATGTGTGAGCAACCTTGTGAAGGGGATGAAAGTGAAAAATGGAGGCATGGATGAGTGTCATGCAAGATGTATGTAGGGGAACAAATGGAAGAGTAGGGTGGCTACTCATGTGGGGGAAAAAGGTATGAAACTTTTTGGATGTAGTGGGGTGAATTAAAAATTAAGGAATATTTAGTCACACGTGTGGGAATTTTAAAATTAGAAGAAAAGGATAATAAGGAATGATGAAATTAGTCTAATTAATCAAGGATTAATTAGTGAGTGGGATTTAGAAGAAAATAAGTGTATTAGGTTATAAGTTGGGTTTAATTAATTAGGATTAATTAAACCTTAGGATAAGGGGTATGCCATATTTAATTAATTAAACATTTAAAATAAAAGTGAATATAATTAATTTATTCAAATTAATTATATTGGGACCAGATAAGAATTAATTAAATTAAATTTGTTGTTTTAAAGAATAATTAATTAGCATAAATTAATAAATTTGTGTGGGTGATTTTAGGACGTCTATAATTATAACAAACATATCTATGATTAGAAATGCTTTTGGAATTGGATGCCTTCATTTTTTTTTCTAGAAATTTTAGTCATTTATGGGACAAGATATTCTTCTTTTGGTAGAGGACTTTAGGAAGAAGAGATGATTTGTTCGAGATATGAACATCGTGGTGGTTCTTATTCCCAAAAAAGATAATTGTGAAACTATGGCAGATTATAGGTCAATATATCTATGTAATGTGATATATAAGATTATCTCAAAGGCATTGGTGAATACAATCAAGAAGATTTTGCCCAAACTAATTGGTGAGGAAAAGAACAACTTTATGCCTAGTAGGGACATTGCTGATAACATCATTCTAGCATAAAAAATAATTCACCTTATGAAGTATGGTCATTTGAGGAGCATGGTTATCAAATTAGATGTATGTAAGGTATATGGTAAGGTGCATTGGAAGTTTTTCCTTGTGGTGCTAAGTAGATTTAGATTCTTGAAACATTGGATTGCCATCGTAAGTTCATGTATTAGTGCCTCAAGATTCTCAGTGGCTATTAACTATTGGATTATGGAGAGGGGGGAATCAGTAATCCTTGATTCTTTGTGCCTCAAAAAATTCTCTCTGATTAACTTAGTTAGACACAATTCACTATTTACCAACAACATTAAATAAAATTTAATAATTAATAAATCTATCACATAAATCATTCATCACATGTAACACCTTTATTTAACGTGAAAACCCATCTTTGCGAAAAACCACTATGGGAATTGTCACCCACTAAAGAAAATAATCTTCTGAAGTATTCTCAATTAAGAGTCAATCCTATTAAGGATTACAATACACATTGTTAGGTGTGACCCGGTCAAGGGATTTACCTCAGATCTATTAAGATATTCACCTTGTTAGGAGTGAATTGGTTAAAGGGCTTCAAACACTCTTTAGAATGTTACCTTTTCAAGGATTTTATAATAAGACTATTAAGTCCACTCGGTTAAGAGATTTCTCTATTATAAATGTTAATAAGCAACAATAAATAGTTTAACTTGTAAATCTGTAACTATCTTTGCATAAATAGATCCTTTGTGTGTTCTTTTATCTTCACTTCAATCCTTCACTTTCCACTGGCTTCAATACTTCATCATATCCCGCTTTCTAACTTGGAATCTATCTTTTCCTTCTTCACTGCATCAGTTGGTGACTTATCAACTCTTCAATTTGCCAGCCATTTTCTCATACAAATCCAGCCTTTATATAGACATGTTTTTCCACTTAATCTCCTCTATTATGTTTTCCTTTGATTAATCTCAACCATCCAATTCATTTTACAAACTTATACATTGAATCTGGATCTCGGTAACATGTTTTCTCATAACCTAGGAACTTGAACTTTCTTGAAACTTGTTCCTTCTCTTTTAACTGCTTAGATCTAAACCATAAATCATCATCATGAATTTTCTTGGTCATAGATCTCTGTAACTAACTTTCATCATCATCATAACCTTCCAGCTCATCATAACTAAACATTAAATGTCATTCTAATCCTTGTATTTAATTTTTGTTCCTTTCTCGGTGAATAAATCTGAATTTTGATTAACTTTGCTCGGTGTCTAAAAATTTCCTGCTAGGTGTCTTGCATTTCTTTTACTTCATCGAAACATACTCTCTTTTAAATTTTACCTTTTTTCTCTTTAGAGAATGACTTTTCCTACTCGGTAGCCAAAACTATTTTTCTTACCGACTTGACTAGTCTTCATTACCATTCTTTACCAACTTGATATAATCATTTGTTAGGTAGAAAATAATTATGTAAACATAACCTTACCATTGTTTTATCTGTATCAGTTTCCCAACTAAGTTCTTCATCTTCATAACATCTCACTTCTTCTTCTCCTGAACTCTTTCACACTTATATCATACTCCGAATGATATGGCAACACAATATAAACCAGATATCAATTGCTTGACATCAATGACAAGATAATAACTGATCTAACCATTCTACTATCTTGTATTCCTCTAATCTTGGTTTATTTTCATCACTCATCACCATCATTTATAGTAACATTAACAACTCTTTATTTGGTTTTTTAGGCTTCTAATGACATTTTCTAAGGGGATCCAATATCCCCATTCCTTTGTTTGTTGATGGAAAAGGCTTTGACAAGACTAAACAAGGTACAAAGGGACAAAAAATTATGGAAGGGAATTCATGTGGGTGACTCAATGGATCCTATTACACATTCTCAATTCACAAAGGATACATTCATTTTTGGCGAGGCATCTATTTCAAAGGATGAAACAATTAAAAACTCGCTAGAATCTTATGTCTGTTAGGACTAACAGTCCATAATACAACTAAGAGGGGGGGGGGGGGGGTGAATCAGTTGTATAACATAATATTAAACTTTAAAATTTAAGCTACACAATATTAGATCTAATGAAAATAATGAATGCCAACACAATAACACAATATTTTGGTTTCGGGGAAATCCAGTTAAAGGTAAAAACCCCGGTGGGAATTAGCACCCACAAATGATGTACTGAGAGTATAGTTATCCTTGTTAGAAGATATAGCCTTGTTAGGAGCTTATTGAAACATTACAGTACATAGTCCTTGTTAGAGGACATACCCTATTAGGAGTCAAGAACAAAAGGGAGGGCTCACTGCCCAAAGAAGGTTAAATCCACCTTCAGAACTCACTTGTTTGCAACATAGGTGTATATAAATAAATACATAATCTTTTGAACTATTTGCCAACAACTATCTTTGCTTGATCAGTTTCAATGAAGTCCACCAATAAACCTCTACTCTACATACAACAGACACAAGCTCGTAGCTTTCACAACCTCTTTATATCACATACATTCCATCCATATATTTTCCAAAGAAAAGACTCTCCATATACCTTATTAAAATTTACCATGACCAGGTCGACCCATGAGGCTTTCCTAATTACAAATAATTACATAAACCCTTTCTAAGATACACATGGTATCTAGGACAAGTCTACAATGATTACATTACAACAACTAAGGACTGACATCCTTAATTTATGCTTGCTAAACAAAACACACACTTCATTTCCTGAGTCAGCTTCATAATAAGCCATCACTAGAACACATGCCATAGATGATGTCACCAATCATTCCATACCTTGCACTGACCAATGAACATCCTTCATTACCCCATCTATCATCCTTCAAGCTTGCATACCTTGAATCCAAATCCTCTGAAAGATATACCAGAACCCCAAAGATTAACTCTGTCAATTCTCAATGTCACAGTCCAGTAACTAGTCTTCATTAAAACATCTATATCTCTCTCAATATGAAACATCTAATGATGCAATCTCAGATATAAGATCAAAACATTCACCTTAACTCTCATCTAACTTCACAACATCTGAAACATCCGTACAATGTCTGTACATTGTGATTACAAGTCTGGTTCCTTCATAGAAACATATGTTGACATCAGTGACAAAACACAAATGACAATAGTACAAGTGCCCATTTAGTAATGTAGTGATTAGACATATTAAATGTCTCAATCACCTCTCCATGCATTAGCAATATCCAATAATCTCTGCCTTAGGCATTGATGTCAACATATGGAAAAACATTATCCCAAAGTTATATCAATCCAAAGTCCTGCAACTAAACAATCTCCCCATACAGTAGGGATTTTCTCATAGCAACACTCCCCCTTTGAAAACAATGGCAAAGGGTTCCATGAGTAATCAACTACTCTTCAACATCTCTCTTCCATGATCACTCCCCCTGAGGAGTAGATCCCTACATCCAGTCCAGATTATGATAAGGCTCTGAAAACCCCTGGACTGATGCATCTCTGCATCATTTAATTCTAACTAGGAGGGGCCTAAAACCCCAATATACCTTTGAGATATTCAAATTTATCTTTCGGTAGTGGCTTTGTGAAGATTTCTACAGTCTTCTCTTTTGTACTGATATATTCTAGTTTGATTTCATTT
Source organism: Chamaecyparis obtusa (assembly GCA_027943335.1). Taxonomy (NCBI): domain Eukaryota; kingdom Viridiplantae; phylum Streptophyta; class Pinopsida; order Cupressales; family Cupressaceae; genus Chamaecyparis; species Chamaecyparis obtusa. The sequence continues at coordinate 883,737 of BSBK01001420.1, read as the reverse complement.
TCTGCCACCTTGTCTCTCAAGAAGTGATACTTGATAGAAATGTGTTTAGTTTTAGAGTGCATCACCAGATTCTTTGACATATTTATTGTACTAGTGTTATCAAAATGGATAACCATAGGCTCATCAAAAGTTATTCCAATGTTTGTCAGCATTTGTTTCATCCAAACAATCTAAGTGCAGTTTATAGCAGCAACAACATACTCTGATTTAGCAGTAGATTGTGCTATACAATCTTGTTTCTTACTTAGCCAATAAACCAAATTTTTCCCAAGGAAAAATGCACCACCACTAGTACTTTTTTTGTCATCAATATTTCCCGCCCAATCAGCATCAGTATAAGTATGAAGTTCAAAGCTGTCATTTTTTTCATACCATAAGCCATAGTCTATGGTTCCTCTTAGATACCTCAGTATCCTTTTCATAGTAGCTAGATGTGTTTCTTTGGGTTCTGCCTGATATCTAGCCATAATTCCAACAACATTAGCAATATCTTGTCTGGTGTGGGTCAAATATTGTAGTCCTCCAACCATTGATCTATAGAAAGTTTAAAAAACACACTTTGATTCATCATCAATTGTTAGCTTGTTACCAGTCACCATAGCTATTCCTACTTGTTTACAATCCTCCATTCCAAATTTCTTAAGCAATTCTTTGAAATACTTGGTCTGAGAAATGAAAATACCATTCTCATTCTGAGTTATTTGCAATCCAAGAAAGAATTTCATTTCACCTATCATGGACATCTCAAATTCACTTTCCATTTCTTTAGCAAATTTCTTACATAGATCATCATTACCTCCAAAGATAATGTCATCCACAAATAATTCTATTATCAGGATTCCATCTTCACTAGTTCTTAAATACAAATTACTATCCGCATTACCTTTTCTAAATCCAAGCCCAAGTAGATACTTGTCTAACCTTGCATACCAAGCCCTAGGAGCTTGCTTCAGCCCATACAGAGCTTTCTTCAATTTGCACACCATGTCTTTATCTTCGCATAGAGGAAATCCATCTAGTTGTTCTATATAGACTTCTTCTTCAAGCTCTCCATTCAAAAATGCAAATTTAACATCCATCTGATACACTTTGAAGTTTTTATGTGCAACATAAGATAGGAACAATCTTACTGGCTCTATTCTAGCAATAGGAGAAAATGTTTCTTCAGAGTCTATGCCTTCTTGCTGTGAATATCCCTTACACACTAATCTTTCTTTGTTCCTTACAACAATTCCTTCTTCATCCATTTTGTTTCTAAAAACCCATTTTGTTCCTATTACATTTTTATTTTTTGGTCTAGGAACCAATTCCCAAGTTTTATTCTTCTTTATCTCATCCAATTCTTCTTTCATAGCATCTATCCAAGATCAATCTTTAAATGCTTCATCTGTAGTTTTTGGCTCAACTCGAGAAATCAAACAAATTTCTTCTCTAACTTTTGATCTAGTTAGCACTCCCTAACTAGTATTGCCAATAATTTGATTTTCAGGATGGTTATTTTTTACATACCTTGGTGTTTTAGGAGTCTCAGTAGCCTTGCTTGTGCTAGCATCACAAGCCTCTTTTTCACTTTCTTCCTCAACAAGTTCTTCTTCTTCTGCAACAGTAGTAGTTTCTTTTATCTCTGAAATCTGATTATTGTCATACATTCTTTCTTGTATCTGAAACTTCTCATCTATTCTTACATTGTTACTTTCAATCATCTTCCTCAATCTCAGATTGAAACATTTGTAAGCCTTTCTTTTAATGGAGTAACCAAGGAAGATTCCTTCATCACTTCTAGCATCAAACTTCCCTATCTCATCATCCCTCTTGATATAACATTTACTACCAAATATTCTAAAATATTTTATAGTAGGAGTATGATCAAACCATAGTTCATAGGGAGTCTTACTTGTACCTTCTCTAATTTGAATTATGTTTAATGTGTACATTGATGTTCCAACAAACTCTCTCCAATGTACATGAGATACATTTCCTTCAATCAACATTGTCCTAGCAGCATCAAGTATAGTCCTATTTCTTTGCCCTGCAATCCCATTCTGTTGTGGAGTCCTAGGAGAATATGTTTATCTCTTTATCCCACACTCTTCACAATATGAATTGAATAAGTCTAAAGTAAACTCTCCACCTCTGTCTAACCTTAAACACTTGATCTTTAAACCTGATTCATTCTCTACTTTTTCTTTGAACAACTTAAATTTATCAAATGCTTTTGATTTTTCTCTTAAATAAGTAACCCACATCATTCTAGAAAAGTCATCAACAAAGAGTATAAAATACCTTTCACCATAGTATGACTTTGTTCTTGTAGGTCCACATATATATGTATGTACCAGATCCAACTTTCCTTTTGATGTATATGTTTTTCTTTTATGACTGCTTCTAGTTTGCTTTCCCATAACACATTCTCTGCATACAGTGTTAGATGGTTTCACAATCTTCGGTAGATCTCTTACTACATTAGCCACAATTTCCTTCATAATGTTATCAAAATTAACATGACAAAATCTTCTATTCCATGACCAACTATCATCTACCTTCACAACAAAACAAGAGACTCCATATGTGTTTAGTTCAAATACATTACCAATAGATTTTGAACCAGTATCAATCAATTTTCCTTTCTTGCTATTAATAAAACATTTACCATTAACAAAACTTAACTGAAAATCTTTATCTATTAACTATCTGACACTCAACAAGCTATGTTTCAGTCCTTCAATAAGTAGTACATTGTTTGTATTAGTCTTTCCATCCAGAGTAATGGATCCTACTCTTATGATAGATTTAGGGAGATTGTCCCCAAACCTTACAACACCTCCATCATAATTTACTAATTTAACAAACTTGTTCTTATCACCAGTCATATGATGAGAGCAACCACTGTCAATTATCCATTTAGTTTTCTTGTCAACATGAGATACTAAAGCTTTTTCTTCATGTACTAGTTCATCTTTAATAGCAACAAATCCAATCTCTTCATAATCTAAATCATCATCATCAGAGATTCATTCACTAGCATAATAACATTCTCTATCCCTTTTAATCTTTGCATAATCAGGTTTGTACTTAGAAACTCTTGTAGGACATCTAGATGAAAAATGACCTACCTTATTGCATGAAAAACATTTCAAGGGTAACTTTCCTTTAAACTTTCCCTTACCCCTTTTTTCTCTTCTAGCAATCAGTGCAACAAGTTCATCCATCTTTCTTTCTTCTGTCACTATTTCTTCCCATTCCTCATCATACTCACCAAGCTCTTCTTTTAGGTCTTCTATTCTAGTGCTTGGAAGCACATACAATTTCTTGTGTGCAGATGCCTTAAATGCAAATTCAACTTTAGATACAACTTCTCCTAATTCCGTAGCTTCAAAAGTAGTTAGCTTTGCAATCAACATTTCTCTACTAAAATTTAGAGTCAGGAGTATAGTCTCTTGAATAGACATTGCCTTGAACTTGTATACAGGAGTCAATGATCTGAAGATCTTCACAATAACTTCTTCTTCATCATAAGTACCTCTACAATTTTTGATTCCAACTATTTCTTCTATGACCCTTTGAACATAGGCTTTAATGCTTTCATCCTCATTCATTTGGAGCTTTTCCATCTTTGTTTTCCAGTTTTGTAACTTCTCTTGCTTGGTATATTTGTATCCTTCATATAATACTTCTAATCTATTCCAAATTTCATGTGTCGAATCTAAGTCTTTAACTTCAGTGAACTCACCTTCAGATAATGCATTGATCAGTGCTTCCCTTGTGACCATTTTATATGAGAATAACTTCTTCTCATCATCAGTAGCAGATGGAAAATCATTCCTAGTCTTCAGGGCTACCTTCTTCTTTGTAATCATCTAGTAGTCTATGCCTAAACACAACAAGTGTGTTCACATCTTATTCTTCCAACTATCAAAGTTCTCAAGATCAAATTTAGGACCATCCTTCCTATAGAGTGTTAGGAATGAATGCAAAGTGTTTTGGCAGTCATTCTATAGCAGTTGTTGTTGCATTCATGACTTGGATTGTCATTGATGTCAACATAGTGATATTCTGGATATTAGCAGGAAAGTAGGTACAATTTTGTTTTGCACACATGTTGTATTATAGATTGGCTTTTGCATAGTTGATGGTATGTTATTTGGTGTGTTATTAACCTATGGTTAATAGTGCAAAAACAAATTCATTCATTTGTAAGAGTTATGAACATTTTGGTGAAAGCAGTGTTTAGACAGTGTTTCTATGTAGCGATGTTTGGAAATCGGAGGATATCTCTTAGCTCGGATGGAATCTGATTTTGTGTAGTTAAAGGGATGTTGGAGACTCATTAATGATGATGTGGTTCATAACACAAACTTTGAGGACATGTTTGGAGAAAGTTACAGTAACTGGAAGCCGACATTTTTATGTGAATTCTGTGTGTAGCGTGTAGAATTTATTATTTTGTAATTGAGGACCGACTCATTTGTAATTATTTGAGTTTGGTATATAAGAAGGAATTTTTTCCTTATTTTAATGTGTACTATGAAGATTTTGATGTGAATATATGCATGAAGTGAAGAAAAGAGCTAATTCAGTGATGAAGGAAGACTTGTGAGTACAGAGATCTGGAATTGTGATCTTGTGTAGCAGAGAGTATAGTTTTGGCATAGTGTGAAGGAGGTAATATATTTCATATTATTCTATTGAATAATTCTAAGATCTTTTGGACAGTGGGTTCAGAGATCTTGCCTTGAAGCTGTTTGGGCAGTGGGTCCTTCTATCTTCCATAAACTCTTAATCGGGTTAGAATCTTTTAACAGGGATTTATATGTACTGAATGTATTTCATAAGACTCCTAATAGGGTCCATCCTCTAATAAGTAACTTTCCTATTAGTGCATCATTTTGTGGGCATCAGTCCCACCGGGGTTTACTCTTTTCAAGAGGTTCCCTAGTTAACATATCTTGTGTTATTGTGCAATTGTGTATGATTATCTTTCTATGGTTGATCAGTACATTGATTATATTTTTTAAATCTTTTGAATGGATAAATTATCAGATAACTGATTCACCCCCCCCTCTCAGTTATCTTGGGGATCTTTACTTTCTAACATAGAGTGCCATCTCCAAGATCACCTCAAGCTATTAAGCTTTCTCTCTAAGGACCACAAGCTTTGATACCAATTGTTAGGAATAACAGTCCATAATACAATTGAGAGGGGGGGTGAATCAGTTGTATAACATAATATTAAACTTTAAACTTTAAGCTCCACAATATCAGATCCAATGAACACAATGAATGCCACACAATAACACAATATTTTAGTTTCAGGGAAACCATGTTAAAGGTAAAAACCCCAGTGGGAATTAGCACTCATAAATGATGTATTGAGAGTATAGTTATCCTTGTTAGAAGATATGGAGCTTATTGAAACATTATAGTACATAGTCCTTGTTAGAGGACAAACCCTGTTAGGAGTCAAGAACAAAAGGGATGGCTCACTACCCAAGGTTCACTACCCAAAGAAGGTTAAATCCACCTTCAGAACTCACTTGTTCGCAACATAGGTGTACATAAAGAAATACATAATCTTTTGAACTATTTGCCAACAACTATCTTTGCTTGATCAGTTCCAATGAAGCCCACTAATAAACCTTTGCTCTACATACAACAGATACAAGCTCGCAACTTTTACAACCTCTTTATATCACATACATTCTATCCATATCTTTTCCTATGAAAAGACTCTAGATATATACCTTATTACAATTTACCATGATCAGGTCGACCCATGAGGATTTCCTAATTACAAATAACTACATAAACCCTTTCTAAGATACACACGGTATCTAGGAAAAGTCTACAATGATTACATTACAACAGTTAAGGACTGACATCTTTAATTTATGCTCACCAAACAAAACACATGCTTCATTTCCTGAGTTGGCTTCATAATAAGCCATCACTAGAACACATGCCATAGATGATGTCACCAATAATTCCATACCTTGCACTAACCAATGAAAATCCTTTAGTACCCTATCATCCTTTAAGCTTGCATACCTTGAATCCAAATCTTTTGAAAGATATACTAGAAACCTAGAGACTAACTCTGTCAATCCTCACTGTCACAGTCCAATGACCAGTCTTCATTAAAACATCTATATCTCTCTCAATATTAAACATCTAATGATGAGATCTTAGATATAAGATCACAACATCCACCTTGACTCTCATCTGACTTCGTAGTATTTGAAACATCCGTACAGTGTCCGTACAGTGTGATTACCAGTCTAGTTCCTTCATAGAAATATATGTTGACATCAATGACAAAACACAAATGACAATAGTATGAGTACCCATTCAATAACATAGTGATTAAACATATTAAATGTTTCAATTATTAGGAATGAATGCTAAATGTTTGGAAACTATTTTGTAGTAGTTGTTGTTGCATTCGTGACTATGATTGTCATTGATGTCAACATAGTGATTTACCAGAGACTTGCAGAGAAGCAGACAAAGTTTGGATTAGTGCACATGGGATATTATAGTTGGAGCTATGTAATGTTGAGGATATACTCCTTGATATGTTATATGTTTATGGTTAAGAGCGTAGAAATTAATTCATTTATTCATGGAAGTTATGAGCATTTTGGTGGAAGCAGTATTCAGGCAGTGTTCCTGAGTAGCGGTTTGTGGAAATTGGATGATATCTCCTAATCGGGATGGAATCTGGTTTTGCATAGTTAAAGGGAATTTGAAGACACATTAATAGTGATTTTTATGATAGCGCAAACTTTGAGGTTGCATGAGTGAAGAATTATTGTATTTGGAAGCTGACAGTTTAGTGTAATTTTGATGTAGCATGTGGAAACTTTTATTTTGTAATTGTATGCTGACTCATTTGTAATTACTTGAGTGTGGTATAAAGGAAGGAATTTTTTTTCTTATTGTATATATTATTTTAATGGTTGGATGTGTTGATGTATGCATAAAGTGAAGAAAAGAGCTAATGTAGTTGTGAAAAGGAATTTGTGAAGGAAGACATATGAAGATTTGAGATTGAGATCTGGTGAAGCAGAGAGTGCGGTTTGGAATAGTAAGGAAGGAGGTAACATATTTGATATTATTCTATTTAATAATCTAGAGATCAGTTGGACAACATGTTCAGTGATCTTGCCATTGAAGCTGTTTGGGCAGTGGGTCCTTTTGTCTTCCATAACTCTTAACAGGGTGAGAATCTTTTTATAGGGATTCAAAATCTCCTAACAGGGATTCATATGTACTAAATATATTTCATAAGACTCCTAACAAAGTCCATCCTTTCACAAGGAATATTCATATTAGTGCATCTTTTGTGGGCATCATTCCCACTGGGGTTTACTCTTTGATCAAGAGGTTCCCTAGTCAACATATCTTGTGTCATTGTGTTATTGTGTATGAATATCTTTCTATGGTTGGTAATTATATTGCTTGCATGGTTAAATTCTGTTGAAATTGATAAAATTTATAATTATCAAATAATTGATTCACCCCCCCTCTTAGTTATCTTGGTGGAATTTAATTTCTAACAATTGGTATCAGAGCGGCAGGTCCTTGAAAAAGAAGTTTAACAACTTAAGGAGATCTATGGTGAATTTCAGAAAAGAAAGCCCTAAGTTTGATGTAGTAAATTTTGACAGCTGGAAAGAAAAGATGAAGACACACCTACTATGTTTAGGACTAGGTTATTGATTGATTACAAAGAATGATAAGACTATCATTGAAGAGGACAATCTTGAAACATGTACTACCGAAGAGAGAGATCTATTCATGTGTAACATAATTGCAAGAGAAGCACTTTTGATAGCCCTTCCAAAGAATGAGTATAGTCAGGTAAAATGTTGGAAAAAATCTCATGAAATTTGGAATGCTTTACACTCTAGTTTTGAAGGTGATGAACATGAAAAAGGAGTTAGATTACATAATTGGATATGTGCATTTGAAGATATAACAATGTTGGAAGATGAATATGTTAGAAGCTATATTGGTAGAATGTTAGAAATTGTTACAGGCATAAAATCTTGTGGAGGAACAAAGACAGAGAATGAATTGATATGGAAAATTTTGAGGACACTAACTCCTGTATTTAAGCAGACAACACAAATGATTGAACAAGTTATACCTTGTACTACAAACTTTACAAGAGAAACTCTTCTTGGAAGATTGGAAGTAGCAAAGATGAACCTGAGGTTATCAAGAGACTTACCTAGAATGGAGACAACATTCAGTGCTCTTAGTGTTCACCCTACTTTGTCAAGAAGCATCAGTGTGAGTGGAGATTATGCTGGCAGCAACAGATCTAGAAATGAAGAAGACAAGAAGATTGAAGAAGGTATTGCCTTGCTTGTGAAGAGAGAACCAAATGGTAATAAATTTTTTAAATGTTGGATTTGTCAAGAATATGGTCATTTTGCATCTAAGTGTCCTAAGAGAGTTAAAAAGTACAGAAACAATTTCAAACCTAGAAGATCTAAGGAATGTTATTATGCTAATGATGAAGATCTTGAAGCTAGTATAGAGAGAACTCTAAGTGAAAGTGATATTGAGAATAACTATGACATAGGATTTGTAGCAATTAAAGAAGAGAATCCTGAAATTGATGTTAAGGAAGAAAAAGCCTTAGTTTATCAAGTTGAAAATAAAGCTAATTGGATTATAGATAGTGGTTGTTCACATCATATGACTAGAGACATGAAAAAGTTCATAAAGTTTAACGATTATGATGGAGGAGTTGTTAGAGTTGGAAACAATGCACCTTGCTTTATTAAAGGTATAGGATCTATTACTCTTGATGGAAAGACTAATACTGATAATGTTTATTTTGTGGATGGATTGAAACATAATCTTTTTAGTGTTGGATAGTTAGTTGATAAGGGATATCAAGTTTGGTTTACTGAGAAAACTTGTGTGATTAAGGATAAAGATGGAAATCTGATTAGAACTGGATCTAGAACCAGAGGTAATGTATTTCAGTTGAATCCTACTGAGATGATATGTTTCATTACTAAAATTGATGAAAGTTGGTTATGGCATAGAAGGTTTTTTCATATAAACTTTGACAACATTGTGAAAGTAAGTACTACACTTGCAGTAAGAGATTTGCCTGAAATTATGAAGCCTACTAACATGATTTGCAAAGAATGTGTGATGGCTAAGCATAAGAGAAGTTCTTTTCCCAGTAAGAAGTTTACATCTACATAAAAGTTGGAGATTGTTCATATAGATTTGAGTGGTCCTACTAGGACTAGAGGATTCTATGGAGAGAGGTATTTTATGATTCTTGTTGATGATTTTACAAGAATGATGTGGATTGCATTTCTTAAAGAAAAGTCTGAAGCATTTGATAAGTTTAAGATAGTTAAGAATAAAATTGAGAATGAATCTGGAATGAAGATTAAATGTTTGAGATCTAATAGAGGTGGAGGATTTACTTCTAGAGAATTTAACACCTTTTGTGAAGAAAATGGCATTAAGAGACAATTTTTAGCTCCTAGAACACCTGAACAAAATGGTATTGCAAAAAGAAGAAATAGATCAATGACTGAAGTACCAAGAGTTGTTATTTGAGAATGATTTGGCAAAGATATTCTGGAGAGAAGCAGTGAACACAACAGTGTATACAATTAACAAAGTACAAATCAGAGCAGACATAGAAAAGACACCCTATGAATTATGGTTTGGACATGCACCCTTAGTTAAGTATTTTATAATTTTTGGAAGCAAATGTTATATAAAGAGAGATGATAATATTGGAAAGTTTGATCCTAGAAGTGATGAAGGTATATTTCTTGGATATTCTTTGAAAAGAAAAGCCTATAGATGTTACAATAAAAGAACTAAGACTATTGTTGAAAGTGTAAATGAGACTCATGCAGTGGAATAGAAGAAATACAGATCTATGATTGGAGGATTGTAGTACTTGACTTATACATGACTTGATATAGCACATTCAGTTGGAATTGTAGCAAGATTTCAAGCTGAACCTAGAGAATCACATCATGTAGCAGTAAAGAGGATACTGAGATATTTAAGAGGCACAATGGACTATGGATTATGGTATGAAAAATGTGATGATTTTACCCTATGTGCATATACAAATGCTGATTGGGGAGGCAGTGTTGATGATAAGAAAAACACCAGTGGTGGAGCATTTTTCCTTGGAGGAAGATTGGTTTCCTGGCTAAGCAAGAAGCATAATTGTATCTCACAGAGCATAGCAAAAGTAGAATATGTAGCAGCAGAAAACAATTGTAACCAGATAATTTGGATGAAGCAAATGCTAAAGGATATTAGAATAAAGTTTGTTGAACCTGTTGTCATACATTGTGACAACACCAGCACAGTTAGTATGTCTAAGAACCCTATATTACATTCTAAGACAAAACATATAGAGATTAAGTATCATGGTGTAAGAGAGAAAGTTGCTAAGAAAGAAGTTAGACTTGAGTACATAAGTACAAAGGAGTAGATAGTAGATATATTTACAAAGCCTTTTCCTAAGGATACATTTGAGTATCTGAGACGTATGCTTGGGGTTATGCCCCAACCTAATTTTGAGAAGTGATGCAGTTGGTTGCTTCCATCTAGTGGTATATGAGCTTTATCTTGCTTTTGGACTGGATGTTGGTACTTCTTCTATGGGGGAGTATGTGTATATGAGCTGAGTCATGAGGACTCTAGTGAATGCATTTTCTGAATAGTGTCTTTTGACATTGGAGTTGTTGTTGACATAATGATGAGATTTCTATCATTGATGTCAATGGGGGAGAAGTGTACATGAAAAAACTATTTGTACTATCTAAACAGGAAAATGAAGCAAGATTTGATTGATGAAGAGGATTTGAAATATTTTTCTAGAGCAGCAGTATTGCAGTATTGGATTTTTGGAACATTGGATGTTTTTTCATCTATGTTTCCATCAATGCCAATGGGGGAGATTGTTAGGAATGAATGCTAAATGTTTGGTATCCATTCTGTAGTAGTTGTTGTTTCATTCATGACTATGATTGTCATTGATGTCAACACAGTGATTTACCAGAGACTTGCAGAGAAGCAAATAGAGTTTGGATTAGCGCACGTGGGATATTGTAGTTGGAGCTATGAAATGTTGAGGATATACTCCTTGATATGTTATATATTTATGGTTAAGAGTGCAGACAATAATTCATTTATTCATGGAAGTTATGAGCATTTTGGTGGAAGTAGTATTTAGGCAATGTTCCTGAGTAGCGGTTTGTGGAAATTGGATGATATCTCCTAATCAGGATGGAATCTGGGTTTGCACAGTTAAAGGGAAGTTGAAGACACATTGATAGTGACATGGATGATAGTGCAAACTTTGAGGTTGCATGAGTGAATAATTATTGTATTCGGAAGCTGACAATTTAGTGTAATTTTGATGTAGCATGTGGAAACTTTTATTTTATAATTACTTGAGTGTGGTATAAAGGAAGGAATGTTTTTCCTTATTTTATATATGATTTTAATGGTTGAATGTTTTGATGTACGCATGAAGTGAAGAAAAGAGCTAATGTAGTTGTGAAATTGAATTTGTGAAGGAAGACATGCGAAGATCTGAGATTGAGATCTGGTGAAGCAGAGAGTGTGGTTTGGCATAGTAAGGAAGGAGGTAACATATTTGATATTATTCTATTGAATAATCTAGAGATTAGTTGGATAGTGTGTTCAATGATCTTTCCATTGAAGCTGTTTGGGTAGTGGGTCCTTCTGTCTTCCATAACTCTTAACAGGGTTAGAATCTTTTAATAGGGATTCAAAATCTCCTAACAAGGATTCATATGTACTGAATGTATTTCATAAGACTCCTAACAAAGTCCATCCTTTCACAAGGAATATCCATATTATTGCATCTTTTGTGGGCATCATTCCCACCGGGGTTTACTCTTTGATCAAGAGGTTCCCTAGTCAACATATCTTGTGTCATTGTGTTATTGTGTATGAATATCTTTCTATGGTTGGTAATTAGATTGCTTACATGGTTAAATTCTATTGAAATTGATAAAAGTTATAATTATCAGATAATTGATTCACCTCCCCCTCTCAGTTATCTTGGTGGACTTTACTTTCTAACATCAATCACCTCTCCATGCATTAGCAATATCCAACAATGTCGCTAATTTAGGACAACAAATAAATATGGTAAAATTCAAGATTTTTTTTAATACTACTAGTGTCTTGCTGAGGAAAATAGTTAAGGTTCTTGGATTCTAGATATCTACTCTCCTAGTAAAATACTTGGGGGCTCCTCTCTTTGTAGGTCTGAATAGATCATCTTTTTAGGCGGATATTATATCCAAATATCTAGCCAAATCCACTTCTTGGAAGAATAGGTGGCTTTCACAATTTGGGAGGATAGTAATGATTTAATTGATTTTGTCTGACATTCCTATTTATTTTATGTCCTACTTTTGGATCTCTCATAATTTTTTTTCAAACTTAGAAGGGATTTTAAAAAGATATTTATGATCAAGGTCAAGAGAGGATAAGAAGATTCCTCTTTTAAAATGGGAGGATGTATGTTTAGCCAAGGAGGTTGGAGGGGTTGGATTGAGAAGGTTGGATCTGTAAAATCTTGCATTGGGAGCTAATTTTTTTTTGGAAAATGTATAAATATCTAGGGAAACTTTGGTGAAAATTGATGCGAGTTAGATATTTAGATGATGATGGCCCAGTCATAATTTTCACTCTAACAAATTCATGAGGAGGATCTGCCATAAGGAGGTTTATTTGGGAAAGCAAAGACATTATTACTAATCATCTCTCATGTAAAATTGGTAATGGGAAGAGGGATACATTTTGGGGAGACTCTTGGAATGGTGAAGTGGCTTTGACTGATCTATTCGATAACATTGATTAGCTCAGTGATGTGGAGAGTCTCTATGGTGACCGAGTGGTAGATTACTTGGTTTTTATTAATATGAATAAATTTCTATTTTTGGGGGGACTAGTTGAGGGTATTCTTCCCCCTCATGTGAATTTAGACAAACTAAAGAGTTCTCTCTCTCAATGAAAAATTATTCTCACATAAGAGGAGGATGAAGTTGTTCGGTTTCTTCCTAAATCAGGAGAATATTATGTCAGAGAAGGCTATGAGATTTAGAGAAGGAGATTGGGGGAGATTGATTGACTAGTACCTTATGTTGGCATAAAGTAGTGGCACCTAGGGTGGGTGATTTCTTATGAGTTTCCTTACATGGTGGGATTTTGATGGGTGAACACCTCAAGTATTACAGCTTCGCTAGGCCTAGTATTTGTTTTCTGTGCTTTCAAGAAGAGGAATATCTAAGTCACCTATTATTGTGGTGTCTCTTTTTGGTGGCTTCTTGGGATTGGTTTACGACTCCCATTGGATGGGTGTCTCCAAGATAAGATAATCTAGTAAATTTTTTGAAAAGTTGGTCGATTGGTGGTAGACCCTATTTATGGGGGGAAATTTAGGTGAATAGTCCTTATTTCCTTGTTTGGAAGATATGGAAGGAAAGAAATGGTAGAGTTCTTAATGGTAAGATCAATTTTGTTGAATAAGTTATTTATTCAATTAAACTAGGTATTTATGAATTGGTCAAAGGAAAACTCATTCAAACACCAATTGGGTGTATTTTATTGTTGTGTAGAAAGGGGTTTGCCTCATTCAAATACCAATTGAGAAATCAACTTTGAAATATAAATAAATTATGCATGAAAGGAAATATTTCTAATAATTAGATATTATATCTGCAATGTAAGTGTTTATACCTTCAAAAATGGACTTGATATTGTTCTGTATATGAAGATGCTTGTGATTATCTTGGATGTGATATAATGTAGTGTTTGGATATTAGAATGTGGAGAAGAATCAATGATTCATTTTACCAATGCATAGTTCTACAAATACTCCCCAAGTATTCAATTTTGTTATGATTGATTGACTCTTGACTCTAAGAGAAACTATATTCCTATTGATATTCATGTATTTGGAAGAAGGATATTCTTCACTAATTGAGGTATTTTTTACTTGGCCTTCATAAGGGTGATAAGCTTGCTACAATAAAGAAAATTTCCTTCAAAGGATGCCTTGAATGCTTGAAAATGCTTGGATGTTTTCCTTCTTGTTGGATTGAACTTTGAGCTTGATAATGGACCTTGAGAGTGGTTGTCTTGAAATGAGGAGAGATAAGTTGTTTACATACCTCTCACAATATTTTAGAACTCAAAACTTGAAGGAGTCTGAGGGGATTTTAGATTTCTCAGTTAACTATTGAGATGAGACCCTAATTTGAATTTCGAGGCAAAACTTGGGGAATAGGCCAACTCAGCCAATCTATTCCATGTTATAAAATTTTATCTAATTGTTGGGAAGATGGAGAAGATGTCAAAATGAAAGGTAAAATTTATGTTGGATTAAGCCTAACAAACATGGAAACCCAAGAACACTAAAATGGGGCCTGATTACACATCTAATTATAGGTGCTTATAGTTTGGGATGGTACATTTAGGCCCCACATAAGTAGAGTATGATATTGCCTCATTCTAATGGTAAAGTAGATAAAAGCATTGAAAAACAAATTATCAAGGTTAAAGAGACAAGATGTTAGAAAGTAAAGTCCACCAAGATAACTAAGAGGGGGGGGGGGGTGAATCAGTTATCAGATAATTATAAATTTTATCATCTTCAACAACATTAAATCATATAAGAAATATAATTACCAACCATAGAAAGATATTCATACACAATAACACAATGACACAAGATATGTTGACTAGGGAACCTCTTGATCAAAGAGTAAACCCCGGTGGGAATGATGCCCACAAAAGATGTACTAATATGAATATTCCTTGTGAAAGGATGGAATCTGTTAGGAGTCTTATGAAATACATTCAGTACATATGAATCCTTGTTAGGAGATTTTGAATCCCTGTTAAAAGATTCTAACCCTGTTAAGAGTTATGGAAGACAGAAGGACCCACTGCCCAAATAGCTTCAGGGTAAGATCATTGAACACACTATCCAAATAATCTTTGCATTAATCAAAAAAATAATATGTTACCTTTTCTTTGACTGTGCCAAACCACACTCACTATTACATCAGATCTCAATTTCAGATCTCTGTACTTCGCATGTCTTCCTTCACAAATTTGCTTCCATACTTAGCTCTTTTATTCACTTCATGTATACAACATCACACACAACCACTGCTACCATATCATAATTACACACTTACACATTCAACTACATTACAATAAGGAAATACATTCCTTCCATTATACCACACTCAAATAATTACAAATGAGTCGGCATACAATTACAAAATAAAAGTTTCCACATGATACACCAAAATTACACAAAACTGTCAGCTTCCAAATATAATAAATCTTCACTCGTGTGACCTCGAAGTCTACACTATCATCCACATCACTATCAATGTGTCTTCAACTCCCCTTTAACTGTGCAAAACTAGATTCCATCCCGATTAGGAGATATCATCTGATTTCCACAAACCGCTACTCAGGAAAGCTGCCTGAATACTGCTTCCACCAAAATGATTATAACTTCCATGAATAAATGAATTAATTTCTGTGCTCTTAACCATAGACATATAACATATCAAAGAGTATAACCTCAACATCACATAGCTCCAACTACAATAAACCATGTGTGTTAATCCAAACTCTATCTGCTTCTATACAAGTCTTCGATAAATCACTGTGTTGACATCAATGACAATCATAGTCATGAATGCAACAAAAACTACTACAGAATGGCTACCAAACATTTAGCATTCATTCCTAACAATCTCCCCCATTGGCATTGATGGAAACATAGATGAAAAAGATCCAATGTTCCAAAAATCCAATACTGCAACAATGCTTCTTCAAATCCTCTTCATCAATCAAATCTTGCTTTGTTATCCTATTCAGTTCTCTCCAACAGATGTCTCAGATTGTTTTTCATGTATACTTCTCCCTCATTAACATCAATGATAGAAATTTCATCACTATGTAAATAACAACTCAATGTCAAAAGACATTTTTAGAAAATACATTTATTAGAGTCCTCATGACTCAGCTTAGATACACATACTCCCCCATAGAGGAAGTACCAACATCTAGTTCAGAAGAAAGATAAGGCTCATATACCACTGGATGGATGAAACCAACTACATCACTTCTCAAAAGTAGGTTGGGGCATAAACCCAAGCATACCTATCAGATACTCAAATGTATCCTTAAGAAAAGGCTTTGTGAATATATCAACTATCTGCTTCTTTGTACTTATGTACTCAATCTGACTTCTTTCTTAGCAACTTTCTCTCTTACAACATGATACTTAATCTATATATGCTTTGTCATAGAATGTAATATAGGATTCTTAGACATACTAACTATATTGGTGTTGTCACAATGTATGACAACAGGCTCAACAAAATTTATTCCAATATCCTTCAACATTTGCTTCATCCAAATTATCTAGTTACAATTGTTTGCTGCTGCTACATATTCTACTTCTGCTCTACTTTGTGAGATACAATTCTGCTTCTTGCTTAGCCAAGAAAGTAATCTTCCTCCAAGGAAAAATTCTCCACCACTGTTGCTTTTCTTATCATCAACACTACCTCCCCAATCAGCATCTATATATGCACATAGGGTAAAATCATCAGATTTTTCATACCATAGTCCATAGTCCATTGTGCCTCTTAAATATCTTAGTATCCTCTTTATTGCTGCATAATGTGATTCTCTAGATTTACGTTGAAATCTTGCTACAATTCCAACTAAATGTGCTATATCAGGTCTTGTATGAGTCAAATAATGTAATCCTCCAATCATAGATCTGTATTTCTTCTATTCTACTACAGGAGTCTCATTTGTGCTAGATAACTTATGTCCGGTCACCATAGGTGTTCCAACTAGTTTACAATTCTCCATTCCAAATCTTTTCAACAAGTCATTCAAGTACTTTGTCTGACTTACAAAGATACCATCATTGTTTTGTGTTATCTGTAATCCCAAAAAGTATTTCATCTCACCAATCATACACATTTCAAATTCAGTCTTCATTTTGTCATAAAATTTGTCACTAGCTTCATCTTCTCCTCCAAAGATAATGTCATCAACAAAAATAACTATAACTAACAAACCATTTTCAATTTCTTTTGTGTACAGATTGCTATTTGCTGTTCCTTTTGTAAATCCCAATTTTAACAAGTACTTATCCAGTCTTGCATACCAAGTTCTAGGTGCTTGTTTAAGTCCATATAAAGCTTTCTTTAATTTACATACCATGTCTCCTTCTTGAGTTAAAGGAAAACCTTCAGGCTTCTCAATGTAGACTTCTTCTTCCAATTCTCCATTTAGAAATGCTGACTTCACATCCATCTGATATACTTTGAATTTCTTCTAAGCTACATATGCCAAAAACATTCTTACTGCTTCAATTCTTGTAATAGGTGCAAAGGTTTCTTCACTTCTTGTTGTGAGTAACCCTTACATACCAATCTTGCTTTTTCTTTTACTACTTCTCCTTATTCATTCATCTTGTTTCTGAATACCCATTTAGTTCCAATAACATTCTTGTCTTTAGGTCTAGGGACCAATTCCCATGTCTTATTCTTTTCAATCTAATCTAGTTCTTCTTTCATAGCATTAGTCCAACTTTCATCTTCACAAGCTTCATTAGTAGTCTTAGGTTCAATTTGAGAAGTCAAACATAGTTGTTCTTATGCCTTATTTCAAGTTAGAACTCCTCTTTTATGCTCCCAATAATCTATTCAAAAGGATGATTCCTTAACAAACTCTTGCTAGGTGTCACTGTCTCAGATCTCTCTTTAGATGTAGGTTCTTCAATAACTTCACTGTGGCTTTCATTCAACAAATCACTGTCAGTTTCATAAAACAATTTAGTAGTTCCAGTGTTAGGTTTAGGATGAGCTTCTTCATCAGATTCATAATCAAGCATTCTTTCCTAAATTTTGAACTTTTCATCAACTTTAACAGTTGCGCTTTCAACAATAGTCTTAGTTCTTTTATTGAAACATCTATATGCTTTGCTTTTCAAAGAATATCCAAGAAATATACCTTCATCACTTCTAGGATCAAACTTTCCAATATCATCATCTCTCTTTATATAACATTTTCTTCCAAAAATTCTAAAATACTTAACTGAGGGTGCATGTCCAAACCATAATTCATAAGGTGTCTTATTTGTGTCTTCTCTGATTTGTACTCTGTTCATTGTATACACTGCTGTGTTCACTACTTCTCTCAGAAATATCTTCACCAAATCATTTTCAAACAACATAGTTCTTGCTGCTTCAGTCATTGATTTGTTCCTTCTTTCTGCAATGCCATTTTGTTCAAGTGTTCTAGGGGCTGAATACTGTCTCTTAATGCCATTTTCTTCACAAAAGGTGTTAAACTCTCTAGAAGTAAATTCTCCACCTCTTTCAGATCTCAAACATTTAATCTTCATTCCAGATTCATTCTCAACTTTATTCTTAACTATCTTAAACTTATCAAATGCTTCAAATTTTTCTTTAAGAAATGCAATCCACATCATTCTTGTAAAATCATCAACAATAATCATAAATAACCTTTCTCCATAGAATCCTCTAGTCCTGGTAGGACTGCTCAAATATGTATGAACAATATCTAGCTTCTCTGTGGATGTAAACTTCTTACTGGGAAAAGAACTTCTCTTCTATTTAGCCATTACACATTCTTTCCAAATCATGTTAGTAGGTTTCATAATTTTTGGTAAATCTCTTACTGCAAGTGTAGTACTTACTTTCACAATGTTATCAAAGTTTATATGACAAAACCTTCTATGCCATAACCAACTGTCATCAATCTTAGTAATGAAACATGTCATCTCAGTAGGATTCAACTAAAATACATTACCTCTGGTTCTAGATCCAATTCCAATCAGATTTCCATCTTTATCCTTTATCACACAAGTTTTCTCAGTAAACCAAATTTGATATCCCTTATCAACTAACTATCCAACACTCAAAAGATTATGTTTCAATCCATCCACAAAATAAACATCATCGGTATTAATCTTTCTATCAGGATTAATAGATCCTATAGCTTTAATCAAACAAGGTGCATTGTTTCCAACTCTAACAACTCATCCATCATATTCATTCGACTTTATGAACTTTTTCATGTCTCCAATCATATGATGTGAAAAACCACTATCTATAATCCAATCAACTTTCTTTTCAACTTGAGAAACTAAGGCTTTTTCTTCCTTAACATCAGTTTTAGGATTTTCTTCTTTAATTGCTACAAATCCTATGTCATCATTATTTTCAGTATCACTTTCACTTAAGGTTCTTTCTATACTAGATTCAAGATCTTCATCATTAGCGTAATAACATTCCTTAGATCTTCTAGGTTTGAAATTGTTTCTGTATTTTTTAACTCTCTTAGGACATTTAGATTCAAAATGACCATATTCTTGACAAGTCCAACATTTAAATATTTTCTTACCGTTTGGTTCTCTTTTCACAAGCAAGGCAATACCTTCTTCAATCTTCTTGTCTTCTTCATTTCTAGATCTACTACTGCCAACATAATCTCCACTCACATTGATGCTTCTTGACAAATTAGGGTGAACATTAAGAGAACTGAATGTTGTCTCCATTCTAGGTAAGTCTCCTGATACCTTCCAATCTTCCAAGAAGAGTCTCTCTTGTAAAGTTTGTTGTACAAGGTATGACTTGTTCAATCATTTATGTTGTTTTCTTAAATACAGGAGTCAATGTCCTTAGTATTTTCCATATCACTTCATTCTCTATCTTTGTTCCTCCACAAGATTTTATACCTATAATGATTTCTGACATTCTACCAATATAAATTCTAATAGATTCATCTTCCAACATTCTTATATCTTCAAATGCACATATCCAATTATGTAATCTAACTCTTTTTGCATGTTCATCACCTTCAAAAGTAGAATGTAAAGCTTTCCAAATGTCATGAGACTTTTTCAAACATTTTACCTGACTGTACTCATTCTCTAGAAGTGCTGTCAAAAGTGCTTCTCTTGCAAGTATGTTACACATGAATAGATCTCTCTCATCCGTAGTACATGTTTCAAGATTGTCCTCTTCAATGATAGTCTTATCATTATTTGTAATCAACCAATAACCTGGTCCTAAACATAGTAGGCATGTCTTCATCTTTTCTTTCTAGCTGTCAAAATTTACTCCATCAAACTTAGGGCTTTCTTTCTTGAAATTTGCCATGGATCTCCTTAAGCTATTAAACTTCTTTTTCAAGGACCTGCCACTCTGATACCAATTGTTAGAAAGTAAATTCCACCAAGATAACTAAGAGGGGGGGGGGGGAATTGATTATTAGATAATTATAACTTTTATCATCTTCAAAAACATTAAACCATATAAGCAATATAATTACCAACCATAGAAAGATATTCATACACTAACACAATGACACAAGATATGTTGACTAGGGAACCTCTTGATCAAAGAGTAAACCCTGGTGGGAATGATGCCCACAAAAGATGAACTAATATGAATATTCCTTGTGAAAGGATGGAATTTGTTAGGAGTCTTATGAAATACATTCAGTACATATGAATCACTGTTAGGAGATTTTGAATCCCTATTAAAAGATTCTAACCCTATTAAGAGTTATGGAAGACAGAAGGACCCACTGCCCAAACAGCTTCAGGGTAAGATCACTGAACACACTGCCCAGATAATCTTTGCATTACTCAATAGAATAATATGTTACCTCTTCTTTGACTATGCCAAACCACACTCACTGTTACATCAGATCTCAATTTTAGATCTCTGTACTTTGCATGTCTTCCTTCACAAATTTGCTTCCATACTTAGCTCTTTTCTTCACTTCATGCATACAACATCACACACAACCACTGCTACCATATCATAATTACAAACTTACACATTAAAATACATTAAAACAAGTAAATACATTCCTTCCTTTATACCACACTCAAATAATTACAAATGAGTCGGCATACAATTACAAAATAAAAGTTTCCACACGCTACACCAAAATTACACAAAAATGTCAGCTTCCAAATACAATAAATCTTCAATCATGTGACCTCAAATTTTGCACTATCATCCATGTCACTATCAATGTGTCTTAAAATTCCCTTTAACTACGCAAAACTAGATTCCATCCTGATTAGGAGATATCATCCGATTTCCACAAACCACTAGTCAGGAACACTGCCTGAATACTGCTTCCACCAAAATGATCATAACTTCCATGAATAAATGAATTAATATCTACACTCTTAACCATAGAAATATAACATATCAAAGAGTATAACCTTGACATCACATAGCTCCAACTGCAATAACCCATGTGCGCTAATCTAAACTCTGTCTACTTCTTTGCAAGTCTTCGGTAAATCACTGTGTTGACATCAATGAAAATCATAGTCATGAATGCAAAAAAAAATACTACATAATGGCTACCAAACATTTAGCATTCATTCCTAACACAAGATGACACTAAGTGTCCAAGTAGCTTAGGTCCTCATCAAATCCAAAACTAAGACAAAAAGAAGAATCACTCGGAAAGAAAGAGGAGAGACATGACCAAGTAGCCTAGTAAGGTTTTACTTACTATGAGTCATGTAGAGAAAGAGATTTATTCAAAATATGGAATTAAAAGTCTATCAAGCTATATTATTCTAGACAATCCATTAAAAAGGATAACCAAGAAAATAATTGTCCACAATGAAATCTACCATAGGAGGATTAGGCCTAAGAAAAGCATTGTCTCTAAAGGAATATATTGCATAATGCACAAGGCATGACAAAGTAATGAGAGGATGAATCCAAGGAAATAATGGTCTCTACAACCATCAGCTAACAGATCAAAGAAATAAGTTGAATTATTATGTATGTGTGAAAAATGTGAAATAAGGAGCAAATTGTATGCCCCCACATTAAAGAGATTGCAAATGCCTTAATGGGAGAAATATATTTAACAAAGAATACATGCAACTAGAATATGTTTCCACTATAATATTTCCCCAAGAAAGGATAAACCAAGGGAAATGAAGCACATGAAAAAAAGAGAGCATAAAGGGATCTACTAACTTTGGGATCAATATGATCATATTATAACTCATGCATATCAAGAATTATGATAAGTGAATTGGCATCAACTCTCAAAGGTAGTAGAAATATGAGAATAATGGAATAATATCACCCATACCCCCCCTCCCTCCATATTAGTCTTTACTATCACTACTACATTTGGGGCCAAATTTTGACAGAAGTTTTCGATGGGTAACTTTTTTCTTATGAATTTGGTGTTTTTTTTTGTAATAGGCCCTGATGATGTCAGTATTCTAATGGGTGTTTAATTGACCATTAGAATTCTGACGGATTCAGGCTATACATTCAAAAAAAAAGTGAAACAACCTCATCATTTTTATTTCGATTGGAAAGCGGGAGAAAAGGAGCGACAACTAAGCGCGGGAGAAGGTATGTGATTTCT
Organism: Chamaecyparis obtusa; assembly: GCA_027943335.1. Taxonomy (NCBI): domain Eukaryota; kingdom Viridiplantae; phylum Streptophyta; class Pinopsida; order Cupressales; family Cupressaceae; genus Chamaecyparis; species Chamaecyparis obtusa. Next base: position 861,198 of record BSBK01001420.1, on the reverse strand, counting down.
TCATCTTTCAAGCCTCTGGGATCATATTTGAATGCATTTCATTTTATTGTTGAGGGAGTTTCTCTTTGAAATGACCGCATTCTATTGGTGTCATGCCCTAGGTAGTGCTTTATCTCTATTATTTGATGTTATTGGTGCTTGTGCTCAAGGATATCGATTCACTGTATTCAATGTTTGGATTCATGTTTGTTGATATTACTCGCATATGTGTTTAATGACACCATTGTATATTGCTGTCACTGAAATGATCACATTCTATTGGTGTTGTGCCCTAGCCCATGCTTTAACTCCATTATTTGATGTTATTGGTGCTTGTGCTCAAGGATATCCATTTTTTTGAAATGTTGACTGTGGTTATCAAATGGACAACCCGTGAGCTTCTAGCTAGGTGCCATTTATATTGATAGCTTAGGGCATCAAATGTATTGTATCATTGATAGTTGAGACTTTGTTAAAAGGAAATCAGACAAAGAATGATTTTTATTTAGTTTCTCTATTTTGATCCCTAAGTGGCTTACAACCCTAGAGAAGTATATGCAGATTTACAGATCTAGTTGTAGGATACATAATAGCTGATAATTCACAAGAAATCCATGCATCCAATTTGAATAGCAATTAATATAAAGAACTAGGGTCCTCCAATGGCCCAATCATCTAGACCTTGACTGTCCCCTCAACCAATGACCCTTCAAAATTGGGTTATCATGCAATCAGTGAGTGATCCTTCATTCTCCTGGTTTGCCCTGCATCCAAACATATTGGAAATACATAATACAATGATAACAAGTCTTTCAAAATCCCCCTTCCCCCAAGGAACACTATGAACCATCCCTTCAACATAGCATTTCACTATTTTATGAGTGGATTATGCAGGAATAATTAACATTAAACAAGAAGAAAACTCCTCAACACATCTTGGAAACCATTGAATTCAATAATAAATGAAACCTAGCACCAACACTATTCCTTTCATAGTTGCAAGAAATATGGGAACCATTTTTGATAGATAGTGTACAAATGAAGAGAATACTCCCAAGAGGAAATGCTTCAATGTGGAACAATTGAAGGACAATATTTTACTTTTATATGCACATCTGCAATGTTTTTGATATATTTATGAGATAACAAAACCATAGAAAGAATAGCATATAGAAGAAAGTAAAGAATAATGATCATATTTTGAGATATTGTGGAAACTTAAAGGAAATAATGCTTGGTGGGGTTATCATGCAATCAGTGAGTGATCCTTCATTCCCCCCTCTTCCAGTGACCCTTCAAAATTGGGTTATCATGCAATTAGTGAGTGATCCTTCATTCTCCTGGTCTACCCTGCATCCAAACATATTGGAAATACAAAATACAATGATAACAAGCCTTTCACAATCCCCCTTCCCTCAAGGAACACTATCAATATCCAGACCTTGACTATCCCCTCAACCAGTGACCCTTCAAAACTAGGTTATCATGCTATCAGTGAGTGATCCTTCATTCTCCTAGGCTGCCCTGCATCCAAACATATTGGAAATACACAATACAATGATAACAAGTCTTTTACAATCCCCCTTCCCTCAATGAATTACTATCAACATACAAACCTTGACTGTCCCCTCAACCAGTGACCCTTCAAAATTGGGTTTTCATGCAATCAGTGATGATCCTTCATTCTCCTGGTCTACCCTGCATCCAAACATATTGGAAATATAAAATACAATGATAACAAGTCTTTCACAATCCCCCTTCCCTCAAGGAACACTATCAACAAGTGACCCTTCTTCTTATCAGCCATATCCAATGTTTCATTGAAGTCACGACCAAGAATGAAGGTCACCTTACCCATACCATTCATGGATTTTGAAATGTTGTTCCAAACTTGTGAAAACTTTTCAGTTGCTTCTTGTTGCTTCTTTAAATACTTCTTCTACCATAATGTCCTCCTACCCCATCTTCTTGATCTTCTTGGCTAAAGTGGATGAATCCACACACAATAACCCAAAATGAAGGGTTTTGTATCCTTTAATGAATCTCAGTCACTGGTAACACATGGATAGTCAAACCAGTAGTCTCCAAAGCATTCAATAAGTGAATATGAATGTTTGAAAACTTTCCTCTCAACTTCCCCAACCACTCCTAATTGGTTAGAGGGATATTTCTAGAATCTCCACTATTCCTATCCTTACCAACAATTCTTAAACATACTTTATCTGATATGATAATAACATGGTAAATTGAACCAATGGCATATTCTTTGTGTGGTACAAGGAAGATTTGGCTATCAAATCTTCCTTTGTGCAAGCTGAGCGCGAGAAAAGGTATGTAAATTTTTCATCTTTGATTGGTATCTTTAATGGGCAATGTCTTTCGAGCCTCTGGCATCATATTCGACCAAAAATTTCAAATGCATTGCATTTTATTTGATCATGAATTCTCACTGAAATGACCACATTCTACTAGTGTCATGCCCTAGCCCATGCTTTATCTCCATTATTTGATGTTATTGGTGCTTGTGTTCAAGGATATCGATTCACTATTTTCAAATGTTTGGATTCACATTTGTTGATATTACAATTCATCATATCAGATAAAGTATGTTTAAGAAGTTTTAGTGTCTAAACACTCAACTAATCCCTCTAACCGATTAGGAGTGGTTGGGGAAGTTGAGAGGAAAGTTTTCAAACATTCATATTCAATTATTGAATGCTTTGGAGACTACTGGTCTGAATGTCCATGCGTTAATGTTTAGAAGAGATCAATGAAGTATTTAAAGAAATTATTACATGTTTGGAGAGGTTTAAGAGGCACTTATCATGACTGTACCCTCACAAAAAGCAGCATAGACTGGTTTTACTAAGTTTCCTTTCTCTATTTTAAGGTTTCCTTTCTCTGCTACAGGGGTATAGTCAGAGGGTTCATTGAAAAAATGATCCTTTGAATGGTTACTATGAATATGAATGATTTGATATAGCATATTTCTCATTTTACTTGAAGTTTGGAATAGCTTGTGCAAGGGTGAAAGTAGTTTTGATCATTTTGGTTGTGACTGTTCCTCTACACAGTCAGAAAATGTAACTGTCTAATGATTATATGTAATGTTGAATAGATTAAATGCTTTATTCTTGGTAGAAGTGTATGGAATGAATAGTGTTGGTGTTAGGTTTCATTTATTGTTGAAGTTAATGGTTTCCAAGATGTGTTGAGGAGTTTTCTCCTTGTTTAATGTTAACTGTTCCTGCACAATCCACTCATACAACAGTGGAATGCTATGTGATTGAAAATTTCATACAACTGGTCCTTTCGCATGTATTAAATACAATCCAGTCACTTATTGAATGCTTTGGAGACTACTAGTTTGACTATCCATGCGTTACCAGTGTCTGAGATTCATTAAAGGATACAAAACCCTTCATTTTGGGGTTATTGTGTGTGGATTCAAATGTAGGTTTGATTTGGTTAATGTTTAGAAGAGATCAATAAAGTATTTAAAGACAATCTTACATGTTTGGAGAGGTTTGAGAGGCACTTATCATGATTTTACCCTCATAAACAGTGGCATAGACTAGTTTTACCAAGTTTCCTTTCTCTATTTTGAGGTTTCCTTTCTCTGCCGTAGGGGTATATTCAGAGGGTTCATTGACAAAATGATCCTTTGAATGGTTACTATGAATATGAATGATTTGATATAGCATATTTCTCATTTTACTTGAAGTTTGGAATAGCTTGTGCTTGTGTTGGAATTCTTGGTAGAAGTGAATGGAAGGAATAGTGTTGGTGTTAGGTTTCATTTATTATTGAATTCAATGGTTTCCAAGATGTGTTGAGGAGTTTTCTCCTTGTTTAATGTTAACTATTCGTGCACAATCCACTCATACAATAGTGAAATGCTATGTGATTGACACAAATTTTCTCACAACATTTGTGTATTAAAAATATTCACAACTTAATAATATTAGGTAATCAAATGCTTAAATCAATGTATTCAAGTTGTGGGAATTCACGGGGCTATCTGTATCTAACACACATGCACCTGTAAGTACACCAAAATAGTAGGCAAAGAAAGAATAATTTAAAAAGTTTGAATCAATAGTAACTATATTATTTTAAGATTAAATATAAATCCACTAGTTAAGTCTTCAAATGTCAAAGACACTAGTTAAGTCTTATAATGTCAAGTAGGTAAAGCAATAATAAGAATATTGCATAAACATAGGTAACGATGTCCAAATAGTAATACATGTAACGTACTTGCCATCATATCTTTGAAACATGTCATTATTATCCAAGAGCATTCTGATACTACCATTACTATCTTACATGTGTGGGACAACTCATTACATTTGTGCCATTTGAGAAAGACTGGCCTACTCCAAAAATGGTGGGAAGGCACCGTCATTCTGTACCTTACATGCTGAAGATGGCAGCCAGGCATTAATTATGGCCATGCCTGTCACAGTTAGGAGTAGATCAATTCCCAAGATCTTTTACTTCTCCGATAAACCAAGTTTCTCATCCATGCACGAAATGTGCTAGTGATCATATAAAATTACTTTAGGCCTCTAGTATTGATGATATGTACAAGAGTAAAATGTTTTTGTGAGACTGGGATCAATTTGTGCAGTGTACATAAATGCAAGGTGGTGATTATTCTCGATGATCGATAGGTATAAGTCTTCCAGGCCTTACCCAGTAGCTAGGACTAAAGATAACACAGCTCAAGAGACCATCATAGGTTTTCTCTTTCTTCAGTCTATATTATTGACATAATGTTTTACCTTAGCTCATAAAATCTGGGGATTTGAAAGAATTTAATAGAATATTTTCATGACAACGTATATTATTTAAGCTGACATTGCATGAATTTATCTACTTCACACACTTGTAGACTATTAGGACGGTGATAAAGAAGCATTTGATGTTGAGTTCCAACATAAAGTGAGTAAATTTGTTTTAAGAAAATAATGATAACATGAATGCGTATGAAATTGAAATGCAGCTTGCCGATTCTTGCCATACACAACCTGTGCGTGTTGATGAAAATCAGGACGTGCATCATAGTAATACAAGTAAACATCTTAAATTGATTGGTGTAGTAATACAAATTTAAGTGCAATTGGTGTTTGGATTAATGTAACAATTTGTATTGTAGCTGTAGAGAGTGTAGAGGCCGTTGTTAATGAGCAGGTTGAGGTTGAGGCTGAGGCTAGACAAACTAACCTCGATGTTGATGATGTGACTAGATCAGGTAAAGAGCTATATGATTATGAATGCTGTCAATGCCTTTATTACCAAGAAATCATTGCCCACCATTAATGAATATTAATGATCATTGTTTCCTAAGGGTAATCGCTATTTGTGTATGCTGATCACCCAAGTCTTTGGCTATGATTTGCATGCTGTGCGGTTTGTTAGAAGTGGGGGTATGACATGCTAGTTGGATTATAACATATTGACACTTACACCATGAAGAAGACAAATGATTAAATAGAAAGAGAGGACCAACTGAACCATCTTGTGGTCAGTCTATATCACATTGAGAAACAACATCAAGACTTGAGAATCAAAACAATCAAAAGTTTCTTCAAGATCATGAATGATCAACAACATTCCATCAGAAAACAAAACACTAATCTATGTTATCATTAAGCCATAAAATATGTCTTTAAAGTTTAGAAGCATCACAAAAACTTTCAAGAAACATAGTACTATCCAAAATATGTCTTTAAAGTTTATTTCTAATGATTATGATGATGTTGATGTTGATGTCTATAATTTATTTCACTTATTGATGCTTTCCTAGATTGAATTTTGAATTTCCAGGTTGGAGAACGCTTTCAAAGTTTAGGGTCTGTTCCACATGATACTCTTAGTTACAACTCAAATGCAACTCAACATATTTTTGATGCTGGGCAACCCACTGCAGAAACTCATCCGCAGGTGAAATTTAATGCTGTGAATCTTGGCATTGTTAATGTTATTACTTTTCCTCATGTTTCATATTTGTGAAAATGTTTCTTGGCACTATCTTCTTTTTCAATTCCTATATTTGCAACTTTTTAGATCATTAACTTAAGCATTACATTTCTTTGTTCAAAGTTTATTCTAACACTATTTTATATCTTATTCTTATTAAAATGTTCTTTGTTGTGGGGCAGGAGGTCAATCTTCATTGTCTTCATTATGGGGGACAGTGAAGATTTCTCTGACAAATAGTAGGTCTTCTTTAGTATCTTATAATAACATGCTAAACTGATAAAGGTGTTATGGGCATTTAATTTGCAATTAATAATAGATTAAGCATATTATTACTATGCTTAATGTTCTATTTAAATGCATTTAACACAAAAAACAAATTTACAAAACTGAATCAATGGCATGTTTACAACAAAGATGTGTTGAGGAGTTTGCTCCTTGTTTAATGTTAACTGTTCCTGCACAATCCACTCATACAATAGTGAAATGCTATGTGGAAGGGATGGTTGATAGTTTCCCTTAAGGGAAGGGGGATTGTGAAAGACTTTTTATCATTGTATTATGTATTTCCAATATGTTTGGATGCAAGGCAGACCAAGAGAATGAAGGATCACTCACTGATTGCATGATAACCTAGTTTTGAAGGGTCACTGGTTGAGGGGACAGTCAAGGTCTGGATGATTGGGCCATTGGAGGACCCTATTTCTTTGTATTAATTTCTATTCAAATTGGATGCATGGATTTCTTGTGAATTATCAGCTGCTATGTATCTTGCAACTGCATTTGTAAATCTGCATATACTTCTCTAGGGTTGTAAGCCACTTAGAGATCAAAATAGAGAAACTAAATCAGAATCGTTCTTTGTCCTATTTCCTTTTAACAAAGTCTCAACTATCAATGATACAATACATTTGATGCCCTAAGATATCAATACAAATGACACCTAGCTAGAAGCTCACAGGCTATCCATTTGATAACCATAGTCAACATTTCAAAAAAATGGATATCCTTGAGCACAAGCACCAATAACATCAAACAATGGAGTTAAAGCACGGGCTAGGGCATGACACCAGTAGAATGTGGTCATTTTAGTGACATCAATATACAATGGTGCCATTAAACATATATGCTAGTAATATCAACAAACGTGAATCCAGACATTTGAAAACCAATGACATGTTTACAACAAAGGTCTAATAGAACTCCCAACAATTCTTAAACATACTTTATCTGATATGATGAATTCTTAAACAATTAAGGTTGGAGTAGACATAGTTATCACACATTTTTTTTGTGTGGTACAAGGAAAGTTTGGCTAGGTCAAATCTTCCTTTGTGCTAGCAGTCTACATAATTAGACCTTTATTAACAATTGATCATATCAAATAACTAGTATGTTTAAGAATTGTTGGGACTGGTCCTTTGGCATGTATTAAATAACTAGTATGTTTAAGAATTGTTGGGACTGGTCCTTTGGCATGTATTAAATAGAATATATAGAATTTCCAACATATTATTATCATTCTATTTCTTTGTTGTAAACATGCCATTGGTTTAGTTTTGTAACTTCACTGTTGTATGAGTGGATTGTGCATGAACAGTTAACATTAAACAAGGAGCAAACTCCTCAACACATCTTGGAAACTCCATTCACTTCTACCAAGAATAAAACATTTAATCCATTCAACATTACATATAATCATTAGATAGTTACATTTTCTGACTATGTAGAGGAACAGTCACGACCAAAATGATCAAAACTACTTTCACCCTTGCACAAGCTATTCCAAACTTCAAGTAAAATGAGAAATATGCTATATCAAATCATTCATATTCATAGTAACTATTCAAAGGATCATTTTGTCAATGAACCCTCTAACTGTACCCTTGTGGCAGAGAAAGGAAACTTAGTAAAACCAGTCTATGCCACTATTTATGAGGGTACAGTCATTATAAGTGCTTCTCAAACCTCTCCAAACATGTAAGATTGTCTTTAAATAATTTATTGATCTCTTCTAAACATTAACCAAATCAAACCTACATTTGAATCCACACACAATAACCCCAAAATGAAGGGTTTTGTATCCTTTAATGAATCTCTGTCACTTGTAACGCATGGACAGTCAAACCAGTAGTCTCTAAAGCATTCAATAAGTGACTGGATTGTATTTAATACATGCCAAAGGACCAGTTGTATGAAATTGTCAATCACATAGCATTTCACTATTGTATGAGTGGATTGTGTAGGAACAGTTAACATTAAACAAGGAGCAAACTCCTCAACACATCTTGGAAACCATTGAATTCAATAATAAATGAAACCTAACACCAACACTATTCATTCCATTCACTTCTACCAAGAATAAAGCATTTAATCCATTCAACATTACATATAATCATTAGACAGTTACATTTCTTGACTGTGTACTAGAGGAACAGTCATGACTAAATGATCCAAACATTTGAAAATAATGAATCGATAGCCTTGAGCACAAGCACCAATAACATCAAATAATGGAGATAAAGCACGGGCTAGGGCATGACACCAATAGAATGCAGTCATTTCAGAGAGCATTCATGATCAAATAAAATGCAAAATTTGCAGTCAAATATGATGCCAAAGGCTCGAAAGATGAAGAAATCACATACGAAGAACATGCCATTGGTTCAGTTTTGTAAATTTGTTTTTTGTGTAATTAGTAATTGGCAGATTAAATGTAGATAACACCTTTATCAGTTTAATTAGCATGTTATTATCATATCAGATAAAGTATGTTTAAGAATTGTTGGGATTGGTCCTTTTGCGTGTATTAAACATAATAGAATTTTCAACATATTATTATCAATCTATTTCTTTGTTCTAAACATGCCATTGGTTCAGTTTTGTAGATTTATTTTTTGTGTTAAATGCATTTTTCATGAGGAGGGGTCTTGTTCTGAGGAGATTGATGAAGATTGTGCACCTCAAAAACCAATTCATAAGGTACCAATCCATGTTTCCTATTCGCTTATATTTTTGGTTTGGTAAATCTCCTTATAAGTTTCATGTCCTTTCTTTTGATTACTATGGATGAGATATATATCTTACATTTAACATTCAACTTCTTTACATTTTAGAACATGTAGTGTGTTTTTTGAGGATTTTAGCAAATCAACTTTTAACATAAACCAAAAACACCAAATTGATATCTTGCCCTTGCAACGTGACAAAATATTTGCATTTGACCAATAACTACAAGCAATTGAATGATAAATCCACATACTTGTATCTTTGTAAAATACCTAGAACATCAAAAAGATGGCTAAGTGGCTGCCGCCATGATTTTTATCTACTGAATATGGGAAAAAAAAACTCCAAAAGGAATTGAATAGAAAACATGATTGGTCATTTCAGAGAGCATTTATGATCAAATAAAATGCAATGGCTTCTCTCGCTCTCGATCAGCTTTCACCGGCTCATTTTCTCCCACTCCTTTTCTCTACAATAGAAATAAAAATGATTTGGCCATTTCAAAATAGTGAATTGATATCCTTGAGCACAAGCACCAATAACATCAACTATTTTGATCTGTGGGTACCCTAATGTTGGAAAGAGTTCTTTTATTAATAAGATTACTTTGCAAGCTTGAAGAAGCGATATATTTTGGCAAATGAAGAGTGGAAAGATGATGATGTTCCTGAGATCATGGATGGACACAATGTTGCAGATAGAATGGGAAGACATATTTCAAGCCTGGCCCTGGATCCTTTGATAATTGGGGTAGGATCGAGACCCAGGCTAAAAAGATGTCTTCCTTTTTGTTGTGGAATATAGGCTCTACTGTTGCAACAATGACAAATTATGATGTACATATCACAACAGCTGAGAAACATAAATGTAGGCATCATGGTCACAATTTTTTGGAGACACAACATAATTGAGTGCTATTCCCAGATGATGCAAAGCAACCACTACTTTGCATCATCTTGGAAAACCACTCAATTATGTTGTGTCTCCAAAAAATTGTGACCATGATGCCTACATTTATGTTTCTTAGCTGTTGTGTCCCAAGACCCCTTATGACCCTTTACGACCATTTACGATCCCTAAGAATACATCTTAGAGGTCTTAAAATGTCATAAAGGGTCATAAGAGGCTCCTAGGAGGGGCTAGGTGAGCTTCCACCTTCACGTGGTTGGCCCTATTAAGTAGAGAATGTTAAACTATTCTCGAAACAAAGAGAAGCTCAATAATTTAAGGTCTCAGTCCACAGAGATGCTAAAAAAATGACGAGAATCAATGATGGAGAGTTTTTAGATTTTGAGAAGACATATATGGAGTGGAGGATAGATTGAGTACCAGTGCAGAGATGATGATTCAGTAACCTACGTCTATAAAACCTTCACAATTATCCCTTCTTTGGCCTCCACTCATTCCTCTTCTAAAAAATGGTTATCTAGAAACTTTGGATAGTGTTTTCTCATCCATGCATGAAATGTGCTAGTGATTGTATAAAATTACTTTAGGCCTCCAGTATTGATGAGATGTACAAGTGTAAAATGTTTTTGTGAGACTGTGATCAATTTCTATAGTGTACATAAATGCAAGGTAGTGATTATTCTCGACGATCGACAGGTAGCTAGGACTAAAGATAACACAGCTCAAGAGACCATCATAGGTTGTCTCTTTCTTCGGTCTATATTATTGATAGAATGTTTTACCTTTCATTAGCTCATCAAATCTAGGGATTTGAAAGAATTTAATAGAATATTTTCATGACAACGTATATTATTTAAGTTGACGTTGCATGAATTTATCTACTTCGCGCACTTGTATACTATGAAGACGGTGATAAAGAAGCATCTCCTCCCATGGAAATGATTCTTTATCACCATCCTCATAGTCTACAAGTGCATGAAGTAGATAAATTCATGCAACATCAACTTAAATAATATACGTTGTCATGAAAATATTCTATTAAATTCTTTCAAATCCCCAGATTTGATGAGCTAATGAAAGGTAAAACATTCTGTCAATAATATAGACCAAAGAAAGAGACAACCTATGATGGTCTCTTGAGCTGTGTTAACTTTAATGTGCCTATCCGTTAATTTTTTGACAATTCATAATTAATTTTGATGGAAGCGCTATGAATTCAATAGACAAAATATTAGAAAAAATAATTTATGACATTTGATGCAACAGTAATGCTATACGTTCGACAAGGAAACCTATCGGAGAATAGTGTAGAACTATCGCTATTTCGACAGTTTAAGTGTCGTAAAGAGAAAATATTCGACAAAACTTTTGACAGTGAGGCCATATCACCGATAGGTAGATTTGTTGGAATATGATGCTTACTGTCGGTATTCTGATAGGTCTTGTTATCAGAATTCTGATGGATGAACCACAGGAAATGCCATTTTGAAGCTGTTGTCATTTGCAACTTTTCGATGTGAGATGGTTTCAGTAAATTGATAGGTAGGTCTTCTGTCGTAATCTTCTACACAAAAATGGTGATAGACTCATGTGTCAAGATTCCAACAAATGAGCGTTGCAAATCTGACAAATGGCCGTTGAAATTTGGCCCCAAATGTAGTAGTGTATCTAGGGAAGGTGGTAAATACATAAGAGGTGAAACATTGAGCTTGGAAGATGAAGCCATCACAAGTTCCAAAGAAGGGCCATGTTATAATTACAAACCACTTTGTTTGTCACTAGGAGCTAGGGATGATATTTGAGAAAATCTGATAGATATTCATGATTTATTTCAATAGCCTAGTACATATCATCAAAATCATTAGCATTAACATCATTTATATTATAAATATTGTAATCATCATGATAAAGAGTATCATCTTCACCCAAATTAATTGCAATAGGATCTTTAATATAAATAGAAAATTTAACATGTTTGTTTAATTTAATTTAATTTTTAGATTAGCTTCCTCCATTGGGCTATGCATAGGTTGGTAAAAGGGAATCAAGGTATTAGAAGGTATTTTAGGGGAAGAAATATTTTGGGAATCAAGCTCATAAACCCTTGCTCGACATCTATAATGATAATCATGACCATAGTGGTTGCATTTGGTTTTGCTTGAAATTCAGATTGGTTTAGGATCAATCAACATCAGGTCCTTTAATTATTTAGGAGGAAGAACAAAAGGAACCGTATTAGGTTAAGATATAGGAGATACATGATGTTTTTAAGATATAGGAGGTGTGACTAAAGCTTAAATAGGAGGAATGGAAGGTATGGGAAGGAGTCCAGGTCCCGAATAAGGAGATGAGACATCTTTAGGATTGCTAAGTTCACAAATCTTTTGGAGTTTGAATTTTTGATATGTTAAGAAGGAATTATCTTGGCAAGGTTGAATTGGTTGAGGCAAGATAGGTCAAAATAAGTCAAGTTCAAAGGTTCCATGACTTGCTAAACATTGGTAAAGACTACATTTAATGGTGATTATTTCTCCATTATGCAAAAAGTTCAAATACTTGTGGATAGGAGAGATAATAGATTGGATGGAAGTGAGGCCAAGAATTTTGAGTCTAACTTGAAATTTATTAGAATTTGGGATGACAACAAAGGTAACATCTAAGGATTTATTACCAAATTCAATAGGAAACATAATGGAACCATGAGTAAGACAAGTAAAACCATTAATAATATCAATAATCACATCGAATTTATCAGAGGAGTCTCAATGAAAGTTTCTTGTGAAAAATCCTCTTCAATTATAACATTCACCATGCAAATAAGATCATTAAGGAATCCGCAGGAGGGAATACCATTAATCTTTGTAGCAATGTAAAGGGGACCATTTGGTGCCCTATTAGTCTCCTTAGGATAAAAAATAATGCAAGGTTAGGGTTTTTTCTTGGGTTTAGGTTTGGTTTGGTCTATAAGATTGAAAACATTGTTGGCCTTGATACACACATGATTGGAATTCATACACATGGGTTTAGGAGACTCAATGGCATTGGTTGAGGAAGATATGTAATGAATAGACTCAATGGTATTAGTAGAATGAGAAGGTAAGGGATTGGTATAGATTTGTGAATTTTGGTTGGGAGGGGAAATGTATTTATTTCCTTGATCATATGCACCCTTAATAATTATAGAAATGGAATAAATGAGGTCTTGGACAATTGTATTTGAATAGAAAAACTTCCCATTATTATGGTTAGGTTGATGACGACATTAGAAAAAGGTTTTAGGATCAAAGGATTTAGACATTTGTTTGGATGGATCAGTTGGATTAATGAGAGAAATTGTTAAGATATTAACATTAAGAAACTTCAACATCACATTATACAAAGATTTAGAAAGAGGTATAAATTTACAAGATGGTTTGAAAATAGATGACAAAGGAGACACACCTTTAGATGTTGTTGTCACTTGCACGTCAATGTTGTTTAATAAATTTTTGATCTTTATAAGGCATTTAGGTTTTTAAAATTTTTGAAATGGTGGGATGTAGCATCAATCCTAAAAACTAGAGGCATTGGATTAGATGTCTTAAATTGGCTTGTGTTGGTCCATTTTCCTGTCAATGCAAAATCTTGAGAAAATGGCCTTTTCCCTGCAAATTTTGAAGTTATCCCACCTTGTTGCATAGTTTCATCTTGCATTGAAAATCCATAGTGTTTCATGGTGTGTGCCCTTAGCCCCTGGTAGTTTATTGTGTCACCTTGTTCCAGTCCAAAACACACGTGTTGAATCACAAAATCTAGAAAGTTATTCAAGTTCTAAGGTCTGCAAGAAACAAATTTTAAAATCTGCCTCAGTGTCGAAAATCCATAATGTTTTTGAAAACCCATGATGTTTTTGATCTCTCACTAAAAACCCTGTGTGTTTTCAACTTCGCATTTCTTCCCTTTTGCCGGCAATCCTTGTTTGTCGGTCCTAAGTGCGCAAGTGCGTCAATGGTGGGACCTAGTTTTTGGATGAGTCAGAGGATCCTGACATGTCAGAGCATCAACAGTTGTCACTAAAGCACGAAGGATTTGTCAGGGCTATGCGAAATCGTGCTGGCCGTTGATTCTTCTTTATGGTGTAGTGTTTCAACCTGTGGGTCCAAGGTGACATGTGTGCACAAATGGAAACTCTTTATTGGCTGAAAGAATTGATGATATGGCACGTTGTCAGAGGGACCTGTGCATGAAGGAAAATTTGTCTGCCTGCTTGTCAGTTCTTTGCAATGTGGCGGTTTGTGATTTGTTGAAAAGGTTTATGCGGCAGGGTGGGGTCAGGTTGTTAGGCACTTGAAGATCTTGTGGTAGTCCCATGATTGCATGAAATTTTCTTCTCCTTTGCAACCATGCGGCTGTCTATTGATTTGGAATCTCACCATAAGGGCTGTCAGTGGGTCTATTGTCAGGGTAGAATGAGTTGGCATCTTCTGATTGGTTGGCGGAATGACATGTTGGATGTTGTCAATGGGGCCGCAGTTTTCAAAGGAAGTAGAATGTTTGCAAGTTTGTGAAGATCATGTGGTTGTCGTTATATCGCTGAGGTGAGATGCTCAACTTTTAGCATTGCGGTGTAATGATGACCATCAATTTTGTTTAAAGAAATATAAAGCGTGTCAGCCCGAGAAAAGTAAACGAATCAAACGGTGGTGATATAAAGTTAATCTCAGTTCAAATGTTGATCGTTGATAGATTTCTGGTGCCCTGAGGATGACCGTTGCATTTCAAATTCAAACTTTTGAGTGGGTTTGTGATCGGCATTATGTGGCTAAGTGATTGCAGTCGCACGATCATAAGGGTGAGTAGGGTGTCTTGCGATCATGCAACCAGGCATAAATGTAAACCAGGATTCCTTTATGGGCCGCCCGATTTTTTGGAAAAGAATGAATTGATGACTGTGTCTTAAAGTTGACCGGCTAACCGTTGGCACCCAAATTCAAATATGATTGCAGGGTTTCTTGTAGAGAGTTTTTGCGACAAGAAGTACCAGGATCGAATGCTTTCATGGCTAGATTTGATTGGTTTTGTGGCGCTTGTTGTTGCAGTGTGGTCTAGGGGCTTTGTGGTCAATTGCAAAGGTTATTTTGTACCTGATGGAGTGTGGTTTTGTGCTCGAGGTGTGTTTGCAGGTGGTTGATTAGACTGATTTTCATGGCAATTCCTAGTTTTCTATCCTGGCTCGTAGATTTTCATAATTGCAGATCTATTTGAGATTTTCTCTCTTTGGATTGCTTGGTTTCTTGCCCTTGCAATAAGTTTTTGACCGTTTCCAATTGGTTTGGTGGTTGTAGTCCTAACCCTAGTCACCCTAAGCTTCATGCAATCTCTTTGAGATTCCCAAGGTGGCTAGTGGTATAAGTTGTTAGTTTTTGATAGAGTCGAAGTTCTAAATTTTGTCAGTTCCAGTGGTTCCAATTTTTGGTTCCATGAGCGGTTTCTTCATGTAAAAATTTTCATCCTAGTTGTATCAACATTAGGGAAAAACCTCATGTATCTTTTGCATATTGTCTATGGTGTTTTCTGAATCAACTTGTAATACATGGATTTGAATCCACATACTTAATATAGTTTCTCATTCTTGGATCTCTCCTTTAATTGTTCTTAATGAATTTTGAGTTTTTTGGCTCATTGCATTTGGTTGCTTATGTATATGTTTCATCTCTCAGCCTTGGTTTAGAATCAGGTTAAAAGTCTCTGAGTGAAGAATAGATTCATTTGGTTCAATCAGTAAGGATACTTGTAAGTAGTGTAAGAGATGTTTAACTATGTTTATGGCTTGGATTCTCAGATGAATCTAGTAGTTGTCCTTGTGTTCCATGTTCACTTCAGGTATGATGCCTAATGGATAAGGCACTGATCTTAAGCTAGTATCCATGTGCTGATGCAAAGTGTTGCATGGTTGTCTGCATCCTGCAAGAAACCCAATTATATTTAATATCTCTAATCCTGCAATCCCTCATAGTCTTGAGGTCACAAGGCCATTTTATAACCAATAGCAATTGAGATTCAATGAATGTCTGGTTGACATTTAGTAGTCTCTTGCTATCATCTGATTTGTTTAATCCAGTCCAAAGTCCTAAAATGTCATAAGTTACTAGATTAGGTACACTCACCTTAGTTTTGCAGAGCCAAAAGTAGAAGAGGGCAGTCTTGTCCCTATAGTTGGTCCAGTTGCCTTGCAGAGCTCCCATACTTGGAACTGTATGTGACTGAATATAACCTCTAAATTAGGCACAACACAACATAGTCATTGTTCCTATGATTGAATTACGAAGAGAATATGAGTTATTCAATCCAAAATTCATGAGGAAGTGACCCGTTGCCTCCTATGTAGGTGGGGTGTTTAATTGCTCTCAGATTGGAGAACCAACAACCATCAGACCGCTACTACAACGGAGGATTTTCCAAGAAAGCCATAGAGATGATATGCAAAGCTAGAATCAAACTAAGATGAATGCAATTAATCTAAGAATACTTTGAAAGAGATATGAGATGCAAATTTTCTTTTTATTTTTGAAATAAAGATGATATTATACTAAGAAACCAATAAGAAAATTAACTCTAATATGAAATGCAATATTAAACTAAGATGAGATAATAGACTAAATATGCAATTAAAAAAAAAAAGCTTTGAATCAAAGGAGATAAAAATTTTCTATAGTTCAATTACTCTCCAAATTGCCCTCCATGAATGAGAAAAAGAGGCTCATTAAATAGAAAAGCCCGGAGAGAAATGAAGAGTTTCTTGATTTGTAACTCATGACCCTTCATTTCTAAATTGAGACAAAAATGCAAGAATTACTTAATAAAAAGAATGGAAAATGCCACACAGGTGGCCTTTCAAATATCTTGAATTATTAATTCAAAAAGGTGTGTCCATTCGAATATCAAGCAATTATTAATTCCTTTTTATGGGTAATTAGCTAAAGGGGGTGGATTTAATTTAATTAGAAAGCACTTAGGACTTTAGAATTAAATTAATTTATCATAGGGGTAATTTAGCCAATTAAGTCAAAGACTTTAGGAATTAATTTAATATTTGATTATTGCAAATTGGGGTTTTTGCAATTGACATCAAGTCAAGTAAAGTCAAGTAGGAGAGAGAAAATTGCCTAATGGACTAGGACTTTTGAAGATAAGAAATTGAGATAATGCACCAAAATTGATTGAAATTTAATAGGTGCCAATTTTGGGGTATTACATTTGCCCCTCTTTGAATTGATGTGCAAACAGTGTGTTGATTCAAAGAATAGTCTGAAGTGACAGATGAAAGTAGATCAAAGCACAAATTTTCTGAAGTCTAAGTTAGATTGTGAAGACAACGGTCTTAGAAGAGAACCAGAATCGGGGTTAGATTGCCCCAATACCAATTGATGAAGATGCAGATTTAGAACTATCTCTGAATCAGGGTTAGATTTCCCTAATACAAAGCTCAGCCCTCCGAGACCCAGGTTAGATTGCCCTAATAACGGTCTAAAAGAGATTTCAAGAGTCATCTCCAGAACAAAGATTGACTCCCAGGAATCAGGGTTAGATTGCCCCTATACCCAATAGATTTCAAGAACCATCTCTAGAACAAAGAATGATCCTTAAGGATCCGAGTTAGATTGCTCAGATACCTAAGAGATAAATTTCTAGATGACAAGATGTGAGGTGTGAAGATGCCCCTAGCAATGAGGAATGATGATTCAAATCAGACTGATTCAAGAATAGATTCGACAAGATTCAAATGATGTAATCATCTTGCCCCCTCGGGAGTGAAATCAAAAGATGACATGTCAAAAGGATGATAAACAACAAGAGATTGCAGAGCAAAAGCAATTAGACTAGATTCGCGAAGCTGCAGAAGTGAATCAGAGCAAAGCATAGGTCTTGTTGACCAAGTTTGACCATAGTTGACCATGGTTGACCAAATTTTGACTAGGGTTGACTTGATGAAAAGAAGCAAAGATTTGAGAACATGATGCAAAGATGAGGATCTGGCAGGAAGATGACACCAGAAGGCTGACTGCACAAGCATCCGATCCAAAAGGAGTCCAATATTTAAAACATGATTTTGGGCCACTTAGAGATGTCAAATTTTGATTTTGATCCTGAAAATGGATTCAAAATAGTTGATTTAGCCAAGG
Source organism: Chamaecyparis obtusa (assembly GCA_027943335.1). Taxonomy (NCBI): domain Eukaryota; kingdom Viridiplantae; phylum Streptophyta; class Pinopsida; order Cupressales; family Cupressaceae; genus Chamaecyparis; species Chamaecyparis obtusa. Next base: position 843,154 of record BSBK01001420.1, on the reverse strand, counting down.
GTGCAATTTTCACGCAAAACGGAGCACTTTCAAAAATTAGGTCAAAAGCTATATAAGGCCCGGAGGAGTCATTTTCAAATCATTATTCATCTTCATCTTCTAGTGATTCTGAGCTCTGAGATAGAGAAATGGAGGGTCTTCCACTGCACACACACCATTTTGAGCACTCCCGATGACACGCCCAGCCACCAGAGTATGACGTACCTATAAGTAGTCGATAAACCTTTCATTGCAATTCATACAATTTTTTAAGAGAATCTAGCATAGATAGGAACAAATTTATGAAGTCTCACGCGAGGAAGTAGGTCCCTCGCATGGGCCTAGGTTCCATCTCACACAAGCTTTTAGTTTCCTCATGTGAACTAATGCACAACAGGTTCAAAGTCTTGCGTGAGCTGTTGGCTGGTCCCGCACGAAGATTCTCTTTTCTCGCGTGAAAAAGTTCTTGTCTCGCGTGAACTAAGAGTTTCTTCACGCGAAAGATTGTTGCAGAATTCATAGTTTGTCCAAATTTTGCCAAATTTGCATGAAATCAACCAAGTACAGCCTTGTAGAGTCTTCTCTTAGGATAGAGCTTTACTGTAGTTGCTATTGCAGTGTTGAAAACTAGCATGATTGAGGTACTGACCCTGTATCGTCACTTGCTTTGCAGGTTTACTTTCCAGATGTCACATTTCGGGCACACCACCCTGTCATCACTACATTAGTTTAGAGACTTACAGATGCTGAGAGTGCTCATATTGATGCTCTTGGCTTGGGATATTTGTGTGATTTACCTGACATTCAGGTAAATCATGACCTTCTTACAACACTAGTAGAGCGTTTCCATTCGGAGATGAACACATTTCATTTTTCAATGGGAGAGATGACAGTGACCACGAAGGATATATATAGGATCCTGCGGATACCCATTCATGGTACTCATGTTGAGTACAACACACAACCATGGCAGGGTACAGTGGCCTTGAGGACTATCTTCAAGGATGATCTTGTGATGGGCCAGGCCATCTCTTGGGAGGATTTGATGCGTAGATATGGTGGCACTCATCCATTCCAGGTTATTTTGGTGATGTTTCTGAGCTACTACCTTGTACCTGATCAAGGTCAGCATGGGCTAGAGTGCGGCTGGGGTACCATGCTATAGAGGATGTTGGACAGACCAGCTATGAGATTTGGATGGGGAGAGTGTATGCTGGAACACATGTATCATGAGATGCATGAGATTGTTTATCGAGATGCGAGATCGATGGCAACAAGAGTTTTCATCTTGCAGATCTAGGCCTGGGAGCACCTCCCCGTGTGCAGACCCCTTTTTCATGATACTCGACAAGCACTGGAGCCTTACATATACAGGTATTCAGGCGTGATGACCCAGCCCTTGCTGGGTAAGACAAAGCAGTGGAGGGCATAGTTGGATGATATGGCCGCTGTAGTTTGGAGACCCTGGGTAGCTACTGAGCCCTGGGATGATGCTTGGAGAGAGCTAGCTACCATGTTCATGTTGCATCCACTGATTGGATGTACTATTCAAACCATTGAGAGATTCTTGGTTACACGCGTCCTACACCAGTTTGGAAGACAATAGGATATTTCACAGGAGTACTGCCCCTATGCCCGCTTCTTCGACGAGGAGAAGAAGGGGTGGCATGCATGATTGGATCCAGGGTGATGTGCTATAGAGTCATGCATCCCACCAACATGATGGGACTACATCGTGGATGTCACCAATGCAGGGGTGACACCTACATACAGGGATCAGCTGATCGCACGGCCTCATCTGAGGTTTATAGATCCAGTTGGTATAGGAGCACATCAGCAGCTAGCATAGGTAGAGTAGCCTATTCAGTAGCAGGCTGTGCAGTAGTAGGCACCACAATAGAGACCTAGATAGAGAGTTTTGAGACCCTGATCAGGACAGGTGAGCATATCTGCTAGGACTATGGGCTCAGATCCAGGAGCAGGGAGCAGTGCTACGTAGTAGAGGTCCACAAGACCACATACAGGTGACACATCCCAGTAGGTACCACAGGGGGATGATACTGATATGCTAGACATTGTAGTTGGGGCAGATGTAGTACAGCTATAGGAGGCTCTTAGGAAGAGCTATGAGAGAGTACGGTAGGTGCAGTGTGAGCGTGATGATTTTCACATGCGTGTTATCCGAGAGGAGACTCGAGTAGTAGATAGGGATGTAGAGATCAGACAGCTATGGGTGGAGTTAGCACATTCAAGATTAGAGATGAGATATGAGGCTTCCTAGGTAGCGTATTACTATGCAGCATATTGCGGAGCTATTCCGGATATATCAGAGTAGGTTCCTCCATTTGCCGAGTATGCTAGGGCACCACGGCCGCCTCCTCTAGTACCTCCATAGTTTCCACCACAGGCTCCACCATAGGCTCCTACACAGGCTCCTTCATAGCGACCTATGCCACCACCAAAAAGACCGATGCCACCTCCTTAGGCACCGGCACAGCAGGCTCCTCCACATCCACCCCCTCCTAGTGGGAGTGGATCTTGATTGTGTTATAGCTCATTATTGATACTGTGCTCAAGTAGCACCTCTCTTGTATATGACATTTGGATCGAGAGATATATATATATATATGAGATCGACAATTTTTTTTGATATCATTGTACTTGTTGTAAATTGCTTGGATGTATGATGTTTATGAGATGTTCTTCTGTATGTTTTAGATGTATGTATGAACTACAATGATAGATAGATAAGTGTGAAATGTATGATTTATGCTTATAGTGGATGCATATGTATATGTAGATGCAAGTGAATTTATGAATGCAAATGGAAATGAAATGCAATGGATATATAATGTATATGGTACTAATCATCTCATGCAGGATTGTAGCAATATATAACAGGTACTAATCAAAAGATAGATATGTTCGAAAATGAGGACCGAACACTTGTGCAGCCAAGAAGAACCTGAGACAATAAATGAGAACCTTTGATGAAGACAATTAAGAGAGCAACAAGATATCATCTCAAAATTCAAGCTGAGAATGCAGATGCAAGCCTAGAAAATGCAAGCCTAAGCTAAAGATGTAGGCCTAAAAATGAAAATGCAAACCCTAGGACTTGGTTGTTGGACTCACCGCATTTATCATCATAGAGCCTTTTAAGTTCAGAAAATCACAAGATGTCATACAATCCTTACTAATATCACTATCATGAGAATATGAATATGACATAAGTCTTAGGTTTGTCGGAATAAGGTGTAAGCATTAAGGCATAAGAAGCCAGAATGACCTGAACACCTATTCCTTTTAATCTAGCAAGTTAACATAAACATTAGAGCATAAATGCTAGAATGACCTGAATGTTTCTTGCGACAAACACACCAAACATGTAGGAGTTCCTTCTTTTGCCAAAGATTGCTCGCAGTGACCCTTACGTTGACTTAATAGGACAAGCATTTACAATTTCACCAGTAGCAGAAAGAAGTCACTCAAAAGACAAGGAGAAGAACCAACCTCACTGAAGCATCCATATAAAAGGAGTTGAGGTATGCATGGCCATCCAATATGAAATAGAGGCTCTTACAGATGGACACCCCTCTTATATGAATTCTTTGGTCATTGGAACTAAACCAACAAGTAGAAAGCAAAAGGAAAGTAAACAAACAAACACTCAAAGAAAACAAAGCTCAGCAAGCCTTAGGGGAACACAAATCAAGTTTTAGTTTCAGTTTAAGTTCATGTTCAAGTGAATTGAAGTCGATTCAGAAACATACAACGTTCGAAGTCTCAACAGGATAGCGACAGCGGGCAGACACAGTGAGAATCACTGGTGACTATCGTGGGAGACTAAATCTCAAGAAGATATCGGGAAGCTAACAAAGTATCGGTAGGCAAACGTAGTGAGAACCACTGGTGACCGATACGAGAGAGAGATTCTCAAGGCGAGAAATCTCAGAGATACTAGCGAAACATCAGTAGGAAGACACAGTGAGAACCACTGGTGACTAATGTAAGGCAGAGGTCCCAAAAGTGAGAGGTCGAATGAAAGCTAGGTATCAATAGGTAGGCACAGTGGGAACCACTGGTGACTGATACACGAGAGGTCCTTAAGGAGAGAAATCTCAAAAGTAGCTAGGCATCAGCAGGTAGACGCAGTGAGAACCACTGGTGACTAATGCTCAAAAAAGAGTTTCCAAAAGTGATAGGACAATGCCCCCTAGACCAGGCAGGTGCCCCCAAGTGTGAACCAGTTCCAATCTATGAAGAGTTGAGCAAAATCTTGAAGAAACTGAAAGCAAGGCATGAGCTAGCAAACTAAAACAGGAAACAAAGGAAGCAAACTAAAGCAGGAAAGCGGGAAAACAAACTAAAGCAGGAAAGGAAGGAAACTAAAGCAGGAAACTAAGAGCCAAGCGATGCTGAGATGAGATGTAGCTTCAGGAAACAAGAGGCACCTATTTACCAGGTTTTCACCATCTTGGCAGAGATTCTATTTTTGCTACCATGATGCCTGTTTACCAGGTTTTCATCAATGGCACATTTTTCTCTTTTTCAATTTTTTTGTACTTTTCTCTTTTTTTGCTTTTTTTGTATTTTTTCACATTTTCTAATTTTTTTGTATTTTTGAAATTTTCTATTTTTTTTTTGTATTATCAAGGTGCCTGTTTACCAAGTTTTCACTAGGATAATAGATACATTAAAGCGCCTGTTTGCCAGGTTTTCACTAAGATGATCATTTTTTCAGGACATTTTGCAATTTTTAGGATTTTTTGCAATATATCAATTTTTTGGATTTTTTCAGGATCAATAAGTATGTACATGAGCATACTGAGAATGTCAGCTATAGAACTTCTTCAAATGAAGAGCATTGATGGGCTCTTTGAGTGCATCTCCTTTAGTGGTGGAGAGTTTGTATTTGCTAGATCCAAATGCTATAGTAACAATGTATGGACCAAGCGAGTTTGGTTCAAATTTTCCCTTCTGAACTCTTTGCTATTGATTCCTTGGGTTTTCTCTCAAGACGAGATCACCCACTTGGAATTCCCTTTGTCTGACTTTTTTATTGTATGCTTTTGACATCCTATGCTGGTATGCTCGAAGATGATCAAACGCCACCTTCCAATGTTCATCCAGTAGTTCAAGCTCTTGTAGCCTAGATATTCTGGTATCTTCATCAGTGATGAGGCCCTTTAGAGAGACTTGCAAAGTAGGAATCTCAACCTCAATAGGTAACACTGCATCTGCTCTGTAAACTAAGGTGAAGGGAGTGGCCCCTGTTGGTGTCTGGATACTTGTTCTGTAAGCCCATAAAGCTGGATTAATTTGGAGATGCCAATCTCTACCAGATTTGTGAACTGTTCTATGCAAAATTTTGAGAATCATTTTATTGGAAGCTTCTGCTTGTCCATTACCCTGAGGATAATAGATAGATGACCAATGCTGAATAATCCTAAATTTGGCACACAAGTCTGTCAAGTCCTTATTTTTGAATTGTCCCCCATTTTTAGTGATAATAGATGAGGGTACACCATATCTGCAAATGATGTAGTTCAGAATGAACATAGCAATATTCTTTCCATCAGCAATGGTGAGAGGAACTGCCTCGACCCATTTGGTAAAGAAATCTGTAGCAGTGATTATGAACTTGTGTCCCCTTGAAGAAGAAGGATGAATCTGCCCTACCAAATCAAAGGCCCATTATTGAAATGGCCAAAAAATGATGAAAGGTATAAGCTTTTGAGCAGGAGCATGAATCAGATTCCGATGATATTGGCATTGCTTACAAGTTTTGGCATATTAAACAGCTTCTTTTTCCATATCCGACTAGTAGTATCCAGCTCTAATAATTTTGCGAGCTAACATTAGACCACTTGAATGAGAGCCACAGATACCTTCATGTACCTCAACTAGCACATGTTTGGACTCATCAGGTTCTAGAAACCTAAGGAGAGTACCATCTAGACCTCGTCTATACAAGTCATTTGCTATGATAACATACCGTGAAGCAGTGCGAATGAGGTGACATTTTTCATTCTGGGTGTAAGTGTCGAGTATGATTTGGTCCCGAAGGTAGGAATAAATGTGATGGTAGTGGGATGAGTCACATCCAATAACTGAATAGATCATCCTGGAGTCGGGGCTATCATAGGTAGGGTAATGTAATGTTTCCACCAGGAATTCACGTCTGAAATCATTTTCTGGCATTTGTAGCATTGAAGCGAGAGTAGCCATGGCATCAGCCACCTTATTGTCTGCTCTTGGAATTTGTTGAAAAGAAATATGTGCAAAGTACAATTTCAAATCATCCACCATTTTCTTGTAAGGTATTAGCTTGTCATCCTTTGTTTGATAAACATCATTGACTTGGTTGACAATCAACTGAGAGTCTCCAAAAACTTTGAGCTCATCCACACGCCATTCAATGGCTATCTTCATTCCATTGATAAGAGCTTCATACTCTACTATGTTGTTTATATAGGGAAACAACATCTTATATGCTTTTGGTAATGAGTACCTCTGAGGTGTTATAAATAGAATACCTGCACCTGATCCTTGTTGAGTAAACCATCCATCAAAGAACATGCTCCAAGACTGGTGTGTAAGAAACATGATGGATTCATCTAGAAATTCAATGCTCAAAGGTTGATGATCTTTTAATGGAGCTTCTGCCAACTGATCAGCAATTGCTTGTCCCTTAATGGCCTTTCTTTCCACATATTTGATTTCAAACTCACTAAGGATCATGACCCATTTAGCTAATCTACTTGTGAGGGCAGCTTTGCTCAACAGATACTTCAGTGGATTGCTTTTTGCAATAAGCCTCATAGTGTGAGCCAACATATAATGTCATAGCTTCTGAGATGCAAACACTACAGCCAGACAAGCCTTTTCAATAACTGAATAATTCATCTCATAGGAAACTAATGTCCTACTGATATAGTAAATAGCCCTTTCTTTACTGTTCTGATCTTCTTGAGTTAGGAGAGCTCCCAAAGATGTGTTTGTGGCTAAGATGTACAGTATAAGCAGCTTCCCATGAATGGGAGGCATTAGAATTGGTGGATTAGCAAGATACTGCTTTATCTAAGTAAGTCCTTTATCACACTCTTCATCCCATTTATAGGTCACACCTTTGTGTAGAGTTTTAGTAAATGGTTGGGATTTATTAGCTAATTGTGAGATGAACCACCGAATGGATTGTAATCTTCCCTAGAGACCTCTCATTTGACTTATGTTTTTAGGTGGAGGCATGTCCATAATAGCTTGCACCTTTTTTGGATCAACCTCTATACCCTTGGCTGAAATAATGTAACCCAAGAGTTTTCTGAAAGTAATGCCAAATGCACATTTCTTGGGATTAAGTCTTAGACTAAACTATTCCATGTGATCAAGAATAGGACCCAAATCTTCAAGGTGAGTTCTTCGTTGCATACTTTTGGCTAAAGTATCATCCACATAATCCTCCATGGTCTTATGCATCATATCATGAAAAATAGTGGTAACAGCTCTCTGATATGTCGCTCCAGCGTTCTTGAGCCCAAAAGGCATGACATTCCAGCAGAAAGTGCCCCAGGCACATGTAAAAGTAGTTTTTTCTTGATCCTCTGGCACAATTTTTATTTGGTTATAGCCAGAGAAGCCATCCATTAGTGAGTACATCTCATATCCCGCTGTCATGTTTACTATCATATCAATATTTGGCAATGGAAAGTCATATTTTGGACATGCCTTATTGAGATCCTGAAAATTTGTACATACATGAATGGACTTATCATGCTTGGTGACGGGAACAATGTTTGAAATCCATTCGGCATAATCAATTACTCTGATGAAGCCAGCTTTAAGAAGTTTCTCTAGTTTAGCCTTAACTAAAAGTGCCACATGAGGGTGCATCTTTCAAAGTTTTTGCTTGACAGGTTTGATATCAGGTGCAATGGATAGATGATGCATGATCAAATTAGGATCTAATCCAGGCATATCAGAATAGGTCCATGCAAAGTTTATTTTCTTACTTCGGAAGAAGTTAGTGAACTCTTCTTTCTCTTGCATAGACAATGAATGAGCTAAATGTATGATTTGCGGAGCATCCTCTATCCCCAAATTCACTGCCTGTGTTTGTTCTATCAAAACTGATGATCTTTCCTGGAAATGACTTGGGAGAGTATCAAGTATCTCATCTTTGGGTGCCTCAAAGAGGTTTTCACCCACAGATACATCTTTTATTTTTACTATTTTGTGCTTTGACACTACCACAATGTGGTTTTCACCATCAGAGCTTCTATTCTTTCTCTTTTTGATTTTTTGACTAAGATACTTAATATCCTCCTCTGTCATGTTAACACTGTATTCGCTGGTGGAAGACATTATGGGCTCAATTGCATGAAGGTAATAGGCTAGCTCATAATCATTCTAGAACATTAGGACTTCATTGGATGCAGAAGGGGAGTTCCAGTCTATGAGATTGGGATGGCGGAGCAAAAGAGTAGGTGTAATGGCTGGTTCAATTGCATTCACGGTATGATTCTCAAAAGCACTGACAAGCAAGTCAAGACCCAAAGTGATTTCATCCAAAGGAATGTTCAAATTCCTATAAGACCCTATGTCAAAAGTAGAAGACATGTTAACACCAATAGCATCTAATTCAGGCACCCTAGCGTTAGACCCCTCACCTATTTTGAGAAGTCTTTCATACTCATGAACAGTATCAATGTCTACATCAAAAGTAGCAACAGATAAAGAGTCAAATTCATATTCATGTGAGTCAGTACTTGATGTGGGAATTCTATCAGCATTAGCATAATCATCAGACTCATTATCATCTCTGGTGGCATTAACAACTTGCTGAAGTTTTTCTCATTCCTACCTCTTTTCAAAATGTGGGATTACATACCACTCACCAGTATAACAGGGATCATTAGTAAATGTTTCTTTCCATTGTTCATAAGTGAATTCATGCACTAAAGAAGTTTTATCAGAACTAGCCTCAGAATAGGTATCAACATTAGACTCAGTCTCAGTCTCTACCATATGAACAGGAATGATAGGCTCATCAAGCTCTTCAAAGAGTGCATCAAGATCTAGAGGTATGGGATAAGGAAAGACATCTTCATCAGTGCTAGTTTCTAGATTTACCTCTGGTATAGTATTCTCAAATTTTGACTCAGGTTCAAGTTCAAGTACAGACACAAATTTCTTCATTCCTAAATGGAAAGCCTTCTTTTTAAAGCCTAGGCCAGTAGTGTCCTTTGAGCGATGACCCATGGCTTCAATAGGCTTTAGCAATCCATTATCATTTATCCGTATAGGACCACTCCCCTTGTATCCGAAGCACTTCATGATTTTGAAGCCTTCACTATAGGGTTCTTGTTCTAAATCTGGGAGAGTAGTCTGCTCAGCTATTTCTTTCCCTTTGTAGATCCAAGCTTTGATAGCTCTTTCTTCTTCCTCATCCTCTAAAGGTGTTTGAGCTTTGACAAAGGCACCATCATAAACAATCTGAGAGGAGTTATTGGAAAACTTTTTACTCTCAGAAGGTCTCCCATAAGAATGTGGAGATGGGAGTAAAGCCACTAGAGATAGCACAGGTTCAATTGGGTACTCTCCCATGCCGGTATCTTTAAGTTTTAGAGTTTGTTCCATTTCTCTAAGCTTAGCATCATAGAACTCAGTGGAGTCTCTGTTTGTTGGGACCAAACTGTCGGCAGATTGCGTAAGAGTGTTGCAAGAAAAAATTGGTATTAGCTGGAACAGTAACTTCTGCACCATGGAAAGGAAACTTGATGCATTGATGGTAAGTGGATGGTACAACTTGCATCTCATGAATCCACAGTCTACCCAACAAGATGTTGTATGCCAAAGGAATATCCAAAACCTGAAAAGTCACATCTCTCTCAACGGGTCCTATGCGGATAGGGAGCACAACTAAGCCTTGGGATTTGCATTCTTCTTCATCATAGGCTTTGATGGTAATATTTTTGTGAGAGTCTATGCAATCTTCATCATAACCTAGCTGAGTAAGTAATTTGGCAGAGCAAATATTAAGACCAGCACCATTATTAATAAGCACATGACGAACACGCTTAGGACCTATCATCACTTCTATGTGTAGGGGAGCATTATGTGGGTGACTCAGCAAGTGATCATCTTCTTCAGAGAAGGATAAATAATGTGGTGAAGTTAAATGACCTACCATAGATTGGAACTGATTAAGATCAAGGTCTTTGGGGATGTTTTCCTCAGCAAGGGCTTTATCCAAAATTTGCCTGCGAGTAGGCGAGATTTTCAGCAACTCAAAGATGGTAATCTGAGCATTAGTTCACTGGAGTTGATCTAAAATGCTGTGACTAGCAGCATTAGGTGTAGAGGTCAATTTAGAAGCTTTTCTGGTGGGACCAACAGTAGTCTTATCAGCAACTTGTTTTGGAGTAGCCTTGTCTACAGTTTGTCTCGAGGAATTGTTACCCATAGTTTGTTTCAGAGGATTAGGACCTTTCAGCACAACTCTTCCACGTGAATGAGTAATGACATTAGCACAATCATGAGTTTGTTCAGATTCAGATGAACAAGAGGTGGAACTACACAAGATAAATGGAGTCCTAGGTTTGGGAACATTGTCATTCCCTTAGAAGAAGCCATATTACAATACTCAACTCCAACAGGTTCAAGCATATTGATGACATTATCCGTAGCAGTGTATGTATAATTAACCTTGGAATTGTTGTTCTTAGGTGTGGAAGACTCACCCTTCTCATGAGGAGGGAAAGGATTCTTAAATGCTTAATGGTCTAAATTCTTATTATGGTTTTCCACAAGAATTTCATGCTTATCAATGAGATCTTGAACTTTGTGCCTCAACTGATGACAAGTAGACGTCTTATGGCCAATGTTTTGGTGGTAGTCATAGTAATCATTTTCATTCCACCAATAAGGTCTTGGTTGTGGGTCATAAAGATGCTTTTCCAATGGAGTGAGCACCTGACTCTCTACAAGAGTTTTAAAGACCACATCAAGAGGCTCTCCCAAAGGAGTGAAGTCACGCTTGGGTCGATCGGCCCAAGGTTTGTTCCTAGAAAACTTTGAATCTTGTCGATTATCTATGGTGGTGGTCTTTTCATTAGCCTTAGTCACTTGCATACTAGAAGTAAGATTAAAGATAGGCTTTGAAGGCTTTGTGGTGACATTATCAACCACTCCATCATTGACCACATCTCTATTTTTGTTCACATTCTTTCCTTTGTCTTTGTTCGTGGAGAATCCTTGCTTATTATCCTTATTCAAAGTTAAGTCTCCCTTTTTAATCATGAAGGATTCTATCCTTACAACCTGTTTAATCATATTATCAAATGTCAAATGACCTTGTAATTGTACCTGATAACCGAACTCTGGGAGAAGATTGTCCAAAAAGATATCAAGTTTCTCAAATTCAGGCAATTTATGAGGATATTTCATGCATAGTTGTCTCCACCTTTGGAGGAAGGACAAGAAGGACTCTCCCTGTTGTTGTTTCAAGTTGCACAAGTCATGAATGTTGACAGGATGTTGAATGTTGTGAGAGTAATGCTAAAGAAAAAGATTAGCAATCTCATCAAATGTCTTAATCCCAGGAGGCAACCTACAAAACCACTCCATAGCTGGCCCACCCAAGCTACGGGGAAAAAGTCTCATAAGGTACATTTGGTCATGCATGAACTACATAGACAAGGCTCCAAACTCCCTTAGATGATCTTGAGGATTGGTTGTTCCCATGAACTTGTCATATTTGGGCAACTCCACTCCTCTTGGAAAAGGAGGCATGTGAATATTCTTATCAAAAGGAAAAGGACATATACTCTCCAATGTGAATTGTTGTGTGGACTTATCCTTTTCTTTTGTCAGTTGAGTAATCTGATCTTGCATACTTTGGATCATCTTTTGTAGCTTGGCGGTTTTAGTTTCTTCTTCTTTAGCTACAAGTGTTTCAACTTGAAAGTTTGGGGGTAATTTGACCCCTTGTTGTGCTAACTCAAGAAAATACTTCTCCTTATCTTCTAAAAGGAGAATCTCCATCATTTTGATAAGGATTTTGTTAGCTTTAGAAGCGTCTATAGCACATTGGGTTATCACATCATTTCCATCACCAAGGATCTCATAGACACTAGGAACTTGATCTTGTTGATCATCTTGGTTTTGATCAAATGGGGGAGGGTGGTAAAAATGTGCTTGTTGATCCCCTTGAGTTCTACTTCGAGATTGGTCATCATTATGAGTCTAATTTTGGTCATGTTGAGATTGACCATGATGTTTATCATTAGAAGACTGAGCATGGTATTGATTGTGGGTTTGGCCATATTGGCCTGATTGAAGGTCAAATGGGTTCTTGGTTCCCATCTTGTTGAGACGGATCTATGCTGCAATCGAAGCTTCAGTAAAGTGATGTTCATGATGTCAAAAAGGAATAGCTAAGGTAACCTTTGTTGTTTGAACAGAACTAGTAAGATCAACAGTTTCAAGTGAGTCACTATCTTCAGCAATATCAATGATCTTAATAGCAGGGTCTATTCGAAGAGATGGTCTTCTATAGTTATGAAACAATGAATTGTCCTGGAAGAATGAATTATCTTGATCTTGGAGTGACGAACTAGATTGTGATTCAAACAAAGGATTAAAACACTCTTGGAAGACTGGAGGTGATGATTGAGACAAAGTAGCTTTCAAAGTACTCAATGAAGAGCTTGAGGATCTCTCACAAAGTTCAGATTTTGCAACAGATTCAGGATGACCTTTGTCTCAATTATGAGGTTTACTTTGATCTTGATCAGCATTCTAAATGGGATAAGTCTTGCCACTTCGAGTTGTGACAGTCATAGACGTAGATGTAATGAGAGAAGATTCAAGATAAAGCTAGACTCTGTCTCCAAGATAACAAAAGGAGATGAATGGCTAGAATAGCCAAGATGCAAGATGGACCTGGTACGAATCATCAAAAGAAGCAACTAGAATAGCCAAGATAAGACTATTGCAACACAAGGTACAAAAGGCATAAAGAGATAAGATGAATAGATGAGAGACAATGTGAGTCAAAGCAAAAATCAACTGATTCCTAACTCAAGACAACCAGCTTCTGACAGTGAATCGACAGGAAAACAAAAGAACAAACCACTGGCAAAAAGTAGATTAGCTAGAAAGTCAAGCAGTCAACTGTAAGTAGGTCTCTATTTTGGAAAACTATGCCACAGGTTCACGTGAGAAAATGCCAGACCGCACGAGAAAATACAAGCTCATGCAAGAGAACATAGAACTTCGCGTGATAGAACACAGTCTCGTGCAAGGAAGTGCTTTGAAGCTGAAAGCTCACATGGGAAACAGGCAAAATTTGATAGTTTTGATGCAATTTTCAAGGTTTGAGTTGAATTTTGAGGTACAGTCTGAACTGATGTCTGACAGAAAAATCTAGTTTGCTGACAGGTTTGCAAAATTGTTTAATCAACACACTCGTTTTAGGATTCCAAGTATTCGTTTAAAGACATAATGGTTTAAATCAAGCACTTGTGAAGCAAGCAATAGTCATTAACAAACCTATCAAGGACAAAGCAACTTGATAGTGTCAGGGGAGTCTTTGTTTGATAATGTATGGACAATGTTTAAGACTCAATAACAAACACATAGCCTAGTCCTACAAAAAAATAAAAATAAAAAAAATGGTGAGAAGCCAAAACCTTTGCCCCATTGCTTATGTGCATACATGCACCTCACATAGCCGTGTCACCCCCTAGAGGGCACCCATGTTTTTGGTGTTTCCAAGGACTCAACAATGTACATTCAAAGGTTACCCTTGTAGCAGGGGCTAGTGTTGCAATTTCCTCCAAACGTCCAGGTGTATGCCTATGATGGGAATATGTGTATGATAAACATACGAAGAGATTCTTCCCCCTCCTTGTGCAAAGATAATGACTCCTTTCAGAGGTGAACCGGGTAGGCCACTAGCTAAGAAGGTTTTTACTAGGCTTCCATTCAAAATAACCTTCGGTGCCCCCGATACAGGGTTGAGGCCTCGCAGCCACACCAACACTTGAAAATCACACACCCCTGCAAGCAGGGCTCGGAGTGGTGCCGCTTAGTGTAATAGACAGGGCCTTTCCATGATGATCGTCAAAGTCATGAAAAGGAAGTTACCATGGTTTTGGATTCTTTAGACTCAACAAAACTTTCTTTATTATAGTGAGGTGGAATCACTGGCAATAGGTGTGTACTCACTTGGGTCGTTCCCACCGGCAGGCCCTCTAAAGGTGACACTGGACTTGGTTTGGATTTGGGGGTCTAATTTTCTGATTCTCCCAAAGGGAGAAGAGCATACTTCTCTATCCCGTTTCCTCACCCAAAAACATCAAGAAATTTCATCACCGAGTTAGTTTCACCTCACCAAATCTATTTGCTTTTGGGTTTCTGGTTCTCTCTCAAGGAGAGAAGAGCATAATCCCCTGACGAATAGAAGTGCTAAAGATTCACTAACTTTCTCTGCTTCCCCAAGAATTTTTCATATTAGTAAGATCATTAGAATTTTGGATTCATTCATGGTCATCACCTCCATGTAATGAAGAGCCAAAATTCCTACTCACTATCAAAATTCTCAAGAAATTTTAACGGAGCCCTAATTAAACTAATGAATAAAGCAGGAAACAAACACAACATTTTAGCAATCTTTGATAATCATCCTGCAATCAAACCATTAGTATGTTTTCAAATTCTTTAACAAGTGTCCTGCAGAAACTGTTATGCTATAAAATATCAGAGAAATAAGCAACAACAGTTATCAAAAATTATTAGAAACCAGACACAGGAAAGATAGAAACTACAAATTTAATAGCACTGAGACCAGGTCTCGCGCGAGAAAGTACCAGGCTGTGCGAGAAAGTACAATGTGCGGGGTGAGATAACTAAAATTTTGTGCAAGGTAGTACAGGGTCCGGGTGAAATAACTTAAATCTCGCACAAGAGAGAACCACAGGGGTGAAACTTCACGCGGCTTACTCTGGATTCTCACACAAAATTCTGTATACAGACAGTACGGATGCATGGCAGAGCAGAATTTCCTGTAAAAAAAATAATAATAATGAGGCCAGAAATTGATCTTTCTACCCCACGGTGGGCACCAAAATGTATGTGACTAAATGTGACCTCTAAATCAGGCACAACACAACATAGTCATTGTTCCTATGATCAAATTAAAAAGAGAATATGAGTTATTCAATCCGAAATTTATGAGGAAGTGACCTGTTGCCTCCTATGTAGGCGGGGTGTTTAATCGCTCTCAGATTGGAGAACCAACAACCATCAGACCGCTACTACAACGAAGGATTTTCCAAGAAAGCCATAAAGATGATATGCAAAGCTAGAATCAAACTAAGATGAATGCAATTAATCTAAGAATACTTTGAAAGAGATATGAGATGCAAATTTTCTTTTTATTTTTGAAATAAAGATGATATTATACTAAGAAACCAATAAGAAAATTAACTCTAATATGAAATGCAATATTAAACTAAGATGAGATAATAGACTAAATATGTAATAAAAAAAAAAGCTTTGAATCAAAGGAGATAAAAATTTGCTATAGTTCAATTACTCTCCAAATTGCCCTCCATGAATGAGAAAAAGAGGCTCATTAAATAGAAAAGCCCAGAGAGAAATGAAGAGTTTTTTGATTTGTAACTCATGACCCTTCATTTCCAAATTGAGACAAAAATGCAAGAATTACTTAGTAAAAAGAATGGAAAATGCCACACAAGTGGCCTTTCGAATATCTTGAATTATTAATTCAAAAAGGTGTGTCCATTCGAATATCAAGCAATTATTAATTCCTTTTTATGGGTAATTAGCTAAAGGGGGTGGATTTAATTTAATTAGAAAGCACTTAGGACTTTAAAATTAAATTAATTTATCATAGGGGTAATTTAGCCAATTAAGTCAAAGACTTTAGGAATTAATTTAATATTTGATTATTGCAAATTGGGGTTTTTGCAATTGACATCAAGTCAAGTAAAGTCAAGTAGGAGAGAGAAAATTACCTAATGGACTAGGACTTTTGAAGATATGAAATTGAGATAATGCACCAAAATTGATTGAAATTTAATAGGTGCCAATTTTGGGGTATTACAGGAACTAACCACTCCTAACATTAGTCTCAAGGTATATTGGCAGCGCTAAGTGGCGTAAGTATTTTCAAACACCAACAAGATGACGACTCTACTGGGGAGAACAATGAAAAAGAAAAATATCTGTTAGGATCTCTGGTTATGGTTATATTGTAAAGTCAAAATCTTTATTGACCAGATTGATTTGCCCATCCGAGTCACCGACAAGATGGTGACTCTATTGGGGAGCCATGGTATAGAGTCATGTTTGGTAAAGAAGACATTCCTCATGTTTTGCAAAGTGAGTAGAGTCTATTTTGCCTGTCATTGTTAAGTCTGAAAGTCCTAGTTCCTAAATTAATTTTTAGTAATTTCTCACATTTGGTGAGTGGAAACTCTGAGTTCTCTGATTTGCACCAGTGTGCATATTTGAAGGAAGGCTACAAAGAAATAGGTGGACTTGCAGTGATAGTGGTAGTAGACATTTGGGCTCTTGTGACTTATAGTGTTAAGTCAAGAGAGGAATCATAAGAGGACTCTATGTGGGGTGTATTGTGAGTTGTTGATTTGAAGGTCTAAGTTGGAAGAGGTCTCAACTTTCTTCTCTTTTCCTCTGCAAGGAGGTGGTGGTTCTACAAAGTGTTAAGGGTGAATTGAAGGTGACTCCAAATCACACATTTCTTGCAGCTGCTCCAATACATCCAGGTATTTCTCAAGAGTTGAAATGTATCCCTATCAAGTGTTAAGCACTGCATAAAGGGATGAATATTAGTGGGCAGTTCCTCATGGAGGAATATAGGCCCTTTTGTTTTGATGGCATGGAAGGTGCCCCTAATAAGTTCCTTAATAAGGATGGGTATGAGGAAAATAATGAAGATCAGACACAAGAAAATAGTGTCTCTGTTGATCCCACCATGAGTGATAATGACTATGAAAATCTTCTTGTCAAGATAGCTACTCTTAAGAAGAGGATTGCAGAAAGCAATGCTGAGATTTGGTAGTTAGAGGAGGACAAGAGATTGCTAAGACTGGTGGTTCCTTATGATGATCATGAGGAGGCCAGCATCTCTGATGTTGAGTCTCATTATGCGGAAAGTATTGACTATGAAGCTAATTTTGAGATCAGTGCATATGAGGATGCTGAAGTTGAATCTGAGGATGGAAATGTTTTCTTTTTGTCTACAGATTATTCTTCTATCCAATGTTAGGATTCTTGCTTCTTGTCCCAGTTTGATGATGTTTTGTGTGAGGGGTAGAATATTGAATATGATGCAGATGATGATTCCTGCATAGAATTCTTTACACAAAATGATTTGATGCTAGTACTGTCAGTCCTTGTTTCAGATGAGGAAGATGTTTACAATAACAAGGATGTAGCTGATGAAGAGGAAAATGAAACCCAAAGTCCATTAAGCAGTGAAATGATATCAACACTCTTGGGTGATGAATTCCAAAGGTATGCACCTTGTGTGGACTTTAATTTGCAACTCCCTTATGATGTATCATTTGACACCGATAATGAGGTAAGTGCTCAAAGTGATAGTGATGATCTATTTTCACCAGAGATCCCCTCATGTAATGACTCTACAAAAGGAGAGGTAGAAGGACATGATATTGTGTTGTCCTATCATCAAGATTACAGTAATGAACAAGTTTCTTATTCATATCCTTTTCCTTCTTTTGCCAAGTATGATACTGATTGTGACAGTGTTGAAGACTTTACTTTCAGCAGTTGGGACAAAATTTATTTTGATGAAAATTATAATGCAGATCAGTTGTTCCCCTGTCACAAAATTTTTAAAATAGACCTTCACTTGGTTCATGATGTAGTCAGTGAAGACATCATGGAGGAACCAAGTTGTTCAGTGGTTGAGGTAATGTATGAAGGTAAATCAGAGGATTCAAGTCCTTCTCAGCTAGGTAATTTTATAGTAATGCATGATGATCATTATGTTTTATTTTCTGATGCATTACTAGATGATATTTTTACTTCCAGTCAATAGGGAGAAGTAAGTGATGTTCCTTCTTAGAATATGAATGTGAGTATGATGGTTGTGACTGGAAGAACATGGGTAGTGACCAGCATAGTTTCATTCTTCAGCCCATGAATATTCACATATGTTTGCAGCAAGGTGGTCATGAAATTTTCAGGTGGTTGGTTGCGTATGTGGATGAAAATCAAACCTTTGATTCAGGAGGGTTTTTGATTTTCTTTTGGTGGCTTGGGGACATCAAGTAAATTTGTAAAGTTCTGATCTTGTAAATCTTGTAAATATTCTTCCCTTCCTGCTATGTGTTTCCTTTCCTGTTTCCTGGTTCGGTTGCCAGTTTTTATGGGTTCCCTATTTTTTTTTGAGGTCTCTGTGTTTTTCCAGTGGGTGGTCTGCTTCTCCCCAGAGATCTGGATCCTTGTCATGCCTGCAAGAGGCATGCATCCCCAGACGGAGCCACTATTGGTCCATTTTCCTATCAATACAAAATCCTAAGAAAATGGCCTTTTCCCTGCAAATTTTGAAGTTATCCCACCTTATTGCATAGTTTTGTCTTGCATTGAAAATCAATAGTGTTTCATGGTGTGTGCCCTTAGCCCCTGGTAGTTTATTATGTCAACTTGTTCCAGTCCAAAACACACGTGCTGAATCACAAAATCTAGAAAGTTATTCAAGTTCTAAGATCTACAGGAAACAAATTTTAAAATCTACCTCAGTATCGAAAACCCACAATGTTTTTGAAAACCCATGATGTTTTTGATCTTTCGCTGAAAAACCTATGTGTTTTCGACCTCGCATTTCTTCCCTTTTGTCAGAAATCCTTGTTCATCGGTCCTAAGTGCGCAAGTGCGATCAATGGTGGGACCTAGTTTTCAGATGAGTCAGAGGATCTTGACATGTCAGAGCATCAACAGTTGTCACTAAAGCATGAAGGATTTGTCCGGGCTATGCGAAATTGCGCTGGCCGTTGATTCTTCTTTATGGTGTAGTGTTTCAACCTGTGGGTCCAAGGTGACACGTGTGCACAAATGGTAGCTCTTTATTGGCTGAAAGAATTGGTGATATGGCATGTTGTTAGAGGGACCTGTGCATGAAGGAAAATTTGTCTACCCGCTTGTCAGTTCTTTGCAACGTGGCAGTTTGTGATTTGTCAAAAAGGTTTATGCGGTAGGGTGGGGTCAGGTTGTTAGGTGCTTGAAGATCTTGTGGTAGTCACATGATCGCATGGAATTTTCTTCTCCTTTGCAACCATGCGATTGTCTGTTGATTTGGAATCTCACCATAAGGGCTGTGAGTGGGTCCGTTGTCAGGGTGGAATGAGTTGTCATCTTCTGATTGGTTGGTGGAATGACATGTTGGATGTTGTCAGTGGGGCCATAGTTTTCAAAGGAAGTAGAATGTCTGCAAGTTTGTGAAGATCATGTGGTTGTCGTTATACCATTGAGGTGAGATGCTCAACTTTTAGCATCACGGTGTAATGATGACCATCAATTTTGTTTAAAGAAATATAAAGCATGCCGGCCCGAGAAAAGTAAACGAATCAAATGATGGTGATATAAAGTTAATCTCAGTTCAAATGTTGATCATCAATAGATTGCTGGCACCTTGAGGATGACCGTTGCATTTCAAATTCAAACTTTTGAGTGGGTTTGTGATCGGCATTGCGCAGCTAAGTAATTGCAGTCGCATGATCATAAGAGTGAGTAGGGTGTCTTGTGATCATGCGACCAGGCATAAATGTAAACCAGGATTCCTTTATGGGCCGCCTGATTTGCTGGAAATGAATGAATAGATGGCTGTGTCTTAAAGTTGACCAGCTAACCGTTGGCGCCCAAATTCAAATATGATTGCAGGGTTTCTTGCAGAGAGTTTTTGCGACAGGAAGTACCAGGATCGAATGCTTTCATGGCTAGATTTGATTGGTTTGGTGGTGCTTGTTGTTGTAGTGTGGTCCAGGGGCTTTGTGGTTGATTGCAGAGGTTTTTTTGTACCTGATGGAGTGTGGTTTTGTGCTCGAGGTGTGTTTGCAGGTGGTTGATTAGATTGATTTTCATGGCAATTTCTAGTTTTCTATCCTGGCTCACAGATTTTCATAATTGCAGATCTGTTTAAGATTTTCTCTCTCTGGATTGCTTGGTTTCCTGCCCCTGCAATAAGTTTTTGACCATTTCCAATTGGTTTGGCAGTTGTAGTCCTAACCCTAGTCACCCTAAGCTTCATGCAATCTCTTTGAGATTCCCAAGGTGGCTAGTGGTATAAGTTGTTAGTTTTTGATAGAGTCAGGGTTCTAAATTTTGTCAGTTCCAGTGGTTCCAATTTTTGGTTCCATGAGCAGTTTCTTAATGAATTCTGAGTTTTCTGGCTCATTGAATTTGGTTGCTTATGTATATGTTTCATCTCTCAGCCTTGGTTTAGAATTAGGTTAAAAGTCTCTGAGTGAAGAATAGATTCATTTGGTTCAATCAGTAAGGATACTTGTAAGTAGTGTAAGAGATGTTTAACTCTGTTTATGGTTTGGATTCTCAGATGAATCTAGTAGTTGTCCTTGTGTTCCATGTTCACTTCAGGTATGATGCCCAATGGATAAGGCACTGATCTTAAGCTAGTATCCCTGTGCTGATGCAAAGTGTTGCATGGTTGTCTACATCCTGCAAGAAACCCAATTATATTTAATATCTCCAATCCTACAATCCCTCATAGTCTTGAGGTCACAAGGCCATTTTATACCCAATAGCAATTGAGATTCAATGAATGTCTGGTTAACATTTAGTAGTCTCTTGCTATCATCTGCTTTGTTTAATCTAGTCCAAAGTCCTAAAATGCCATAAGTTACTGGATTAGGTACACCCACCTTGGTTTTGCAGAGCTAGAAGCAGAAGAGGGCAGTCTTGTCCCTATAGTTGGTCCAGTTGCCTTGCAGAGCTCCCATACTTGAAACTAACCACTCCTAACATTAGTCTCAAGGCATATTGATAGCCCTAAGTGGCGTAAGCATTTTCAAACACCAACAACTTGCTTGAAATTCATAATTGTGAAGTACTACACATAAGTGAGTAAATGAAGTAAATTTAGAAAGTAATATATTATCTCTAATGTCTTTTTGCAAATTAGAAATGATAATATGATGAACAATAATATCAGGCACATGATAAGAGATTTGAGCATGAAAATGTTTAAATCTACCAATGAAATCAACCACTTTTTCTTTAACACCTCATTTACAATGCATCAAATTTGTCAAAGAAATCTTAGGACCAATGTTATTTTGAAATTTTTGAATGAACACATTGGAAAGTTTTTGAAATGAATCAATATATAATAAGGAAGCAAATAACAATGCCATTGTAAGGCCTTATCTCTAAATGTTCCAGTAATTAGTGTATTCATGTGTTTATGATCATGAGAGAAGTCACTACATAATGTTTGAAGTATTTTCACATGAGTCAAGGGATCACCTTTTCCAACATAAGTATCAAAATGAGGCATTTCCATGTATCAAGGGATAAAAACTTGAATTATGTGTAAGTACAAAGGACTAGTAATGTCACAAGTTGGAATGTTAAATTTGGATTGAGTCATGGAGGCAATTTTTAGTTACAAGGATGACACAATTTGTGTAAGGCTATTGATAGTATATTTGGTGGAGAGATTGGTATTGGATATGTGTGAAAGGTTCGAAACATTATAGAAAATGGTAGGAGTGTTGAAATATGAAAACAAAACATTATTTTAAGTATGTATAGATGATGGTTGATAAATACATGAAACACTTGTGGAGTAGGAATGATAGGATTGTAGACACCTAAATTTGTCCACTTAACATTAATGAAATTTAATTTAATTAATGACCCCAAATAACATTATGGTTGATTTTTAATTAATTATATTTGTTATATTCATCTATCTATTTAATTAAATTTATTTAATTAAATAAATTCACTAACTATATTATTTAAATTAAATTTAAATACTACCCCTCTTAATGTATTAAATTTAATTTATTACATGTTTCTCCATATTCCCCTTTTAAATAAAATTTTAATTTATTTATTCCTCCACATGCTTTATTTCTGTTAAACCATGATTAAATTAAACTTTTATTTAATTTAATCTTAAACTTAACCTAGATGATATCCTACACACATCACTTTCTATGTAATAAGCATATTTATTAACTAAGGTTAATTAAGCTAATTTTCATCTTCCTACACAAATTAGTCCTAATTATTTTCTCACACATGTGTGAGCAAATAATTTAAAATTCATCTTTTTAAAATTTGCTAAAAAATGCCTAAACAAGTCTTCTTACAATTTTTTATGACACCTCTTACACTTTACAAAAGTGTGAAAATTGACTTTCTCTTACACACACTTACATGTGTGTACTTGGACTTCACATTGACCCTTCACATCCCAAGATGCTCACACATGTGTGAGAAAGTCTTGAACTTTGCATGAATTATGTGTCTCCTTGGTGGCACCTATGTGGATTCCACATAGATGCCACCTCAC
This sequence comes from Chamaecyparis obtusa, assembly GCA_027943335.1. Classification (NCBI taxonomy): domain Eukaryota; kingdom Viridiplantae; phylum Streptophyta; class Pinopsida; order Cupressales; family Cupressaceae; genus Chamaecyparis; species Chamaecyparis obtusa. Next base: position 820,563 of record BSBK01001420.1, on the reverse strand, counting down.
CCAAGCCCTCCAAAATCCTATAAATAGGACCCTTTCATCAAGCAAATAATCCATCATTTGCATGTAGAATTATAATGCTAGTTTATGCTTAGAATTATTTTCTTGCATTTAGAGTTTTTGCTAACTTGTTTGGTAGTTGCTAGATTTCATTGTAATTTCAGAACTTAGTTTTATTTGATGTAATAGATTCATTTATTTTCTTAGTTTTGTATGTCATATGAGCTTGAGGGTTGCTTCCATAGCTCCTCCTTGAGTAGTTCAATCTTTATTTTAGTCTACCTTGAATTCATAATGGGATTTATACTTGTGTTGGGAGAGCACATCGACAACCTCTCTAAGAGATTAAATCAAGCAAGTCTTGGGTGCACTTTCTTCATTCTCATCTGAAGTTATGTAGAGAATAGTGTAGGAATGAGTTTAAGCATAGTTTTCTTGTTAGTTTAAGATATTTAATATGCACATGTATAACTAACATTTGAGTTTTTACGCTTGCTCCACATAGGTCATTTTTCCATATATACATTCTGGCATGACCGGTGGGACTCACATTATGATTCTCTAACCTTTTTTCTTAGTTTTGTGAAAGTTTTCCGCAAAACTTACAAATAGGCATCTTTGCATGTATTGAGGCATCTCCACTACACAAGCATCTCTGCCTATACATAGGTGTCTCTACTACATAGGTGTCTCTTCCTGTACAAAGGCATCTCCACCTACAGACAAGTGTCTCTTCTAGAAAGGGATTTTCCTTACCATTTAGTTTGTTCTAATAAAAAAAGCTTACATTTTTAATCACATTAAGGCTAATAATCTCTATTAAAACACTTTATTGTATATGCAAATGAAAAGAAATACATAAAAACTAAGAAAATATTTTTTTTATTTCTTTATTGTGTGGATAGGTGTCTCTACGTGTACACAAACATCTCTACCATAAAGGGAGTTCTCTTTCACATTATCCTTTTTAGTTGATTAAGTAAATTTTTTGGCATATTAAGGTTGGAAGTTATTGTATTTCATCATAAAATTTTTTTTAATGCATTTGAAGTTAATGGGAGTATAAAATCTTAACAAATTGGTAGTTGATATTTCTTTGTTATAAAAACATGTGTCTCTACCTATTTTCAGCTCTTTTCCTTAATATCTTACATTTCAAAGTTGTTGATCTGGATTTTTTGGAAGTTACTGATATTTTCTACCTTCTAACAGTGATTTTGCAAAGCGTTTGGCCAAGATTTGAATATCTTGAGACTAATAACTTGTTTATTTTGCAGGACATTGTTAGAAGACGAAACACATTAAACTACTCACCAAAGTTGTTTTGCAGGTTGCCAAGGAGATTCAATCAAACATTGTGTTTTCTATATGATTTATTAGGCACCTAGCATTAAGTAGGAAGTTTATTTTTGATAATGATTCATTAGCTAGGGGAGTATGCTCTTTTCTCCAAGTGAGAAAATTAGAAACCTATAACCTTTTGAATTTTTGTCTTAAAGAAACTTGGAATTGATCAATTGTTTGGTGTGTTTGGGAGAAAACATCATTGGATAAGAGAGTATGCTCTTTTCCCCTTGAGGGAAAAATAAAAATACAAACTCCTTTTGTGGCCAATCCATATGTGCTTTCATTAAATCTTTAGAGAGCTTGTCGATTGAGGAAATTTTTTCCTAGGAATGACTCAAAGTGGGGACAAGTAGACATCATCTCTTCCACCCACTATAAATATATGCTTCCTTGAGATTAAAGCCTTGGAAGACATGGTTAATTCTATGATTACACTTTGGTGTTCACATATGCTTCATCACGTGTAGGGATGAGCAGCCTAAATCCTACTTGTAGGAGTATGTTGGTTGAAGTACTTGTAGGGCTATAAGCCTCAATCTTGCAAGTCAGGACTATAGGGGATGATAATGAACAAATGCCCTGACTAAAAGTTGTAGAGTAGTGGCCATCCGGTTTACCTCTAAAAATTTGATAATTTGCATGCAAGGAGAATAGTAATCTCCCCAAGACACTCACCATATCGAGCCCCCATCAACGTTAACACTTTGATAATACAACATCATGACTAGAGCCATTGTGTGCTTGGTGATGACTGTATTCTAAGGAGTTATTAGGTGTGTTCCTACATCAGTGAGAAATTTTTTTCAATCTCACCAATCTCCTTCTAGGGATAAAAAGTGTCCCTTGCAGGACTATTTTTGACAAATTTGCTTGTAATCCAAACATTTGATGTATGCATGAAATCAGTTCTTTCCAAGAACATCCTTTGATCTTCCAAAATATTGTCTTCTTGATTTTTATCATCACAATCCATATCATGTTTTTCTTCTTTTTAAGCCATGACTGATGGTGTAAAACATAAGAAGGTAAAAATTCCATTTTCCCAAGTCTACAAAGAAAAAAATATCGCTAATATAAAGGCTAGAGTCAACAAATCCTATTCAAAATCTATCTAAAAGACTCTTGAAGGGAGTGAAAAGTTTGATAAAAATCAGCTATAACAATCAGGTTGATGCTTTTGTTGTCAAGAAAAAAGTGAACATGGCTTGTGTCAATTGGGAATCCTATGATTAAGTACCTTTGACTTTCATTCTTCTTCAAATCACTCATCATTTCCTCATCTTTAATCACATCTTCCTTCATCCACATTTCAAAATATTAGGAGCTTTAATAAAAACCTTGGACTTCAAATCAAAATCAAATCAATCCATCTTTCACACCTCAATCAAGCAATAGGGTGAAAGAATCAATCCAATAGTGTCACACAAGCCTCTAATCGAATAAAATATTAATCCCTTGCTACTTTGAGAACCGAGTCTTTCTCTAGTAGTTTTAATCCAATCCTATTTTATTTGGGGATCATCAATCTATCACCCAAATAAGAGAAGATTTTAAATCAAATCCAATCCTTTGTTTGCATAATCACAAGGTCTCATTTCACCTAGGTTTATTCCAAACCTTTAAATCAAGTCAATCTTTGAGGATTAGTTCCTCTTTAATCCAATCAATCAAATTAATCATTGAGGCTTAGATCCTCTCAAATCAAATCTAATCCATCCTCGAGGCTTAGTCATCTTAATCCAATCCAAATCCTAGTCCAATTTGCTCCTAATTCCTGAATTTCTTTCTTCCTCTCGCCATCTTCCATCAATATTTCAAAATTCTTCAATCCCATCCAAGGTCACTTGTGCATGGTACTTAATTGATCTCAAGCTAAGATAAGACAATAATCTCTGACCATGGATAATGATCAAGAAACCATTTATCAAGAATATTTCAATGAAGATGAGGAACCGCATACAGAATTTGACATGGTCATACCTAAAAGTGTCAATGAAAATACATGAGCCAAAGAGTTCTTTGATGATCCTAACATGATGAAGGGTGATCCCCTTAATACCACACACACATAATAGAAATAGAGAATCAACAACAATTTGCAAGAATAGAAAATGGGCTTCTTATTATCTCCACAAATGTGGAATACAAAATTTTAGAATTACAATATGCATAGCCACATGGGCATTTTCTCTTACAATATTATGTAGGACAAAGCCTCGAATCATTACCCATATCTACCCATAACTGCCCTAGACAACACTATGGGCCTTCCTTATATAGGTAATTTTCATCGCTCGAGAAGGTTCCAAAAATTCAGCCCTTAAGGCCAACTATCCTTAGAATTATTTTATTTTTCATAATTATTACAATAGGGTCGGCTCAAAATAATTACAAAATATGTTTTTAGGTAGCCCAACTTCTGGAGGCCATTACTTTTTAACCGTAGCTCCGTTTTTCTATTATAGCCACTTTTTGGAAATGGCAGGACTTGATATATAGTGCTTGACTCACGCAAGCTCTAGTCAACTGGGGGTCGATCATGATCAAGAGCCTCTAAGGCCCTCAAAATTGAGCTCAAAGATTTTGAACCCAAAAACTTCAATAACTTCACTAATACAAATGATATGGCTATGAAACTCAACTGGTAGGCTGATACGACTAAGATAAGATGAACCCCTCCACTTGTGAAATTAGAACATTCCAAGCTCATATGACCAACTTACTAAAAATAGTAATTTTCCATAAATAGTAGCTCTACACAAGATAGCTCTTATTGAAAAGAAACCAGAAATATTTTTTTTTGGGTGATGCAAGATTGCTCTTACACCCAAGATGCTCTTGCATCATAACAACACAAATCTAGTGGAAGATTTCATTCAAGCAAATAGTTCTAATATCTTCCTAAATCTTATTCAAATGAGAATCATGCTCCCTAATAATTTTGATGAGACCTTCCTTGATTTTTTTTTAATTTGAACCAAAAAAGGCAAGGCCATTCCCGTTATGCCTTCAACATCTAATTTCATGAATCAACCTTCCAATCATATGCTTGAAAAAATCTAATAGCTCCTAAACATGCCCAACTCAAATGATAATATAAATAATGGATATAACAGTAATGACCTGAACAAAGGTCACAAACCTAAACATCCACCAGGGTCATCGTGGTGACGTTCCGCTTCGATTTTCACAAAGCCTAGTGGGGCATTGAAGAATCAAAATTATTCACACACAACCAACACCAATATCCCCTTGGTGGACATAACATGAATGTCCCACCTCCCAGAGGACATAATAAATCATTTGGAGGAGGAACAAATCAAGGCCATACAATCATTAACAACAATCCTCCTGAGATAGTGCAACAAATCAATGAGCTTAAGAGCATGATGATAACTATGCAAAAGGGTGGGAAGAAAGAATTCTCTTTCGCAGAGATATGTCCTTATCCATTTGATAAATCAATCAATGTTCAACCTTTCCCCACCAATTTTTAGATTCCTAAATTTGATAAATACAAGGGAGAATAATGTCATGTAAAACATCTCAAAGAATTCTATGTAGCAGCTCAAGAAGTTGTCCACAACGATAATTTCCTTCAAAGACTCTTCACTAGGAGTCTTGGCGGCCCTTCCCTTGAGTGGCTAATGAATCTTGTTCCTGACTCTGTATCAACATTCCCTAATCTTGTTGAGAATTTTGTTGCATGGTGCTCTTACAAAATTGAACACCAAGCATCACTTAGTGACTTATGCAATACAAAGCATTGCAATGGGTAAACATTTGCTAGCTTTCTTCAAAGATGATGACATCTTGCAAATCGTATGCCTTGGAAAATTCTAGATTCACACCTTGTCGATATCTTCACTACAAATCTAGTTACAAAAATGTCATTCCAAATGAAAATGGCTGCCCTAGACTCATTTGAGGCACTCATTAAAAAGGGAAAATCTATTCAATTTGGACTTCTGATGAAATGGACCATTAAACATTATCCCTCTAATTCATCTAACAACACCAATGATAAACCCAAGTTCTAGTCCAAGAACAAGGGTGTTGTTAATGATGGAGTAACAGATGCTAAGCATGTCCAAAATGTTCAATCATCCAACAATAATAACCAATGCAATCAAAATAGAAATAATCAGAATAATTGCAATCTGAACAATAACCAAAATAATCAAGGTACTCAAACCAATCAAAACAATCAAAATCAAAATCAAGGATCTGGTTATTAAGGTTCCCTATTCTCATGCTACAATGGAAATAAAAGCAACAACAATAGACCACCACAACGAAGGCAATTCACACAAATAACAGACTCCCTTGATGTTATCTTGATGAAGGGTGCTCCCCTTAATACCACAAACACATAACAAAACTAAAGAAATAACAACAATATGCAAGAACAAAAAATTGGCTTCTTATTATCTCCACAAATGTGGAATTAAAAACTTTCAAAATTATAATATGCAAAGCCACATGGACAAAGCCTCGAATCAATACCCCGATCTACTACCTAGAACTATCCCAAATTGCCTAAGACAACACTACAGCCTTCCTTATATAGGCAATTTTCCACCGCTTGGGAAGGTTCCAGAATTTTTAGCCAACAAGGCTGACCAAACTTAGAATTATTTTATTTTTAGCCAACAAGGCCGACCAAACTTAAAATTATTTTATTTTTCATTTTATTACATCAAAGTCAGCTTAAAATAGCTTTTGAAACCCAAACAAAAATTTTGAAGGAAAATCATTTTTCGCCATTTCAGGTGACCCAAATTCTGGAGTCCATAAGTCATCACCCGTTGACCCGATTGACTATTATAACCCCATTTTGAAAAGGGCACGAGGAGCTCTACAACACCTTATACAAACAAGCTTCATTCAACCAAAAATTTGACCTCATCTAGGGCTTCTAAAGCCTTCAAAATTAAGTTCAAAGTTTTTGTACCCTATTTCCAAAACTGAAAAGTTTCAATATCTTCAAAATCGGACTTGATCTAGCAATGAAACTTTACAAGTAGGCTGATATGACTAAGATGAACCTCCAACTATGAAATTAGAATATTTTGAGATCGTATGACCAACTTACTAAAAATAGCAAGTTTCCATAAATAACAGCTCTATACAAGATAGCCCTTATTGAAAAGAAATCAGAAATATTTTTGGGTGATGCAAGATTGCTCTTACACCCAAGATGCTCCTGCATCAGACACTCGGGGTAATTTGAGAAGTGACCCTGTCATGAATCAGGTGTGAAGAGAGAAACCAAGATGGTTAACCTCCTGCTTTGTAAGCCATGATGAATCTTCAATAGGTCATCCTTTCCACTTGACCAGATATTCTTCATATGTCTTGTTCCTTGTGCTTCTATCAACACTACTGTCCAGTATATCCTCAATCTCCTTAGTATCTGAACTAGTTGCTGGAATACTCCACTATGCTGCTATGATCTCATCTTCAACACCTCCTTCATGATACTCTATCAAATCTGAAATGTTAAACACTGGTGAAATATTCAGCTCAGTAGGAAACTCTACCTCATATGCATTTCTTGAATCATTCTTCTTCAGTAACTTACATGGCCCAAACTTCTTCATTTTCAGCTTGTTGTATGTACCAACTAGAAATTGCTCCTTCCACAAATGAACTATGACTTCATCTCTAACTTGAAATTCCTTATGCCTCCTTTTCTCATCTACCTTAGCCTTATACTACACATTCATCTTGGTAATGTGCTTCCTCAGCTCCTCATGGATGTTCTTCAAATGTTCTACAAAATCCTCAGCTTCAGCACTACTTATTTCTCCTTTATCTATCTTCCTCAACTCAGATGCATTTATAGGACTACTTCCATATACAATCTGGAATGATGATTTACCAATGCTCCTATTGATAGAATTATTATATGCAAATTTCACCTATGGTAAAATCAAATCCCATCCTATTGGCTTATCTCCAACCAAACATCTCAGCAAATTCCCCAAACTCCTATTCACCACCTCTGTCTATCCATCATTTTGTGGATGATGTGATGAATTGAACTTCAAATCTATCTTCAACTTCTTCCATAATGTACGCCAGAAATATCCAACAAACTTAGTGTCTCGATTTGAAACTATGGTCTTTGGCAAACAATGTAGTCTCACTACTTCTTTGAAAAACAATTCTGCTACATGAACAACATCATTAGTTTTCTTGCAGGGAATAAAATGTGCCATCTTTGAAAATCTGTCAACCACCACAAAAATTGAATCATGTCCCCACTGAGTCCTCGGTAAACCAAGAACAAAGTCCATACTGATATCCTCCCAAGGCTTCTCTGGTATAGGTAATGGCTGATACAACCCTATATTCTGCTTCACTCTTTTTGCGATCTGACATACTCTGCAACTCTATACAAACTTCTTCACATCTTACTACAACTGTGGCCAATAATAATTCTCACTAACCAAAGCAAGGGTTTTATCATGACCAAAATTTCCAGCCAATCCTCAGCTATGCTTCTCTTTGATGAGATTCTCCCTCATAGAACTTCATGGAATGCGCAACTGACTCCCTCTGAATAGCATATCATCTTGAATGATAAAATCCAACCACTTTGTTCTATCTAGAGTAACAGGTTCTTTACAAGCTTTCCAAGCTTCACCAAAATCAGGATCCTCTGGATACAAATTCTTGAGTTCCTTGAACCCAACCACCTCAATCTGCATCTTTATCAGCAATAGTTGCCTTCTGCTAAGTGCATTTGCAACCTTGTCAGACTTTCAACTTCTGTGTTTCAAAACAAATGTATAACTGTACAAAAAATCAACCCATTTTAAATGCCTCTGATTCAACTTTCCTTGACTATTCAAATATTGCAAAGCTTGATGATCAGTATGTTAGAAAGTAAAGTCCACCAAGATAACTGAGAGGGGGGGGGTGAATCAATTATCTTCTGGAGACTACCAGAGAAGCAGACAATGTTTTGATTAGTGCACGTGGGATATTGTAGTTGGAGCTATGTGATGTTGAGGTTACACTCTTTGATATGTTATTTTTCTATGGTTAAGAGTGCAAATAGTAATTCATTCATTCATGAAAGTTATGAGCATTTTGGTAAAAGCAGTATTCAGGCAATGTTCTTGAGTAGCAGTTTGTGGAAATTGAATGATATCTCCTAATCAGGATTGAATCTAGTTTTGTGTAGTTAAAGGGAAGTTTGAGACACATTGATGGTGATGTGGTTCATAGCACAAAATTTGATTTCACATGAGTGAAGAGATATTGCATTTGGAAGCTGACAATTTTGTGTAATTCTGATGTAACGTATGGAAAATTTTATTTTGTATTTATGTGCCGACTCATTTGTAATTATTTGAGTGTGGTATAAATGAAGGAATGTTTTTCCTTATTGTAAGTAGTTGAGTAATATGAAAGAAGTGTGAGCATGGTTTGGTTGCATGTGAATGTAAGGATGAAGTGAAGAAAAGAGTCTAAGAGATTGTGAAAGCAAAATTGTGAAGGAAGACATGCGAAGTTCAGAGATCTGGAATTGAGATCTGATGTAGCAGTGATTGTGGTTTGGCATAGTAAGGAGGTAAAATATTTCATATTATTCTGCTGAATAATATCAAGGTTATTTGGACAGTGTTTTTAGTGATCTTACCCTGAAGCTATTTGGGCAGTGGGTCCTTCTGTCTTCCATAACTCTTAACAAGGTTAGAATCTTTTAACAAGGATTTATATGTACTGAATGTATTTCATAAGACTCCTAACAGAGTCCATCCTCTCACAAGGAATATTCATATTAGTGCATCTTTTGTGGGCATCATTCCCACTAGGGTTTACTCTTTGATCAAGAGGTTCCCTAGTCAACATATCTTGTGTTATTGTGTCATTGTGTATGAATATCTTTGTATGGTTAGTAATTGCATTACTTACATGATTAAATGCTATTGAAGATGTTAAAAGTTATAATTATCTAATAACTAATTAACCCCCCCCTCTTATTTATCTTGGTGGACTTTACTTTCTAACATAGTATACAAAACAAACTCCTTAGGAAGCAGATAGTGTCTCCACTTCTTCAATGCTTGAACTATAGCATAAAACTCCTGATCATAAATAGAATATTTTCTCTTGGCATCATCGAACTTCTCACTAAAATAAGCAATAGTTTTACCTTCTTGGCTAATAACAACTCCTTTTACAGTACCACTAGCATCACAATCTACTTGAAATACTTTATTAAAATCTAGAAGTGCTAAGACAGGCTGTTCTGTAACTTTCTGTTTCAACAGTTTAAAACTCTTATCTGCCCCATTAGTCCACTTGAAATATTTTCTATCCCCTCTCATTGTTTCAATTAAGGGTTTGTTGGCACCTACAAAATTTTCTCTGGTCTCTGCAATGGTTTTATGTGCCCTAGCCCTCAAACCCTAGTTCATAAATTCAAAATTTATAGTCGTTGGAAGGGTTAAACCCTAGTCTATCCTGGCTAGATTCTTTTTCCTTGTTACTTTTTCAGTCACTTAGGTCCCAATTACCCATGTGCCGAATTTACTGTGACCAATTTACATGTTGTGTCATTAGGTTACATTATCGGGACCACTTTTAATTTTCCTGTCAAAGCCTAAGTTTCCCGTTAAATTTTTCCTAAGTGGCGACCTTTTAATTTTGTGTGGCTGTCATTGTTTCGCAAGACTGTTTATTGTCAGAAGTTCTAACATGCAATTTAGCGACAAGGTGCCATCTATCCTAGCAGGCCCAGTATCTCTGCTTGATTTTAATCCTACGGTGGTCGCATGATCTCATGGAATATTCTTCCCCCTTGAGATCATGCACCAACCGTCTGATCTTCCATTGTGTTCATGCTGACTAGAGTGGGTCCACTGCCAAGTGTACACGGATGGTGACTTTTCATTGGTTATGGGATAGTGATAGGGATGTGTCAGTGGGGTCAGTGATAGAGGAATCTGCAGGGTTGCCAGCTTTGCTTAAAATCTACGGCTGGCGCATGATCTCATGGAATCTTCTGAGCCCATGAGATCATGCGCCCACCACCCAATTTAAAGAGCTTTTAGGAGGTGGGTCCTTTGTTGCTGATTCATGGTGATGTGGTTGTTCCTATTTCACCAAAGAGGTTAAAGATGTGACCTAGCGGTTATGGGTGAACGGTTTGGTGCCACGTGTCCAGGTGGTCCTAGGTCTTCTTGACTGTAGTCATCGAATCACTAAGGTAACCAAGGTTAATAAAGATGACTGGGCGATCTTGTGACTAAGGCAAATGTAAACTAGGATTCCATTTGAGTTAACTTGAGAAATCCAAGAAAGTGAGAGGATTTGACGGTCAGGATATAAAGTGAGCCCAGATTTAAATGTTAACTGTCGATATGTTTTCTAGCGCCATAATATAGCCATTTCTCCCAAATTCAAATTTTTAAAGGGTTTCCCAGCGACTGAAGGACTGATTTTTAATGCTTGGGTAGCTGGATCTAGCTGATTTGATTTTGTCAACTGATGTAATGTGGTCTAGGGGTTTGATGATTGATTGGAGAGAGTTTGTACAATGAAAAAGTGGGTAATCGGAGTTTTCCAGGCATGCTGCAGGTGGCAATCAGATTGATAACCATAGCAAATTCATGAGCTTCAGTACACAAGTCAGAAGTTATCATAAATGGAGATCATTTTAGGATCTATTTGCTCTAGGTTTCTTGGTTTTCCCTCCAATGAATAAATTCTGATTGAATCCAGTTGGTTTGGTAGGTAAAACCCTTGCTCTAGTCATCCGTAGCTTGTTGCATCCTGATCTTTGGGATTCCAAGATGACTGGTGGTATATATTGTTGTAGTTTTGATTTTTTAGGGGTTCCAAGTCTTTTGGTCCCAAAGGTGGTTGTTGATGTTATGTTGAAAATCAATGTAGAAGACTGAACAAGGAGAGCTTGGATTTTGGGTCTGTTTCCTAGCATTTTGTTGTTTTGGTAATGTATTGATTCTGCAAATTTTAATGAGAATACACTTGGATTCTACTCTCAAATTTATGTTTGTCTTCTTATTTTGATCTTGGGCTCATATATGTTAATGTCACAAAGTGAGTTAGCATATGGTAAACAAAGAGTATTGTGGAATTATCTTTGAGTTCCTAACAAAGTTATGATTAAAGTTTTTAAGGTGATTTCAGTGAGTTCATGGTTGGGTAAGAATTTGATGATCAGGTTTGGGAGTGAGAGGGATAATAGGAAAAGCACTTATTCTGAATTCAAGAGTGTTTGAGTTAGGATTCTAAGTTAATATATGTTATTGAGTGACTCTAAGCCCTAGGTTAAGGCATTGATCCATTCTCTGGAAGTAGTCCATCATCATCCACCACATATTTAAATGATAAAATATTTAAAACTAGTTTGTAAATGATATAAATGCTTAGTATTTAGTGACTCCTTTGAAGAAGTGAGTCAAAGGTACACCCGCTTGAGCATCTAAGCTCAAAGTGTAGGAGGATCCTTGTTGATCCTTTTTAATTGGCCCTTTTCCTTGCAGACTTTGTAGTGGTGATAGAGTCAGTGACATTAATTTGTCAATCATAGTGTAAACCTGCAAGTAGAAAGAAAAGAAATCCAACAAAATGGTGACTCTGCTAGGGAGAGTCTAAAGAATAAAGTTATTAAGTGGACTCTTGTTTTTCCTATTGTATTTAGTTGTTTCCTTTAAAGATATTCAGTTAAAGATTTCCCACTTTGGTGGGTGGTGACTCAAAAGGATTAGAACCAGTGCTATAAACTACAGATCATGGACAAAAGAAGGAATACTAGGTCCTTTGTCAAGAAAAATTTAGAGGTTACTCTGGAACAGTTACCTAGACAAGAAAAGAAGAGTTGGATCAAAAGAAATGGTGAGTTTACTAGTGCTCCCATGAGAGAAAAAAGAAATACTAGAAGTAGAGCACCACTTGCATCCTCTAATGAGGAAGATTCATAATACAAGGGTTCTAAATCAGATAGTGGTTTCTCTAAAGACAAATTTTATGGTACCCCAAAGGAAGTATTTCAAGACAAAGGTTCATTACCTGTAGGGTAGGATGAACAAGCCAGAGAAAGGGGTTTTGGACCAAATTTAGATCCTGATGAGGATATGTTCAGAAGGCAACCCATGAGACCAAGATAGGTCCATTTCCCATATCAAAATCTCACTGATATGGATGTGTCATCAAGTTTTGATGATATTATGATAGACCTAGATGATTTAAGTGCACTAAGGTTACATTTGGCAGAGTAGGATGCCATACATAAGAGGTTACAAAAGGAGAGAGAAGTTGAAAAAGTGAACGCTCTGATAGAAAGAGAATCTCTTCTTAGAAAGATTAATGAGTTGAAGGAGAGAAACAAGATGCTTGCCTCTGCTCCTAAGACTTTGCAGCATGATGTCTTTGGTGATCTTGATGCTTTGAGAAGTGAATAGGAATGCTTACTACAAGACCATGAGTTTGATAAAGAGGGCCCTGTGGTTAGACAGGTTCAAAGTTATGCTTCCCTCCCTAAAGATAAAGATGGGCATGAGATCACTAGGCCTACTGTGGCTGTTGGTGAGAAAGGAAAGCAAAAGATGGTGGGACACCAAACAAGAAAATCATTGACAATAGCAGGGGTCCCAAAACCCATTTCAAATAAGAATATAGAGATAGAAAGGAAAAGGAAAGAAGATGAAGACATAGCAAAAGAATTAGAGAAGGCTAAAATTGAAGCTTCCATTGTAGAAAAAAGAAGAAAGATCCAGTTCTTGAAGGATTCATCTGCAAGTACTTTTGTACCATCCACTACTGATGAACTAGGTATGCCATCTATAACTACTACTATTCCACTTAGTAATGCTACTACTAGTTCAATTCCTTCTTCATCTGCTAAGATAAATGTTGATCCTAGGCAACAGTCAAATGCACAAGTAGATGGGAATGTAAATCTAAATGTTGATCCTAGGGTTAACACTAGTTCAAGTTTTCAAAGAAGACCTATGCAATTAGAAGGCTATAGGCAAATTAGTTTTGATGGAGTACCTGGCTACCTGAATTCTTTTCCAACTGATATAAGAGATAAGATACCTAAATTTGCTGGTAATAATGCTATTAGTTGTGAAGAACATCTTAGGTTATTTTTTGATGTATTAAATGATTATGAGGTTGAGCATGAGGATGTAGTCATAAAATTATTTGTTCAATCCTTGATGGAAGATGCTAGAGATTGGTTCAAGAGACTCCCTGACCGATGTATTGATACATGGGATTCTTTTGAGAGATGTTTAGAAGAATAGTATGGTGATAGGCCTAACACTAGTTTCATGTTGAATGAGTTCAACACCATAAGGAAAAATTAGAATGAGTCTATAGCTGAATTCAATATGAGATTTCAGAAGGGTATGCATAAGTTGTTTCAAGTTATGAGGTTAGATGACAATGTTTGTTTGAACACATACTTCAATGCCTTTGATAAAAAGATGGGATATTTGTTGAGGGAAAAAGAGCCAAGAATTCTCAGATATTCTTTTAGGATTGTTGTCAATATTGAAAACAATATGACAATATTAGAAAAATTGGGTGGAAAAAGAGATGATCCAAAGTTGTTTGGAGATACAAAAATATAAAAAGGATAATGAGAGAAATGTTGGAAACAAGAGACAAGGGGAAGATAAATTGGATAAGGTGTTGAATGCATTGAAGGATTTAAAAGCACTTGTTAATAGGAACAATAGTGTTCCTACCAATGAAAAGCCTCAATTCAACAATAATTTCAGTAGGCAGAATAGATTGCAAAATTATCCCTACAACACCCAATGGAAGGATGACAAGCCTATTGTCCTTGCTATAAGAGGAAATAATGATAAAGTTGTCCCTGATCCTTTACAAAGGTCCTCTGTAAATGTCATAGAGGATACACCATGGTGTATAGCATGCTAATCCCCTCATTCTGCAGAGCATTGTGTGGTTGCACAATCCATGTCAGCATATCAAGAAGATAACAATGAGGGGTTAGATCAAGAGGAAAATCATGATGACATTGGATGCAACATTCTAGCTTCATATTTAGGATATGAAGATGATTCTGATATTGATGAAGAAGCAGATGTGTGTTTGAAAAGATACAGTAGGGAACTTTTCCATCAGGAGGTTTTTTCTGATAATGATGACATTGATGAAAAGATATGTAACATGAATTCCTCCTCAGAAATAGTAAATTTGAGAAGACCTTCAAAGGAAGAAATGGATAGAATTACTGTAGAAATGATAGCCCAAGTGCAAACTAGAGGCATGGTGGCAAGGGATACAAATGAGAAAGCTATAGGAATGTTTATGAAGAACACCAACTCCAGGGAATTTAGGGGAAATAGATCAAAGGATGATCATATGGCAAGGTTCAAAAATGTAAAAGGTAAGAAGTGGGAACCTAAGGGGGTTGGAGTTGAAAAAATTTCTAATGAAATAGAAAAGCTAGTTGGCACAATGGCTAAAGTTGAAAAAGTAAAGGTCACCAGTACAACCAATACATCAGATAAACAAAAGGACACTAAAGCAATGTAGATTGAGATTCCTCCCTCTACTCCTATTGACATGTTGGCTATGTTGTCTCAGATAACTATTAAGGTTCCATTGTCAGAATTGTTGAAGATCCCTAAACATAAAGATAAGGCTATTGCATGGGTAGATAGTGTTCATAATAATGATGTTGCATGCAATGAACCTCAACCTAAAGTTTCAGAGGAGATGGAGATCCAAGGATTGGTATCTCAGATACCACCTATATATTTGGACAATTCTATCAATGCTAGCCTTGAAAATATAGATCCATTCTTCTTGAGTATCCTTGTGAATGGAATGAAGTTAAGAAATTGTATGATTGATTCAGGTGCTTCCAATACTATTATGCCTTTCAAAATAATGGAAAAGTTAGGCCTCAAAGTTGATACAAGTCAAGGCAGATGTTGTGCAATGGATCAGAGAGAAGTACCAGTCATTGGGACTATAAATGCAATGCCTTATAGATTGGCAGCTTATCTAGAGAAGGAACTGATTATGAGTGTTTTGGTGGTGGGTATCCCTCATTATGGGATGCTACTATTTAGAAAATGGAGTGCTGCCATGGGTGGAAGTTTGCGGTGTGATCTTTCTTTTGCAACTTTCAAGATTGATGATCAGTTTATTAGGATTGAAAGGGATCCAAGGGTAACTTATATGATTGAAAAGGATATTGATAATGAGGTTACCTACTTTGTAGATACTGATGTTAATGCTTTTAGTGTTGAGGTCACTGTATTTGAAAAGGAGCCTGTATTGCCATGTATTACTGAAGAGATAGGTTCTATGTCTGTGAAGGGTGATTTGTGGGTGATGTACTTTGATGGTGCTAGTTGCAAAGATGGAGTAGGAGCAGGTATTTTACTCATTTCTCTTGATGGAAACACCTACAAGTTCTCTTTCACATTGAGTTTCTTTTGTACTAATAATATAGAAAAGTATGAAGCATTATTGCTAGGATTGAGATTGGTACATAAGCATGGAATTAAAAGTATAAAAGCTATTGGGGATTCTAAATTAGTGGTGTCCCAAATAAGATCAGTATATGCTTCCAAGAACAAAAGGTTGAAACAATACATAAATGTTGTATGGGATTTGATTGAGTGTTTTGATGCTTTCAATATTGAATGGAAAGATAGAAGTAATAACAAGATGGCTGATTTGTTAGCCAATATAGCAATCAATTCCAGTGACATCACTTTTTCTAGCCTCTCTAAAGTTGAAATTTAGACTAGGCCTAGTATACTAGATAATGTTGAGAACTGGCAAGTTTTTGAAGATGACCAGGATATCTTGAGATTTTTGAATTGTGAAGATTAGTATCATGGTCAGGAATTAGATTGTTCAGCCTTGGTTGAGATTATAGAAGGAAAGGAGGTTGTCCTTGGTAATGAAGTCATTCAACTTAAAAATAACAAGGTTCCTAAGGGACTTGTTGTTCTAGAAACTATGTTTGATAACCAGGACAGAGTTCAAAAGGATACTAAAAAGGAAGTTCATATGAATTTGGAAGAGATAAATCTTGGAACACAAGAGGCACCTAAGAAGGTGTACATTGGTAAAGAAATGTCTTACAAGGTAAGGAAGTCCTTGATTGAGTTATTGAGAAAATTCAAGCATGTCTTTGCATGCTCAGATGATGACCTAAAGGTTTATAAAGAAGATTTGTTCCAGCATGTTATGCCTTTAAAAGAAGATGCCAAACCCTTTAGGCAAAAACAAAGGCCTATAAATCTTACTTTGGCACCCAAAATGCAAGAAGAATTAATGAAGCTAAGAGATGTTGGAATTATCAAGCCCATTAGGCATTCTTCTTGCATTTCAAATTTGGTTCCTATTAGGAAGAAAAATGGTGACATCAAACTTTGTGTGGATTTCAGAAATTTGAACATCAACTCATTGAAGGATAACTATTGTCTGCCTAATATGGAGGCTATGTTGCAAAGAGTGCCTGGATCTGAATTAATGTCTATGATGGATGGTTTCTCTGGTTATAATCAAGTAATTATGAAAGAATCAGAATAATTTAAGATGACTTTTACTACACCTTAGGGAACATATGTCTATGTGAGAATGCCATTTGGTCTTGTTATACACTAAGTTTGTACCCTTGTTTCAAGCTCTCTTGGTCTTGATAACCTAGTATAACATGGGAATCATCTCTAGGTTGTGGGACCTATGCTAACTGAGATGAGACCTCTAGGTTCTAGGTTAGTTCCTCTTGGATAATCACCTTAATTTTCTTCTTTGACAGGAAAGTAAATCTTTGATGGGAAAGGGATAGAAAAAGTGCTGAAAGGGAAAGTAACTGAAAGCAAACTACCTACTAGGTGCTACACTAAAAATATGGTATGAATTGTAGTATAAATGATGAACTCAACACATAATCTTAAGTCTAGGAGATCACAACTCACTAAATAGGTTTGCATCAATATTTCATAGAAGGGTCTGCAATAGAGAGATGCTATGCAGGGAAAGAGAGAATTTCACAAGGCAATAGCACTCTCAAGAAATTAGACACAAACTATGACCTGCAAATAGACATTCACCTCTGTAATTGGGTATAAGAATGAGACAAATTTCTAGGGGTGGAAGTATACCCACAAGAGCATTCAAATCAAATCATTCACAGGCATACACATTAATTGCAGAAAGAAAGAGGGATCAAGAACCCTAAGATATCACTAAAAACATTCAAATAGTCAATTCATTAAGAGATAACTCAGACAAGAAAGCATAGGGAAATGAAAAATGTCTCAAAGTACCTTGCATATCTGAACCATCAATGAAAGCTTCAAACTTCAAAAATCAGAGGGCAGAAAGAATGCCACAGATAAATTTTGAGAAAGAGAAAATCCTCCTTTTTCAATTGTCAACTCTGAGCTTCAAAAAGCTCCAAAAATTAATTATATACATCTCTTCTATTGCACGCAGGTAGGAGAAACACCTAATTAGGGTTACATAGATCTGCATAAAATAATCCAACCTTAATTATGTCAAATCTGAGTATAAATGCTCATGAAAATATCTCAACCGATCAGATATCATTTTGCATGTCCATTTCTGTACCAAATCAGCTTGCAGACAAGCCACCTTGATCTATCTACCTCTCTACAACTCAGGCTCACCATAACTATAGAAATCTGGTACTCTAGATATTTGAATTTAAAAAATGATTAACAGTCACAGGTGGCGCCAAACTTTATCTATCAATGACTTGTATTCAAAGTTGATCGGTCTTTTAAAACATAGCTGTCAAATTCTCTATTTTACCAGGCACTGCTTATATTTCTAATCTTAACCTTGCATTTAACCTCAGGCCCTCCTTTTCCTTTAGTCACCGAATCTCCTAATCATTTCACTAACTCCAGATTAGTCCAGCAATCACATGACAAGCATTGATCCTTGCTCGATCTAACAGTGGTCGCTGAGTCTTTGAATACCTTTGGCATATTCCTTCTTGTTAAGAGGTCACGTGACTGAAGGCAATCTCATAGTCATTGAATATTCTCTTTTCATTGAGTGATCACCTGACTGAGCTTATAAACCTAGGCCCTGTTGGAAACAATTGTCTGAAGGAAATTGCTACTCAATTATGTATTGTCTTTGATGTCACACTATGTCATAGTCCACAGCAATCAGCTTCTACCAAGCTCAGTCGGTCTACCAGACAGGAATATTAATGCTTACCGAGTCCACTCGGTTATCGAAGAAAAGTAGTATTTACCGAGTTCACTCGGTTGCTGAAGAAAATTTAGTGTTTACCGAGTTCACTCAGTTGCCAAAAAAAATTTAGTGTTTACCGAGTTCACTCGGTTGCCGAAGAAAATTTAGTGTTTACCGAGTTCACTCGGTTGCCAAAGAAAGATAGTGTTTACCGAGTTCAGTCGGTCATCGAGAAAAGATAGTGTTTACCGAGTTCAGTCGGTTATCAAAGGTAAAGAATTGTCAGTGTTTACCGAGTTCCCTCGGTCACCGAAAGATTATAGAAAGTTATGGTCACCGAGCACTGTCGGCCCTTGAAGGATTTTTGCAAATAGAGTTTACTTAATTCAGCCGACTGTTATACTAAATAATGTTGATTTGACTAATCCAAAATCATATAAATAAAAGGTCAAATGTGAAAAGTAATACAACACAGCAGAAGATTAACAGAAGAAAAGAAGGAAAGGTATATGCGAATTTGTGAAGGATGTTCAGATATCCTTGAGGAGCAGCAGAGATTTATTTGATCAGAAAGGATCAGAATTATGCAGAACAGAGATCTGTAATCAGCAAGACAGTTGCATTATTATACAGGTTATTTTCTCATTGTTACCTTCTTATCATTGTAACAGTGAATTCTAAATCTCTTAACCGAGTTGGTTTAACAACCATAATGTAAATCCTCTAACAAGCAAGTCAAAGAAGAAAAGAGAAGTCACAAGTACTATGGCAAAAAAAATTTCAAATCATACAAGGATAAAGGTAAGAAATCATGTTTTATGGCTAAAGATTCTGATGATAGTGAAGAAGAAATTGTCTTTATTGCTATAAAAGATGAATCTGATGATGATGAAGATAAGATGGCACTTATTTCTCATATAAGCAAAGATGATATATGGATAATAGACAGCGGATGTTCACACCACATGACTGGTGACAAGACAAAATTTGAATATCTAGAAGACTGTGACAATGGTAATGTAAGATTTGGAAACAATGAACCTTGTTGTATAAAAGGAAAAGGAAGAATCTCATTAACCAAAGAACTCATATGTGATAATGCTTACTGGGTTGAAGGACTAAAACATAATCTTCTAAGTGTAGCACAGCTAATCAACACTGGTTTCAAGGTTGAATTCATGAATGGTCAAGCAAGACTGCTGGATGGAAAAGGAAAACTCATTGGATCAGGCAAACAAACAAAAGGTAACTTATTTTATCTTGATCTCAATGAATATTCATGCTTTATTGCTCAAATAGAAGAAAGTTGGCTATGGCACAAAAGGTTATGTCATGTGAATTTTGATAACATGATAAAAATAAGCAAATTCAAGAAGGTTAGAGGCATTCCTACTTTGAAGAAACCTGACACTGGTCTATGTAAGAATTGTCAGATTGGAAAAATGAGTAAAACTAGTTTCAAAAGTAAGAACTATCAGTCTAAAGAAATTTTGGAAATTGTGCATACTGATTTATGTGGACCTATTGGAATACAAAGCTATACTGGAGATAAATTCTTTATTCTTTTCGTTGATGATTATTCTAGAATGATGACTGTTATGTATTTAAGAGAAAAATCAGAGGTATTTGAAAAGTTCAAATGGTACTTAGCAAGAGTAGAAAAAGAAACAGGGAAAAGATTGAAATGCTTAAGATCAGACAGAGGTGGTGAATTCATCTCCCATGATTTTAACAACTTCTGCATAGAAAGAGGAATCAAAAGACAGGTATCAGCTTCTAGAACTCCTGAGCAGAATGGAATAGCAGAAAGAAGAAACAGATCTATTATGGATTGTGCAAGGACTCTAATGATAGAAAAGAACATTGCTATAAAGTACTGGAAGGAAGCTATCAGCACTGCAGTTCATACCTTGAACCGAGTACAACTGAAGAAAGACACATTCAAAACTCCTTATGAATTATGGTATGGCTATAAACCTAATGTAAGTTACATGAAAATATTTGGTAGCAAGTGTTATATCTTAAAAGAATCCAGAAGAAATAAATTTGATGTGAAAAGTGATGAAGGAATATTCCTAGGATATTCTAGCAAAAGCAAGGCATACAAATGTCTGAACTTATCTACTTACAAAGTCATAGAAAGTATACATGTAAAATTTGATGAGTTTGCAGAAAAGACTGAGGAAGAAAGAAAAAGGGAACCTGAGAACTACAGAAGATTCATTTACATTGAACCTGAAACATTGACAGACACAACTATCAATAAGGAAGCTATATCTACCGAACCGAGCACAATTACCGAGTCACAAATTGAGTCACAGGAAGAAGTTCAAACCAAGTCACAGGAAGAAATTCAGACCGAGTCTCAGCCTGAAGTTACTGAGCAAATATCTACCGAGCCCGAGCAACCTGAAGAAGAGATCCTAGAAGACAACAGCATGAATCATTCAAAAGGAAAGGAACCTATACTAGCCAAATATGTCAGAAGACATCATACACCAGACCAAATCATTGGAAACAAATCAGATGGTACTATGACAAGAAGCAAGCTAAAAGGTACATGTCTGCTTACTGATTTTGAACCTAGAAATATCAAAGATGCATTGGAGAATGAAAGTTGGATTGAAGCAATGAATGAAGAATTGGAACAAATACAAAAGAACAAAACTTGGACTCTTGTACCCAGACCTAAAGATAAGAATGTAATTGGAACAAAATGTGTATTCAGGAATAAGCTGAATGAAGATGGTCAAGTATCTCTAAACAAAGCTAGACTGGTATGTAAAGGTTATTCTCAAGAAGAAGGTATAGATTATGGAGAAACCTTTGCTCCTGTTGCAAGATTAGAAGGTGTAAGAACTCTACTTTCTTATGCAGCACACAAAGGATTTAAGGTATATCAGATGGATATAAAATCTGCATTTCTCAATGGAATTCTTGATGAAGAAGTCTACATTGAACAACCTGAAGGTTTTGTTGATCCAGATAAAAGGGACATGGTCTGCAGGTTACACAAAGCATTGTATGGTCTAAAACAAGCTCCTAGAGCATGGTATGAAAGACTCCATAACTATTTGATTCAGATTAATTTCAAAAGAGCTAATGATAACAGCAATCTGTATATTAAAGAAGGACCAAATGACAAAATTATTTTGGCAGAAATATTTGTGGATGATACTATATTTACAGGGAATGAGGATCAGTGCAAAGAATTTTCAGAGAAAATGAACAGAGAATTTGAAATGTCTATGTTTGGTTTAATAAAATTCTTTGTTGGTCTTCAAATTCAGCAAAGCAAGAATGGTATATACATTACTCAATCCAAATACATTAAGGAGATACTTAAGAAGTTTGGTATGGAAGATTCAAAACCAGTTGGTACACCCATGTGTACTGGACTGAAACTTACCAAAAATGATGATTCAAAAGAAGTTGATCAGACCCTATACCGATCTATGATTGGAAAATTGTAGTATGTAGTACATACAAGACCTGATATTGCCTTAGCAGTCGGTATAGTAGCTAGATTCTCAGCAAAACCTAAGGAAAATCACATGATGGCAATCAAAAGAATCTTAAGATACTTAAAAGGAACTGAAGAGTATGGTTTGTGGTATTAATTTGGAGGCAATCTAGACTTGAAAGTGTTTACTGATGCTGATTGGGCAGGAAACATTGATGACAGAAAAAGTACAAGTGGTGGAGCATTTTTTCTTGGAAAAAGACTGGTATCCTGGACTAGTAAAAAGCAGAATTGTACATCTCAATCCACAGCTGAAGTAGAATATGTTGCTGCTGCAGTAAATTGTTCAAATATTGTTTGGTTTAAACAGCTATTAGAAGGTATGAAGGTTGAAATCAAAGAACCAGTTGTTATATTTTGTGACAATACCAGTGCAATAAACATTTCTAAGAATCCAGTGATGCATTCCAAAACCAAGCACATTGCTATTAAATATCACTTTGTCAGAGAATTGGTGCAGGACAAGGAAATCAGATTAGAATATATTCATACAAAAGAACAGATTGCAGACATTTTTACCAAACCATTACCTAAGGATGCATTTATGTATCTAAGAGGTAAGTTAGGGGTCATTCCCCTATTCGAGGCTCACTAAATACAGTTTTAGTGATGCATCAACCTGAACATGATTGAAAATCAACCTGTTGATGCAGCATATTAAAGGAATCATTGCATATGAATCAGTACTTGAGGTACATTAACTTTCACCGGTAATATGTGAATTATCTTTGGCATGTGTTGTCAAAGAGGGAGTGTTTGCTATGTCTTTACTATTACTTCAAGAAATTTTCAAATAGTCAGAAGGAAGAATTTTCAGGATACAGGAAGTTTGCTGACAGAGGGAGATTTGAATCTAAACCGAGCTAACTCTTTCAAATTTCTTATGATATGACATATTGTGTTGCCATCAATGCCAAAGAGGGAGATTGTTGGAAACAATTGTCTGAAGGAAATTGCTACTCAATTATGTATTGTCTTTGATGTCACACTATGTCATAGTCCGCAGCAATCAGCTTCTACCGAGCTCAGTCGGTCTACCAGACAGGAATATTAATGCTTACCAAGTCCACTCGGTTATCGAAGAAAAGTAGTATTTACCGAGTTCACTCAGTTGCCGAAGAAAATTTAGTGTTTACCGAGTTCACTCGGTTGCCGAAGAAAGATAGTGTTTACCGAGTTCAGTCGGTCATCGAGAAAAGATAGTGTTTACCGAGTTCAGTCGGTTATCAAAGGTAAAGAATTTTCGGTGTTTACCGAGTTCCCTCGGTCACCGAAAGATTATAGAAAGTTATGGTCACCGAGCACTGTCGGCCCTTGAAGGATTTTTGCAAATAGAGTTTACTTAATTCAGCCGACTGTTATACTAAATAATGTCGATTTGACTAATCCAAAATCATATAAATAAAAGGTCAAATGTGAAAAGTAATACAACACAGCAGAAGATTAACAGAAGAAAAGAAGGAAAGGTATATGCGAATTTGTGAAGGATGTTCAGATATCCTTGAGGAGCAGCAGAGATTTATTTGATCAGAAAGGATCAGAATTATGCAGAACAGAGATCTGTAATCAGCAAGACAGTTGCATTATTATACAGGTTATTTTCTCATTGTTACCTTCTTATCGTTGTAACAGTGAATTCTAAATCTCTTAACCGAGTTGGTTTAACAACCATAATGTAAATCCTCTAACAAGGTGACAATTCCATTGAATTGTTTTCAAGACCTCTTACCAGGCCACTCCTTGCAGGGTGTTTTAAATCCTCTAACAAGGTCACACCTAACAGTGTGTTTTGTAACCTTTTACCGGGTTGGCTTCTAACCGGGCATCACTTCAGAAAAGTGAAAATCAGTATCTAGATACATTGGTGGTTTTTCCCATATTGGGTTTCCACGTTAAATCTTGTGTCTCTTGTGTTCTTAATTGCTTTCTCAATCATATACATGTGCTGATGAATATCTAAAGATAATATTGATAATACTTTCTGCATCTTCAAAGTTACTGCAATCTATTTACCGAGTGCTAAAACAGATAACAATGTTAAGATATCCTAAGGGATCTGCAAAAGAATAAATTGTGAAGTGTTTTTATGGTTGACTGATTCACCCCCCCCCCTCTCAGTCACTTCATCCATATTCCATCAGGCCCATCCTGCCACTTGTCACTATACCATTGCTCGACTGCAGGCACCTCAGATTACCTAGCATGGACCCACTTAGCTTTCCTCATAGCTTGATACTTAATCGATGAATGTTGCATGATTGCATGGGCTCAGAAGATTCCTTAACATCATGCACCAGCCATAGATCTTTATTTTACTGATGACCCCTGTAGATCCTCTAACATGGTCCCATTGACAGATCCCAATTATCATCCGGCCAACAAATAAAGAATGAACACATCATAAGGAAAGGACCCACTTGACAGAGCCCAGAGATAAAGTAAGATCAATGGTTGGCATATGATTGCATGGGCTTGGAATATTCCATGTGATCATATGATAATCGTTAGATCATCATTGACTGACAACCCACTGGGCCCGCTGATAGAAATCCACATTGCTAGCCTTGACCAATCAGAAGCCTGCACATCAGCATGACCTGGCATCAAACCCACTAACAATCAAACTCTGCAGACAGTGAAGATGGATGACCATCGTATGATCGCAAGGAATATTCCTGGCCTATGTGATCATGAAACGAACCGTAGATCTAGATTCCTTACTTTAACCACTGAACTAAGACCACTAACTAAATCAGAGATTACGCGACTGAAGGAAAGATAACCACCCGCTAGGTCACTGGATGCCATGGACTAAGCCACCAGGAATAGGAGAACTTGCGACCAAAGAAATCATGTAGTCATTGAGAGAAAAGGTAACCATAGGTAACATTGAGCAATTCCTCGACTTAAGGGATCATCACCAAGTCACCGAAAATAAAGAGGAATATGCCTTCCGACTAGGAGATCTTGCAAACAAAGGGTAGTCACGGGATAGGGAGAAATAAAGGAATATTCCATCAGGTCTTAGAGATCTCATGACTAAAGGAAACTTAACCTCAAAAGATAAAGTGCACATGGGAAATGGAGGTTTAAGTGGCCGAAAAAGGTAACAGTGAAATAGAATAGGCCAAGGGTTTTGAGGGGTTTTCTAGGACCAACGGCTACTTTTTTGAATTAAAGCTTGTAGACTAGAGAGTTGGAGATTTGTAGAGACCAGGAGAGTAGGTAGAAAACCATGAAATTTTTTGAGGTGCTTGGCAGGGTTAAAAATGCAGACCAAGGATTAAATTTAGTCTATGACCAAAATAAATAGATATGAAATTTTGGGCAACATTTTGGCAATTTCTGCTGGATGTCAGCCTGCTAGACATTGAAACTAGTGGCCTTGACATATTCATTGGGCATGGGGTCATCATTTGAGCATAAAACCATGACAGAGAGACTGACCTAGAACCAGAGGGAAAAAAATGTGCATAGGCACTTCTTGAAAAGCAGGAAAACTAAACTAGAAAGCAGGGACAGAAAACATGAAATATATTTATAGGGATTTACAAGGAAGGATTGACCCCAAAGGGAATCAAACTTTGTATGTCTGCCAAGCCTTGATCTGAATTCATCCCATTTAAGAACTACATCTCCAACTTTGAAATTTTTGGCCTTGGCTCTTTTATCAAAACTTTTCTTTGTCTGTATCTGGTGAAACTCCATATCCTTCATGGATTTATCTTTGAGTTTTTCTAACTCCATTAGCTGGGTATACCTAATTTGTAAGGGATCTCCTTCTTCAAACATGACATATTGAGTGGCTAAGTCTAGAGCTGGTAATTCAGTTGAAATGGACAACTTAGCCTCTCTGTCATACACTAACATGTAAGGATAATTCCCAATGATCTTCTTTGGAGTAATCCTATCTAACCATAAGGTAGACTTCAACTTAGTATGCCAATCTCTTTGGTTATCCTGCAGAGTCTTCTTAATTATCCTAATTAGATTCTTATTAGTTGATTTTGCCAAACCATTGCCTTGAGGGTAGTAATTTGAACTGGAATTCAGATAGATGCCATTTCTGATTGCCCATTCTGAGACTTTAAGGCCTGTGAATGCTAAAGTATTATCTAATATTATGGAGTTTGGAGTGCCAAATCTATAAATTATATCATCATAAAAACTTAAGACAAAACTCTCATTTGCTTCTTTCAATGCAACTGCCTCTATCCATCTAGTGAAATAATCTATTGCAGTGATTATCCACTTGTGTCCTACACCAGATAGAGGGTTAATCATACCAATAAAGTCTATGCCCCACCTCATGAATGGTTATTCTATTTTGATTGGCTAAAGGGGCAGAGCTGTAAGCCTTTCTTTTCCTGCAAACATAGCTCATTTGATGCATTTTCTCACATAATCATGACTATCCTTAAAGATAGATGGCCAATAGTATCCAGCCCTCATGATCTTAAAAGCAGTAGTCCTAGGAGAAAAGTGACCTCTAGAAGGTCCATCATGAAATTCAAATAGGACATCAGCTATCTTTTTTGTATCAATACATCTTAAAAGGACACCATTGTGATCCTTTCTAAAAAGAACTTCATCTATTAGCACAAAGGGAACATATTGTAACCTGTAATATCTTTTTTTTGCTGAATCTAGGCCTACAGGACATAGTCCTATCTTCAAGTAATGAATCATGTTGGGCAACCAACCTGATGCCTTGGTATGCTCCTCTGAATCATGTACAACCAGAGATGCATTTGTTTTTTCTATTTTCTTTTTACTTTCATCCTCTACCAAATGTTCACAAAGACCTCTTCCTCTAACCAACTTGGTGGTTTGGATATCAATGTCATATTCCATTACTTTGGTAATCCAACTAGCTCTTTTCTCATTCAGGTCTTTGGAAAGCAAAAATTCTTTGACACTTGGATGAGTAACCTTCAAGTGTACCTTGTTATGGGCCAATAGACATCTAAATTTTTTAAGGCTCTTCACCATAGCAAGTACATGTTTCTCTACAAAAGAATATCTTTGCTCATATTCTTCTAAACCTTTGCTGAAGAAAGCAATAGGCTGCTCCAACCCTTCTAAATTTTCTTGAGTCAACATAGCCAATATGGCATCATGACCTCCATAAGCATAAAGGATAAAATCTTTACTGAAATTTGGGTTTAATAAAGTAGGGGCTTCTGTCAAGGCCTCTTTGATAGCTTGAAAATTAGCTTTTCCTTCTTTAGTCTAGCTAAAAGTTGAACTCTTCTTTAACATGGTTGTTAAAGGCTTCAATAAATCTACAATATTAGGCAAGAAATGCCTAACAAAATTAATCTTTCCTATGAAAGATTGGAGAATTTTCTTATGATGTGGCAATGGTAGCTCTAGGATGGCTGTAATCCTCTCAAGGTCTACTATAATTCCTTCCTTCATGTACTACAAACACACATTTCTTGGGATTAAGAGATATCCCAAACTCTCTACACCTTTCAAAGATTTTCCTCAGATGTTTGATGTGGTCTGCTACATGTTTAGAATGTATAGTTATGTCATCTAAGTAGACCAGTACAAACTTATACATGAGGCTTTTAAAGGCCATATCCATTGCCTTTTGAAAACTAGCACCCGCATTTGATAGACCAAATGAAATCTTTTGATAAGGCATGGTTCCCCACTTGGTTGTAAACATAGTCTTATATTGATCCTCTTCATTAACCAAGATCTAATTGTATCCTGCATAGCCATCCAATAATGAAAATCTCTCAGATCTAGAGACACATTGTAAAATTTGTTCCATGGAGGGTAATGGATGACGGTCTTTTAGAGAGGCCCCGTTAAGATCCTTGAAGTCAACACATAATCTCAACTCCCCATTCTTCTTCCTTACAGGAACAAGGTTGGAAACCCAACTAGTATGTTTGATGGGGTAGATGATACCACTTTCTATTAATTTAAGCACTTCTTTATGCATAAGTGGCTCAAGCTTGGGATTAACAGGCCTTTGCTTTTGCCTTACTGGTTTGGCATTAGGCTCTAATTCAATAGTGTGCTGAGAAAGGGCTGGATTAAAACCTTTGAGGTCCTCATATTGCCATGCAAAAACATCATTGAATTCTCTGAATAATTGGGTGTAAGCTTGCTTTTCTGAATTAGTGTTTACCTTTCCAAATTGTAAACTTTTACCTGGTTCCCACTCTAATTCAACACAATGTTCTTGTTGAAATACCAAGCCAGCTTTATTCTTCTTAACTTGATCATCCTTGTTGAAGACAGTCTCTAAGGTGACAAGACTTCTAGGTATCTTATTAGACTTAAGTTGTATCACTTGGTCACCATAGTTTTGTGATAGCCTATCTTGGTTATGTTTTGAGAAGACATCCTCCTCAAATAAGAACTGCAGAATTTGTTCATCATTGTCAAACACTTGCCAATTAGTATCATTGTCAGGGATAGAAGGTCTGAAAATCACTTTGATATGCTGTTGGTCTATTTCTTTTGAAATGCTATTGGGGATATCATATTGAGACCGAACAGCAGCTAATCTAGCTGCATTTTGATTTAGTTTTCTAGGGATAGCAATAATATTGAAAGCACAAAAGTATTCAATTGCATCCCAAACTCTATGTTTGTATGCTCTCAAGGTGTCATTTTTAGTTGCACTTATCCCTCTCACTTGGCTAACTACTAACTCACTATCACCATAAAATTTTAAGGCCTTAAGCCCTCTTTTTCTAGCCCACTCCAGTCCATTGACTAGGCTTTCATATTCTATAGTGTTGCTAGTGTAGGAGAAATTGAATATGAAAGCTATATAGTATCTTTCTCCTTTTGGGGACACTAGCATAGCACCACCACTAGAATCATGTCTACTTCTAGCTCCATCAAAAAACAATTCCCAAACCTGATTACTCTGATCCTCTGAATCAATGTCTTCTTTGAGAAGACTTGGCTCTATGGATCTACTTTCTTGTATCAAATAACTCCCCAAACCAGCATCCAAAACAACATTCTCTTGGGCTTCAAAATTTTTTTCTGATTCTAGTTCATCCAAGAAAATATTAGGGATACTTTCTATCTTAGTGTTTGCTTCTCTGATATTTGGGAAATCACTGTCATCAAATATAGGGAAGCTTGCATTGATGGTATTGGATACATATGGCTCTATATGGTGTGTTGCTAATGATTCTAATTTAATGGTAACCTTGGTACCATATCTTGTGTGAAAAAGCATGTGAGACTAGTTAGAAGATAGGTAGCCTCCTATTTTAGCTGTAAACTCCCTTGATAGACATATGGCAAACAAAGCAGGGAGATCTATGATATATATATCAAGTAGGAAAGAAAAATTAGGACTAGCATGAAGGATTAGACTAGTATCCTTAGCCACACCTATAGTGTTAACTAAGGATCCATCAAGTTGTGTAACCTTCTTTTGGAGGGGTTCATATTTGAGTCCTAATTGGTCAGCCACCTTTTTGGGCATTATAGTGCTAGTAGCTCCACTATCTACCATGCAATTATGTACTAAGGATTTTCCAATAATTAAAGATACATAAAAGGGAGATGGTTTTGAGTTCCTACCTTGCATGGTATTTCCTTTGGAGCTGCAACTTGGAGCCTCCTTTTCTTGATCAGTGTTGATCAACACTAGCTTTGCAACTTCTTTTGTAGGCTGAGGAGTTGTCATTTTAGTCATAGCCTTCTTCAAAATCTCAGGTTGCCCTGGAATAGCCAAAGAGTCCCACATAGACATAGTAATGTTTACCTTCTTCATTTTGTCTACAATGTTGAAAGGTGCCACAATGTGTACTCTTTGTTGTGCTTTTACTATGATGGGCTCCACTTCTTTGAGAGTCTGGCCCTCTTTGCCTATAATGACAAGAGCCTTCTTGAATGTGATAGGAGTAGCCTTCTATATTGGCTCTACAGATGTAGTAGCTTTGGTACTAGAGTCTACTCACTCCATATCTTGAGCTCTTCCCTTTGACCTTGTGTTGGCAGCAATGGAAGGTTCACCAATGACTCCATTGAAGTCTTGCTGCTCCCAATTGAAAAGAGTAGTCTCATTCTCTTATGGTTCTTGTCGAGGAACTGATCCACTAGAAGAAGCCTCTGATTGAGCTTGTGAGGCATTTTGAACCATTAGTGCTTGGTTCATCCATCCATTTGAACATGTAGCCTAATTATGAGGCTGATTACAAGGGAAACACCATTCATTGTCCATAGCCATATTATTTTGACTAGGGACCATGTCCCTGACTAGATTCATAGTTGTGAGAGGTGCAAGGTTGTATGGTTGGAATGGTCTTTGATTAAAATTTTGTCTTTGCCCTTGATACCCTCCTTGGTATGGTGGCCTATTTTGTTGATAAGGCTGCCCTTGATTCTAATACTATTGATTAGGACCTTGGCTTTGTGGCTAAAAGGGTGATCTAATTCCTTTCCCTTGTCTCTTTAGGTTTGTGACCTGTTTAGTCAAAGTTTATAGCAAGTTTGTCATTTCTTGCTGACTAGTTTGTTGACTATTCTTTATCTCTTGCAACTCTTGAGAGAAACTTGTTTTTAGCTCTTGACCACTAGTATTGGCTTGAGGTGCTAATATGGTGGGAATAGGGGTAAATGGGGGTACTTGTGTAGGTGTAATAGGCTGAAGGCTAGGAAAGATGGGCATGGGAGGCCTTCTAGCTATCATGTCTGCTTGGATTAAACAATTTTCAGCCCTGACAGCTATGTCAAAAGCTTGGGGTAAAGAGGTACCACCCATGGATTGGATCATGACAGAGATTTGACCATTCAAACTTTGCAAGAAGTATAAGAAAGCATGGTCAGCTGATGGCCTTACTGAGACTGTAATTCTATTCCATGTCATGAGAAATCTATTGTTATAATCTATCATTTGTTCTTGAGGGTCTCTTTTAATGGTTGTCAACTACTCAACCAGAGACAAATTGTCTGATTTATCCTCAAAATGCTTACTTAATGCATCTCCTAATTCATCCCATGAAGTAATGGAACTAATAGTTAAAGTTCTAAACCATTCAAAAGCCTTACCTTTGAGAGAGGTTGCTAATAATTTGGTGGCCACATCTTCTTGAGTTATATTGTGTATGCTGCAGATGGTGGTCACATCTCTTATATGCTCGAAAGATGTAGTTTGTCCTTCACCTGTGAAGTCAGGTAGACTCTTTAGTGCCACCAAGGGCACATCATGATGTTGAGCAAAGGCTAATGGACTCCCTTGGTTGAAAGGTGCAAAAGCAAACTATCTAGCCATTGTAGGGACTGTAATTTGCTAAGTAACAACTATATGAGTTGTATTTGGTGCTAGATTTGAATCTTCTTCTAGATCTCTGGTTAGAGATCTTCCTCTTCTTTTGAGATGAAAGGGAAAAGGTCTCCTTTCTGAAGTATCAGGTGGTGTAAATTGTACTCTCTTTGTAGGAGATGTTCTCTGAGTTGATCTACCTTTGTAGCCTCTTTTTAAGGGTAACTCTGAAAATTCAGTGGGCTTTGAGCTTCTAGTCTCAATATTTCTCATAAACTTTGAACAAGGTAGCTTGGATCTATGAAATCAGTGGAGTCACTAGATATACTTGATGGAAAAACTTCTAAAAGTTTGTATTATGTAGTTAGTATATTAGAGATAGCATAATCTTTTCAAAATGAACTTCTTTTGCAGTTAGAAATGTTATGCCCAAGGTGAGGTATCTTTGAATCTGAATCTGATCTTAGTAACACCTTGATCATAAATCTAAACCTGAGTCCCACTGGGCATGCCAGAATTGTTATGCCCAAGGTGGGGTGTCTTCTGAATTTGAATCTAATCTTAGTCCCACCGGGCATGCCAAAAATTGTTATACACTAAGTTTGCACCCTTGTTTCAAGCTCTCTTGGTCTTGATAACCTAGTATAACATGGGAATCATCTCCAAGTTGTGGGACCTATGCTAACTAAGATGAGACCTCTAGGTTCTAGGCTGGTTCCTCTTGGATAATCACCTTAATTTGCTTCTTTGATAGGAAAGTAAATCTTTGACGGGAAAGGGATAGAACGAGTGCTGAAAGGGAAAGTAACTGAAAGCAAACTACCTACTAGGTGATACACTGAAAATATGGTATAAATTGTAGTATAAAGGATGAAATCAGCACAAAATCTTAAGTCTAGGAGATTACAACTCACTAAATAGGTCTACATCAATATTTCATAGAAGGGTCTCCAATAGAGAGATGCTATGCAAGAGAAGAGAGAATTTCACAAGGCAATAGCACTCTCAAGAACTTAGACACAAACTATGACCTGCAAATAGACATTCACCTCTACAATTGGGTATAAGAATGAGACAAATTGCTAGGGGTGGAAGTATACCCACAAGAGCATTCAAATCAAATCATTCATAGGCATACACATAAATTGTAGAAAGAAAGAGGGATCAAGAACCCTAAGATATCATTGAAAACATTCAAATACTTGATTCATTAAGAGATAACTCAGACAAGAAAGCATAGGGACATGAAAAATGTCTCAAAGTACCTTGCAATATCTGAACCATCAATGAAAGCTTCAAACTGCAAAAATCAGAGGGCAGAAAGAATGCCACAGATAAATTTTGAGAAAGAGAAAATCCTCCTTTTTCAATTGTCAACTCTGAGCTTCAAAAATCTCCAAAAATTAATTATATACATCTCCTCTATTGCACACAGGCAGGAGCAAAACCTAATTAGGGTTACATAGATCTGCATAAAATAATCCAACCCTAATCATGTCAAATCTGATCATAAATGCTCATGAAAATATCTCAACCGATCAAATATCATTTTGCGTGTCCATTCCTATATTAAATTAGCCTGCAGACAAGCCGCCCTGATCTATCTACCTCTCTGCAACTCAAGCTCACCATAACTATTGAAATCTAGTACTCTATCTATTTGAATTTAAAAATTGATTAATGGTCACAGGTGGCGCCAAACTTTATCTATCAATGGCTAGTATTCAAAGTCGATTGGTCTTTTAAAACATAGCCATCAGATTCTCTATTTTATCGGGCACCGCTTATATTTCTAATCTTAACCTTGCATTTAACCTCAGGCCCTCCTTTTCCTTTAGTCACTAAATCTCCAGATCATTTCACTAACTTCAACTTAGTCCAGCGATCACATGACAAGTGTTGATCCTTGCTCGATCTGACGGTGGTCGCTGAGTCTTTGAATACCTTTGGCATATTCCTTCTTGTTAAGAGGTCATGTGACTGAAGGCAATCTCATAATCACTAGACAAAAATGAATATTCTCTTTTCATTGAGTGATCATCTGATTGAGCTTATAAACTTGGGCCCATCCTACCACTTGTCACTATACCATTACTCGACTGCAGACACCTCAGATTACCTAGTATGGACCCACTCAGCTTTCCTCATATCCTGATACTTAATCGATGGCTGTCACATGATCGCATGGGCTTAGAAGATTCCTTAAGATCATGCACCAGCCATAGATCTTTATTTTACTGATGTCCCTTGTAGATCCTCTGACACGGTCCCACTAATAGATCCCAGTGATCATCTGGCCAACCAATAAAGAATGAGCATGTTACTAGGAAAGGACCCACTAATAAAGCCCAGAGATAAAGTAAGATCAACAATTGGCGTATGATTGCATGGGCTTGGAATATTCTATGCGATCATACGAAAATCATTAGATCATCATTGACTGACAACCCACTGGGCCCGCTGATAGAAATCCACATCGCTAGCCTTGACCAATCAAAAGCCTACACATTGGCATGACCTGGCATCAGACCCACTAACAACCAAACTCTGCAGACAGTGAAGATTGACTGCCATCGCATGATCGCAAGGAATATTCCTAGCCTATGTGATCATGCGACCAACCGTAGATCTAGATTCCTTACTTTAACCACTGAACTGAGACTGCCAACCAAACTAGAGATTACATGACTGAAGGAAAGATAATCGCCTGCCAGGTTGTTGGATGCCAAAGACTAAGCTACTAGGAATAGGAGAACTTGTGACCAAAGTAGTCGCATAGTCACTGAGAGAAAAGGTAACCACAGGTAACATTGAGTGATTCCCTAACTGAAGGGATCATCACCAAGTCACCAAAAAAAAAGGAAGGAATATGCCTTCTAACTGGGAGATCTTGCGAACAAAGGGTAGTCGCGGGATTGGGAGAAATAAAGGAATATTCCATCGGGTCTTAGAGATCTCGTGACTGAAGGAAATTTAACCTCAGAAGATAAAGTGCACATGGGAAATGGAGGTTTAAGTGACCGAAAAAGGTAATAGTGAAATAGAACAGACCGAAGGGTTTTCAGGGGTTTTCTAGGACCAACAACTACTTTTTTGAATTAAACCCTGTAGACCAGAGAGTTGGGGATTTGCAGAGACCAGGAGAGTAGGTAGAAAACCATGATATTTTTTGAGGTTCTTGGTAGGGTTAAAAATGCAGACCAGTGATTAAATTTAGTTTATGACCAAAATGAATAGATATGAAATTTTGGGCAACAAGTCTCACAAATGTTGGTGCAACTTTTCAGAGGGTAATGGATGTTGCCTTTTCAGATTTTATTAATGATTTCCTTGTTGTTTATCAAGATGATTTAACTGCCTATTTCAAGAAGGAAGAAGATCATTGTACTCATCTAGAAAAGATATTTGTGAGAGCTTTGGAATATGACATTTCATTAAATCCAAGGAAATGTGCATTTAGTGTCACTGAGGGTAAGTTGGTTGGCCACTTGGTTGGAAAGCAAGGAGTTAGAATTGATCTTGAGAGGGTGGTTGCCATTGATAAAATCCCTAAGCCAAAAAATGTTAAAGGAATTCAATCTTTCTTTGGTTAGGTGAATTTCTTGAGAAGATTTGTTACAAATTATGCTGAAGTTACTAGGCCAATATCTAAGATGTTGAAGAAAGGATCTGAGATCAAATGGGAAGGTGAGCCTGATGAAGCTTTCAAGAATATCAAGTAGGCTATCAAAGATGCAACTATGCTTAAGGAACCTGATTATAGTATCCCAATGCATATCTTTTCCTTTGCATCTTTTCATACTATTGCTG
Source organism: Chamaecyparis obtusa (assembly GCA_027943335.1). NCBI lineage: Eukaryota > Viridiplantae > Streptophyta > Pinopsida > Cupressales > Cupressaceae > Chamaecyparis > Chamaecyparis obtusa. The sequence continues at coordinate 785,419 of BSBK01001420.1, read as the reverse complement.
CAGTTTTGTTGCAAAAAAATAATGAAGGTTATGAGCAGCCTATTGCATTTTTTAGTAAATCTTTGCAGGCTGCTGAATTGAAATATGATATCAATGAGAAATAGGCTTATGCACTGGTAAAGACTATCAAGGCTTTTATATGTTATTTGATGGGAGCAATTGTGATTGCTTTTGTACCTAGTGCTACAATAAAAGATATTTTATCATAGTAGGAGGTGTCTGGAAGGAGATGTAGATGGATAAATAGAATTCAAGAGTTCAATATTGACATCCAGATTACCAAATTGGTCAAAGGACAAGGATTGGCAAAACTGATGGCTCAATCCAATCTTGATGCAAATCAGGTAAACCAGACTGGAATTGATTACACTTGTGATATGGATGATTGCATCTGGTATCAAGATATTATATTTTACTTAAGGAATATGAAATGTCTAGTAGAAATGGATGACAACAAGAAAAGGACATTGAAGTTACAAGCCATCAAGTATGTAATTATAAAATGCAAGTTATACAGAAAAGATTTAGATTGCATACTTTTAAAATGTGTTGATGAAAATCAGGCTGACAAGTTGTTAAAAGAAATGCATGAGGGAGTTTGTGGGGGACATTATATGGGTAAAACTACTACTCAAAAAATCCTGAGAGCAAGATTCTGGTGGCCTACAATCTTCAAGGATGTAGCACTATTGGTAAGGAGGTGTGATGCTTGTCAAAGATTCTCTTGTAAACTTAAATTTTCAGGTAATGTACCTTTGAGGCCAGGTGAAGTGCAAGCTCCTTTCCAATAATAGGGAATAGATTTCATAGGAGAAACACCAAACAAGTCTAGTGGAGGACATTCTTGGATCTTAGTTGCTATTGACTATTTCACTAAGTGGGTAGAGGCTATCCCCACAAGGAATTTAACTAGTAAGGTGGTGAATGATTTCTTATTGAATAATATTGTCACAAGGTTTGGTTGTCCTGAGAGCATTGTTAGTGATAATGCAATGTGTTTCAGGTCTACTGAGTACAAAGAACTCTGCCAAGGTCTAGGAATCTAGATGTCATATTCTTCACCCTATCATCCATAAGGGAATGAACAAGCAGAATCAACAAATAAGAGCTTGATAAAAATCCTCAAGAGGATCCTTGATAAGAATAAAAGAGCATGGAATTCAAAATTGCTATTAGCTATATGCGCTGATAGGGTAACTGTGAAGAAGGTAATTGGTTGTGCACCATTTGATTTAGTATATGGGATACATGCAAGGATGCCTTAGAATAGCTTATTGGAAATGTATAAGTTTGTTCAGTTATATGATGATGATATAGATGATGAAATGTAGTTAAGAATTGAAGATCTCATCAGGTTGGATGAGACTAGAAGAGAATCAACCTCAAGAAATGCCAGGTTGCAGTTACAAGTTAAGAATCTGTATGATAAAAGGATTGTTGACAGGAAGTTTTAATCAAATGACTTGGTATTGATCTAGAATGCTAGATTGGAAGATAAAGGGAAACATGGAAAATTTGATCTAGTCTGGTTGGGGCCATATCTAATTCATGAGAAATGGGGCCAGGATTCTTATATTGTCAAAGAACTAAATGGTGATATTCAGGAATTGCCAGTTCATGGCTAGTTCTTGAAAAATACTTCACTTGAAGGTATTTGTATTTCCATGAATAGTAGTTAGGTCTGTATATGTTGTACATTCTATATAGTGGTGTGTTTCCTTCCTATTCTATTTGTCTCAGTTTGTAGGGTTTTGTCCTATTGCTCTCTATTGTTCATGGTCATTCCAGTAGGTGGTTTGCTTCACCCTAAGATTCTAGATCCTTGATATGCCTGCATGAGGCATACATCCCCAGATAGAGCCACTATTGGCACTTGAAAATTTTTCTCTAGTCTCTGCAATGGGTTTCTATGCCCTGGCCCTTAAACCCTAGTTCATAAATTTAAAATTTATAGCCATTAGAAGGGTTAAACCCTAGTCTGTCCTAGCCAGATTCTATTTTCTTATTACTTTTTCAGTCACTTAGGTCCCAATTACCCATGTGCCAAATTCACTGTGACCACTTTGCATGTTGTGTCATTAGGTTACTTTATCGGGACCCCTTTTAATTTTCCTATCAAAGCCTAAGTTTCCCGTTAAATTTTTCCTAAGTGGTGACCTTTTAATTTTGTGTGGTTGTCATTGTTTCGCAAGACTATTTGTTGTCAGAAGTTCTGACATGTGATTTAGCGACAAGGTGCCATCTATCCCAGTGGGCCCAGTATCTTTTCTTGCTTTTAATCCTACAGTGGTCACATGATCTCATGGAATATTCTTCCCCCTTGAGATCATGCACCGGCCATCCGATCTTCCATCATGTTCATGCCGACTGGAGTGGGTCCACTGCCAAGTGTACACAGATGGTGACTTTTCATTGGTTGCGGGATAGTGACAGGGATGTGTCAGTGGGGCAAGCAATAGAGGAATCTGTAGGGTTGCCAGCTTTGCTTAAAATATATGGCTCACACATGATCTCATGGAATCTTCTGAGCCCATGAGATCATGTGGCCACCACTTGATTTCAAGAGCTTTTAGGAGGTGGGTCCTTTGTTGCTGATTCATGGTGATGTGGTTGTTCCTGATTCACTAGAGAGGTTAAAGATGTGACCGAGTGGTTATGGGTGAATGGTTTGGGGCCACATGTCTAGGTGGGCGTAGGTCTTCTTGACTGTAGTCACTAAATCACTAAGGTAACTAGGGTTAATAAAGATGATTGCACGATCTCGCGACTAAGGAAAATGTAAACCAGGATTCCATTTGAGTTAACTTGAGAAACTCATGAAAGTGAGAGGATCTAACGATCGGGATATAAAGTGAGCCCAGATTTAAATGTTAACTGTCAATATGCTATCTAGAGCCATAATATAACTGTTTCTCCCAAATTCAAAATTTTAAAGGGTTTCCCAGCGACTGAAGGACTGATTTTTAATGCTTGGGTGGCTGGATCTAGCTGATTTGATTTTGTCGACTGATGTAGTGTGGTCTAGGGGTTTGATGATTGATTGGAGAGAATTTTTACATTAAAAAAGTAGGTAACCAGAGTTGCTCGAGGCATGCTGTAGGTGGAAATCAGATTGATAAACACAACAAATTCATGATCTTCAGTACACAAGTTAGAAGTTATCATAAATGGAGATCATTTTAGGATCTATTTGCTCCAGGTTGCTTGGTTTTCCCTCCAATGAATAAATTTTGATTGAATCCAGTTGGTTTGGTAGGTAAAACCCTTGCCCTAGTCATCCCTAGCTTGTTGCATCCTGATCTTTGAGATTCCAAGATAATTGGTGGTATATATTGTTGTAGTTTTGATTTTTTAGGGGTTCCAAGTCTTTTAGTCCCAAAGGTGGTTATTGATGTTATGTTGAAAATTGATGTAGAAGACTGAACAAGGAGAGCTTGGATTTTGGGTCTATTTCCTAGCATTTTGTTGTTTTGGTAATGTATTGATTCTGCAAATTTTAATGAGAATAAACTTGGATTCTAGTCTCAAATTTATGTTTATCTTCTTATTTTGATCTTGGGCTCATATATGTTAATGTCACAAAGTGAGTTAGCATATGGTAAACAAAGAGTATTGTGGAATTATCTTTGAGTTCCTAACAGAGTTATGATTAAAGTCTTTAAAGTGATTTCAGTGAGTTCATGGTTGGGTAAGAATTTGATGATCAGGTTTGGGAGTGAGAGGGATAATAGACAAAGCACTTATTCTAAATTCAAGAGTGTTTGAGTTAGGATTCTAAGTTGATATATGTTATTGAGTGACTCTATGCCCTAGGTTAAGGCACCGATCCATTCTTTGGAAGCAGTCCATCATCATCCACCACACATTTAAATGATAAAATCTTTAAAACTAGTTTGTAAATGATATAAATGCTTAGTATTTAGTGACTCCTTTGAAGAAGTGAGTCAAAGGTACACCCGCTTGAGCATCTAAGCTCAAAGTGTAGGAGGATCCTTGTTGATTCTTGTTAATTGGCCCTTTTCCTTGCATAGTTTGGAGTGGTGATAGAGTCAGTGACATTAATTTGTCAATCATAGTGTAAACCTGCAAGTAGAAAGAAAAGAAATCCAACAGGGTCCACAAATACTGCTAAAATTTCTGATAAACTTTCTATAAAAGCTAGCCAAACCATGAAAAGATCTTACCTCAGTAGCACTCCTTGAAGTAGGCCATTCAAGGATAGCCTATACTATCTCTGGATCCATTTTTAGACCTTCTATTGAAACTCCAAATCTGAAATACACTAATTCCTTCTTCACAAAATTGCACTTCTTCAAATTAATCAACAATTTTTCATCTCTAAACTTCTCAAACACCATACGAATATGCATCATATGTTCCCCCAATGTCTTGCTAAAGATCAAAATATCATCTAGGTAAACAATGAAAAACCTACCCATAAATTCTTTCAGAACTTCGTTCATGAGCTGCATGAAAGTGCTCAATGCATTGGTTAGCCCAAAAGGCATGACTAACCACTCATATAGTCCTTCTTTTGGCTTGAAGGCAGTCTTCCATTCATCTCCTTCTCTGATCCAAATCTGATGATATCCACTCTTTAGTTCTATCTTTGAGAAATACACAGCCCCACTCAAATAGTCCATAATATCATCCATTAGTGGCAATGGAAACTGGTACTTGATTGTGATCTTGTTTATTGCTCTAAAATTTGTACACATCCTCCATTCTCCATTCTTCTTTGGTGCTAATACCGCTGGTACAACATAGGGACTTAGACTCTCTAGAATCAACCCCTTCTGCAATAACTTATGTACTTGTCTATTCAACTCTTCACTTTCTGCTAGTGTCATTTTGTGTGCTGCCTTCTTTGGCAAACTAGCTCTTGGAATTCAATCCATCTGATGAATGATCTTTCTTATCAGTGGTAATCCATTAGGTACATTATCAGATACAATATCCTAAAACTCATTCATCAAATCTGCAACCTCTACAGGTACATCCCCCATTTCCTCTTTACTAGCTTTTGGAATTAAAGAAAAACACACATGCTCATGCCTCATATGATCTAGGAATTTTCTTCCATCAACAAAAGTTATTCTTGCATTACCACATGCATTTTCTTCAGTCTCCTTCAATGGCTTTAGCTTATGTTGCACTCCATCCTTTGTTAGGGAATAGGTATTCACATGACCATCGTGTACAACATATCTGTCAAACTGCCATGGCCTAGCCAAAAAAATGTGACATGCATCCATAGGTATGATATCACATAGTACCTCATCATGGTACCCACCAATCTTGAACTTTACTAGGCACTGTTCATTGACCATGACCTTATGGTCATCTTGCACCCAGGCAATCTGATATGGATGTGAGTGTTTCTATCTCTTGAGCTTCAACTTTGTCACCATCTCTTCTGACACCAAATTGTCAGTGCTTCCACTATCAATAATCACATCACAACATTTACCCTCACACTTGCATCTAGTGTGAAATAGGCTCCTCCTTTCTTCAGGTTCATTCTCACCACTCAGCAGGACTCTTCTGTTAATCAATGTTTCTCCTCTTTCAACATCTTCAAAATTTAAGGATCTGGCATCTTTATCTACATGTGCCACTCTAGCCTAACCTTCATTCCTCCTATCCATCCTTCCTTGGCATTGAGGACATTCAAATGCCATGTGACCTTCTTCTCCACAGTGAAAACATGTTCCACGGAAACCTCCTCTTCCTGAACCTTGTCCTCTTCCTCTTCCTCTCTGATCTCTATTGTTCTGATCTTGGAAATGATTGGAGTTGTTTCCTCTTTGATTTTGACTACTACTAGTCTCATCCTTCTTATTCAGATCTTCATTTTGGCCTCCATATGACCATCCACCAGATCATCCACGGTGACCTCTTCCATTTTGTCTGCTCTCGAACTTCTTGTTCAGCTTTTCCTCTACTTTTAGGGAAAATTAGTATGCCTCTTCAATATTGTTCATTCAAACCAGATTCAGCTCCTCCTAAATGCTTGGCCTCAACCCATTAAGGTAATGGGAAACTTTCTTTTTATCAACTTCTCGATGGCCTATTTTGATGAGGATTCGATAGAACTCCTCTGTATACTCTTGAATAGATCATCCCGCTTGCTTCAAACTTTGCATTTGCTTTAGTAGGTCAAGCTCATAATCAACAGGGATGAACTGTCACTTTAATTTATCCACCATCCAATCCCATCTTGTGATTTTATCTTTCCCTCTTCTATTTCTCTCTAATTGAATCTCTTGCCACCAGATCTTCGCATGACCTTTCAGTTAGGCCTTCACAAATTTGACCCTATCAGGATCCTCAATATCTTCATACTCAAAATATTATTCACATTCATTGATCCAGTTGATCAACTGCTCTAGGTTAAGATTTCCTGAAAATGCAGGAACCTCAATATTAGGTCTTTTTTTGATCTTGAAAATGGCCTAAAAAATTCTTTCTTCCTCCTGGTTTACAACTTCGACTTCTCCTTCTTGATCTTCTTCCTCAGCTTCATCCTCGCTTTCATCTCTGACATTAAGATTCATTCCTCTGTGAATCTCTTCTTGCAATGCTCGCACTTTTCTCTGGAGCACTCTAACCTCAGGTGTTACAACACTAGCTCTTCCGCCATGTTCCCTTCATGGAGGCATTTTTCATGATGCGTACTAAAACCCTAACCATGGTTCTGGTGCAAACTGCGTCATAGTCGATGATCTATTTACATAGAAACCCTAACCCACTATCTTGGTAAAAATTGCCTTAGAATCAGTGATTTGTTTACACACTTAGGAACTCCTGCTCTGATACCACTTGATGAAGGGTGCTCCCCTTAATACCACAAACACATAATAGAAATAGAGAAATAAAAACAATATGCAAGAACAAAAAATTGGCTTCTTATTATCTCCACAAATGTGGAATTAAAAACTTTCAGAGTTACATTATGCAAAGCCACATGGGCATTCCCTTACAATATTTTGTAGGACAAAGCCTCAAATAAATACCCAGATCTACTACCCAGAATTGTCCCGAACTACCTAAGACAACACTACAACCTTCCTTATATAGGCAATTTTCCACCGCCTGGGAAGGTTCTAGCATGTTTAGCCAACAAGGCCGACCAAACTTAGAATTATTTTATTTTTCATTTTATTACATCAAAGTCAACTCAAAATAGCTTTTGAAACCCAAACAAATTTTTTGAAGGAAAATCATTTTCTGCCATTTCAGATGACCCAACTTCCAGAGACCATAAGTCATCACTTGTTGACCCAATTGACTATTATAACCCCATTTTGAAAAGGGCACAAAGAGCTCTACAATGATCAAAATAAGAAAGCTTCATTCAGCCAAAAATTTGACCTCATCCAGGGCCTCTAAAGCCTTCAAAATTGAGTTCAAAGTTTTTGTACCTTGTTTCCAAAACTAAAAAGTTTAAATATCTTCAAAATCAAACTTGATCTAGCAATGAAACTTTATAGGTAGGCTGATATGACTAAGATGAACCTCCAACTATGAAATTAGAACATTCCGAGATTGTATGATCAACTTACTAAAAATAGAAAGTTTCCATAAATAGCAACTCTACACAAGATAACCCTTATTGAAAAGAAACCTGAAATATTTTTGGCTGATGCAAGATTGCTCTTACACCCAGGATGCTCCTGCATCAGACACTCGGGGTAATTTGAGAAGTGACCCTATCATGACTTAGGTGTGAAGAGGGAAACCAAGATGGTTAACCTCCTACTTTGTCAGCCATGATGAATCTTCAATAGGTTGTCCTTTCCACTTGACTAGATATTCTTCATATGTCCTGTTCCTTGTGCTTCTGCCAACATGACTATCCAATATATCCTCAATCTCCTTAGTATATGAACTAGTTGCTGGAATAATCCACTGTGCTGCTATGATCTCATCTTCAACACCTCCTTCATGATACTCTATCAAATTTGAAATGTTGAACACTGGTGAAATATTCAGCTCAGTAGGCAATTCTACCTCATATGCATTTCCTGAATCATGCTTCTTCAGTATCTTACATGGCCCAAACTTCTTCATTTTCAGCTTGTTGTATGTACCAACTGGAAATTGCTCCTTCCACAAATGAACCATGACTTCATCTCCAACCTGAAATTCTTTATGCCTCCTTTTCTCATTTGACTTAGCCTTATACTGCGCATTCATCTTGGTAATATGCTTCCTCACCTCGTCATAGATGTTCTTCAAATGTTCTGCAAAATCCTCAGCTTTAGCACTACTTATTTCTCCTTTATCTATCTTCCTCAACTCAGATGCATTTCTAGGACTACTTCCATATATAATCTAGAATGATGATTTACCAGTGCTCCTGTTGACAGAATTATTATATGAAAATTCCACCTGTGGTAAAATCAAATCCCATCCTATTGACTTATCTCCAACTAAACATCTCAGCAAATTTCTCAAACTCCTATTCACCACCTCTGTCTGTCCATCAATTTGTGGATGATGTGATGAACTGAACTTCAAATTTGTCATCAACTTCTTCCACAATGTACGCCAAAAATATCCAACAAACTTAGTGTCTCGATTTGAAATTATGGTCTTTGGCAAACCATGCAGTCTCACTACTTTGAAAAACAATTCTGCTACATGAACAACATCATTAGTCTTCTTGTAGGGAATAAAATGTGCCATCTTTGAAAATCTGTCAACCACCACAAAAATTGAATCATGTCCTTGCTGAGTCCTTGGTGAACCAAGAATAAAGTCCATACTGATATCCTCCTAATGCTTCTTTGGTATAGGTAATGGCTGATACAACCCTATATTCTGCTTCACTCCTTTCGCCATCTGACATACTCTACAACTCTGTACAAACTTCTTCACATCCTGCTATAACTATGACCAATAATAATTCTCACTAACCAAAGCAAGGGTTTTATCATGACCAAAATGTCTAGCCAATCCTCTACTATGCTTTTCTTTGATGAGATTCTCCCTCATAGAACTTTGTGGAATGCACAACTGACTCCCCTTGAATAGCATATCATCCTGAATGATAAAAGCCAACCACTTCATTTTTTCTAGAGTAACAGGTTCTTTACAAGCTTTTCAAGCTTCAGCAAAATCAAGATCCTTTGGATATAAATTCTTGAGTTCCTTGAACCCAACCACCTCAATCTACATCTCTGTCAGCAATAGTTGCCTTTTGCTAAGCGCATCTGCAACCCTGTTAGACTTTCCACTTTTGTGTTTCAAAACAAATGTATAACTCTACAAAAACTCAACCCATTTCAAATGCCTCTGATTCAACTTTCTTTCACTATTAAAATATTGCAAAGCTTGATGATGAGTATACAAAACAAACTCCTTAGGAAGCAGATAATGTCTCCACTTCTTCAATGCTTGAACTATAGCATAAAACTCTTGATCATAAACATAATATTTTCTCTTGGCATTATTCAACTTCTCACTGAAATAAGCAATAGGTTTACCTTCTTGGCTTATAAAAATTCCTATTACAGTACCACTAGCATCACAATCTACTTGAAATACCTTCTTAAAATCTGGAAGTGCTAAAACAAACTGTTCTGTAAATTTCTATTTCAACAGTTTAAAACTCTTATCTGCCCCATTAGTCCACTTGAACTCTTTTCTATCCCATCTCATTGTTTCAATCAAGGGTCCAAAATTTCTGCTAAATTTTTTGATAAAATTTCTCTAAAAGCTAGCCAAATCATGAAAAGATCTTACCTTAGTAGCACTCCTTGGAGTAGGCCATTCAAGGATAGCCTGTACTTTCTCTGAATCCATTTTCAGACCTTTTGCTGAAACTACAAATCCCAAATACACTAATTCCTTCTTCACAAAATTGCACTTCTTCAAATTAATCAACAATTTATCATCTCTCAACTTCTCAAACACCATACGAATATGCATCATATGTTCCCCCAATGTCTTGCTAAAGATCAAAATATCATCTAGGTAAACAATGAAAAACCTACCCAAAAATTCTTTCAGAACCTCATTCATGAGCCACATGAAAGTGCTCGGTGCATTGGTTAGCCCAAAAGGCATGACTAACCACTCATACAGTCCTTCTTTTATCTTGAAGGTAGTTTTCCATTCATCTCCTTCTCTGATCCAAATCTGGTGATATCCACTCTTCAAATCTATCTTTGAGAAATACACAGCCTCACTCAAATAGTCCATAATATCATCCATTCATGGAAATAGAAACTGGTACTTGATTGTGATCTTGTTTATTGCTCTGGAATCTGTACACATCCTCCATTCTCCATTCTTCTTTGGTTCTAATACCACTGGTACAACATAGGGACTTAGACTCTCTAGAATCAACCCCTTCTCCAATAACTCATGTACTTGTCTATTCAACTCTTCACTTTCTGCTGGTGTCATTCTGTGTGCTGCCTTGTTTGGAAAATTAGCTCCTAGAATCATATCCATCTGATGACTGATCTTCCTTACCAGTGCTAATCCATTAGGTACATTATCAGATACAATATCTTGAAACTCATTCAACAAATCTGCAACCTCTACAGGTACATCCTCCATTTCCTCTTTAGTAGCTTTTGGAATTAAAGCAAAAGACACATGCTCATGCCTCATACGATCTAAGAATTTTCTTCCATCAACAAAAGTTATTCTTGCATTACCACATACATTTCTTCAGTCTCCTTCAATGGCTTTAGCTTATGTCACACTCCATCCTTTGTCAGGGAATAGGTATTCGCACGACCATCATGTACTGCACATCTGTCAAACTACCACGGCCTACCCAACAACATGTGACATGCATCCATAAGTATGATATCACATAGTACCTCATCATGGTACCCACCAATCTTGAACTTTACTAGGCACTGTTCATTGACCATGACCTTGTGGTCATCCTACACTCAGGCAATCCAATATGGATGTGGGTGTTTCTGTCTCTTGAGCTTCAACTTTGTCACCATCTCTTCTGAGACTAAATTGTTAGTGCTTCCACTATCAATAATCACATCACAAAATTTACCCTCTTATTTGCATCTAGTGTGAAATAGGCTCCTCCTTTGTTTAGGTTCATTCTCACCACTCAGCATGACTTCTGTTAATCAACGTTTCTCCTCTTTCAGCATCTTCAGAATTTGAGGATCTGACATCTTCATCTGCATGTTCCAGTTTGGCCTGGCCTTCATTCCTCCTATCCATCCTTCCTTAGTGTTGAGGACATTCAAATGCTCTATAACCTTCTTCTCCATAGTGAAAACATGTTCCACGGAAACCTCCTCTTCCTAAACCTTATCCTCTTCCTCTTCCTCTTTGATCTCTATTGTTCTGATCTTGGAAATGATTGGAGTTGTTTCCTCTTTGATTTTGACTACTACTAGCCTCATCCTTCTTTTTTGGATCTTCATTTCAGCCTCCATATGACCATCCACTAGATCGTCCACCGTGACCTCTTCCATTTTGTCTCCTCTTGAACTTCTTGTTTAGCTTTTCCTCTACTTTTAGGGCAAACTGGTATGCCTCTTCAATACTATTCATTCAAACTACATTCAGCTCCTCTTGAATGCTTGGCCTCAACCCATTAAGGTAATGGACAAATTTCTCCTTATCAGCTTTACATGGCCTGTTCTGATGAGGATTCGATAGAACTCCTGTGTATACTCCTAAACAGATTGTCCCACTTGCTTCAAACTTTGCATTTTCTTCAGTAGGTCAAGCTCATAATCAATAGGGATGAACTGTCACTTCAATTTATCCACCATCCGATCCCATCTTGTGATTTTATCTTTCCCTCTTCTATTTCACTCCAATTGAATCTCTTGCCACTAGATCTTCGCATGACCTTTCAGTCTGGCCTTCGCAAATTTGACCTTATTAGGATCCTCAATATCTTCATACTCAAAATATTCTTCACTTTCATTGATCTAGTCGATCAACTCCTCCAGGTTAAGATTTCTTGAAAATGCAGGAACCTCAATCTTAGGTCTTTTTTTGATCTTGGAAATGGCTCAAAAAAATATTTCTTCCTCCTAGTTTACAATTTTGACTTCTCCTTCTTGATCTTCTTCTTCGGCTTCATCCTCACTTTCATCTCTGACATTAAGATTCATTCCTCTGTGAATCTCTTCTTGTAATGCTCGCACTTGTCTCTGGAGTGCTCTAACCTTAGGTGTTACAACACCAGCTCTTCTACCACATTCCCTTCATGGAGGCATTTTCACAATGCGTGCTAAAACTCTAACCATGGTCCTAGTGTAAACTGCCTCACAATCAGTGATCTGTTTACATAGAAACCCTAACCCACTGTCCTAGTGCAAACTGCCTCACAATCAGTGATCTATTTACACACTTAGGAACTCCTTCTCTGATACCACTTGATGAGGGGTGCTCCCCTTAATACCACAAACACATAATAGAAACAGAGAAATAACAATAATATGCAAGAATAGAAAATTAGCTTCTTATTATCTCCACAAATGTGGAATTACAAACTTTCAGAGTTACAATATGCAAAGCCACATGGGAATTCCCTTACAATATTCTATAGGATAAAGCCTTGAATCAATACCTAGATCTACTACCCAGAACTATCCCAAACTGCCTAAGACAACACTACAACCTTCCTTATATAGGCAATTTTCCACCGCCTGGGAAGGTTCCAGAATTTTTAGCCAACAAGGTTGACCAAACTTAGAATTATTTTATTTTTAGCCAACAAGGCCGACCAAACTTAGAATTTTTTTAAAAAAAATTTTATTACATCAAAGTCGGGTCAAAATAGATTTGGAAACCCAAACAAATTTTTTGAAGGAAAATCATTTTCCACCATTTCAGGTGACCCAACTTCCAGAGACCAGAAGTCATCACCCATTGACCTGATTTACTATTATAACTCCATTTCAGAAAGGGCATGAGGAGCTCTACAACACCCAAATCAAGCAAGCTTCATTCAACCAAAATTCAACCTCATATGGGGCCTCTAAAGCCTTCAAAATTGAGTTCAATGTTTGTGTACCCTGTTTCCAAAACTGAAAAGTTTCAATATCTTCAAAACCAGACTTGATCTAGCAATGAAACTTTATAGGCAGGCTGATATGACTAAGATGAACCTCCAACTGTGAAATTAGAGCATTCTAAGATCATATGACCAACTTACTAAAAATAGCAAGTTTCCATAAATAGCAGCTCTACACAAGATAGCCCTTATTGAAAAGAAACCAAAAATATTTTTGGGTGATGCAAGATTGCTCTTACACCCAGGATGCTCCTGCATCATATCTTTTGATGTTTAGTCAAACATGGGATGATGGTTTATCCTAACACAAGGCCTTTTGATGATAATCAACCAAAGCCAAATTGGTACAAGGATAATGAATACTATGATTATCATCACATCAAAGGGCATGAAATTAGGAAATGCATTAAATTTTTCCATTTTTCCCAAGATTTGATCGACACTGGAAAGATTGAGCACTAGTAGAATTTGAGAAATAAATGACTAGGTGACTAAAACTTTTAGTCACGTGACTAAAAATTTTAGTCATGTGACTAAAACTGATCATGTTCTACCATTTTTTTAGTCACATGACTAAAAATTTTAGTCATGTGACTAAAACTGATCATGTTCTACAAATATAAATGACTAAATAAATGACCAATTTGGTCATCGAGTAAAATCACAACTAAATGACTAAATAAATGACTAAATAATTAGTTACTCTAATAGAAATGACTAAATGAATGATTAATACTCCTTTACACATTAACATTTGATAATATCATATACTTATATTCTTAGAAGTTGCATTTCACCAATAATGTGTATTCGCCAATAGACTTATTGTGCGAATATTATTCCAGCCACTATTTTCCAATATCTCTAAATGGTAACTATACTTAAAATTCATCTAAGCATTTTGCAATTAGAATTTATACAGATCAGGTGCATATAATTCAGACATTATCAAGGTTTTTTAAAGTGTTATTTGTGGTAGTAGATTGGTTACTATACTGTGGTAGCTATCAAGAGGGGAATCATTTAGAGCTCTGCAGGGTACTTTAATTAACAACTAAAATTATACTTAAATGGAAACAAATATTATACAAACCCCCCAAAGTCTTCTTTTCTTTATGTATTAAATTTTCTCATTTTTATTTAGACCTATCCTCATGTCCACACATTATTATGTAGGATTGGGACATTGAAATTTGGGTACCCAAGTTAGCCTTCATCCATCTATTTATTGATAGGGAATTACTTATTGTTGGTATCTAGTTTCACTACATTGAAAATCTACTAATTGTTTTGAGCACTTGTTTGCATTCAAACATAACCCCTTAGATGCTAATAAGACTTGATAAAAGACCCTTTGATTTCTTGAAAGCAATCTGATATAAAAAATGCATTTGAATCCAGTTGGATGCTAAAACAATACCCAATAAAAGCCGTTAGATTTCTTGAAAATAATCTCATATAAAGGTTGCATTTTTAGTTCAAGATTTCTTTGTATTTTCTAATATTTTTCAATATGCGTATATACAAATTTGTTATAGATTTGTACATTAACATTGGTATTTATTATTAATAACATTATTACATTTTTCTTAACATCCATTTTTGGTAAGCTCCAAGTTTGTAATGATGTGTGCTTATATATTTTAATAGTTTTTTATTTATTTTATGAGAAAGAAGGAAAAAAAACAAGTGTATCTATATATTTACATATTTTTTTTAACATTTTATGTAATTTCTAATATTTCATATTTTATCATTTTTCCTAACAATACAATTTTTTAAAATTACTGATAAAATTCATGTGGCCTATTGATGAATCGGGTGTGACTTATCGTTTCCATAAATTTTGTCTACAGTCTATGTGAACATTAGGTGTTTGAATTGTTGCCTTGTGAAATGTCTCAATCTCCATAATTTGTCCTAATTTCTTCGCTGGAGATGGATTTAATTTTGGGCCCTCTACATTCAGGTGTCATCTGTCATCCATCGAGTTTATGAGATAGCAAAATGGGGAGTAAAACAAGGTAATTTGTTATTTGAAATGCACAAGTTTTTTATAGGAAGTTGAAAGTTTCTTTTTTTCGGCAAAATTGTTTAGAAAAACTCACATAAGTTCAAAGATGCTTTCATAAAATATATGAAAATCACACACAAAGAAGGGAAAAAATCCTGGAGAATTTAAACCCTTGACCTGAAAATAACCAGAGGCTCCATAGGTTATATAGTAGCCTTCATTTTAATGTTTTTCAACTTGTAAGAATCTATTCAATTCTAAAATGATTTTCTTTGGGTTAGACAATATTTTAACATTAA
Organism: Chamaecyparis obtusa; assembly: GCA_027943335.1. Taxonomy (NCBI): domain Eukaryota; kingdom Viridiplantae; phylum Streptophyta; class Pinopsida; order Cupressales; family Cupressaceae; genus Chamaecyparis; species Chamaecyparis obtusa. The sequence goes on along the minus strand of BSBK01001420.1, from coordinate 770,082 downwards.
AGATTGAAATCTTGTAAGCTATTCATTTTATTATTCCTTCTTGTGTTAAGGGTAAATAGGAACATCACTAGCCCAGATGTTTTGTTTACATGAACATATCTACCACAGTTGTCTATAGCTTCATTCTAATGTAGGGATTTGAACCTGGGTTAAACTCTTTCTTTAAATCCCCTGGACATAATTTTTATTGGATAAAGAGAGTATGTTTTCACAGTCCATTATGAGTAAGATAAACAATTCCTTTGAAATACCCATCTCAATGGAAATTGAAACTTAAGAATTCCTAAAAACTGTTCATCTTTTTGGTCCACTCCCCTTTGATTTTGCTCTGTCTATGCCAACACACATTGAACTGACAGAAAATAAAGGCATGTCCAAGATTAGAAATGGAGGAGGAGGACACCCAAATTATTTTTCTAGGGAAGTGTTGGATCACAAACCTAAGAATCCCATCGCCATGAGAAAGCTCTCATCACAATTTGAGCTCCTCATTGGGAATAAATCTAAGAATCCCATCCCCATGAAAAATTTGGAGGCACCGCCATTATATTGCAGAATTGTGGCACCTGCTGAGGCAAGAAACAAAAGAGTCAATGCTAAGATGTTGGTGAAAGTGATGATTACAAAGAGCATTGGGGAAATTCATGTGATACTATCTGAAGATGCAACTGTTGTGGAGGTCATCAGAGCAGCACTTGCTAATTACATCAAAGAAGGCCACAGACCCATTCTCAACTCTAACCCACTTTCTTTCAGATTACATTACTCCTAATTTACCAGATAGATTGTAAGTGTTTTTTCTTTGTAATCCTCATTCTAATTCTATACCTCTATTTTCTAAAACATCATATTTTAACAATTGGGTTTTTATGGTAGGTTTGACCCACGACTTCAAAATGAAAGACTTGGCCTCTCGTAATTTCTTTCTTTGTCCAAAGAGGGAAAGTTTAGGACAAAAATGGAGAAGTTTTGGAGATTTAGGGAACTTTCTTGCACCACCATAAGAATTTTTGTCAGATACAAAGATCAAAATATAGTTAAGGTTAAAGTGATACAAACTAGCAATTGTACCTTGGTATGCAATGGGTACGCCAAAGAGATGTTTAAGATCAAATAGAAAATAAATTATTCTGTCACCTCCATCTGTCATCGCCGGTCACCTCCCTCTGAGCAAGGGAGATCGAGGGATTTGGAGAGGGTTGAAAAATATAGAAGGTACATAAGTAGTAGAGAAAGGGAACGACTAGACATAAATGGAAGGGATAAAGACTGGGAGAAGGATAGGGACATAGACAAGATTAGTGAAATTGAGAAGGAGAGGGAATGGTCACATTGAAGCAGGAGCCAAGCTGAACGACACCATAGAAACTCTGAATAATACTGTATTGAGAAAGAATGGGAATGGGGGATCAGTAGGGAAAGAGAGTTGAGAGAAAGAGAAAGGGAAAGGGATCTCATGGAAAAAGATAGCTGGTACTCACTTCCAATCATCTGCACACACTTCACTCTTTATTCTTATTTAACTATAAAGAATTCTTAAATTTTAACTTGATGTATTTGTTTCTTACATAGTTCTACAAGTAGCTTATTTGTGCATCAAAATTCAAATTTTGTTGCCCGAGACCTATAATTTTGATTAGGTGTTTAGTTTACTCATCTAGATTTTTAATTTAGTCTTTATTATATCAGATTGTTTTTCTTGTGGATGAGAGTCTGATATTGTACTTGAACATTTAATTTGTTACTAGTTTTGAGGTTTCTCTATTAATGTATCACAATTTTGATCTAGTATTTGTCTTGGACACATGGCATTATCCCTCTTACCTTCTACTAAGAGTGTTGGAAGTTTTGGTGCCATGCATCATGAAATTTTTATAGTTTATGGCTCTCTATAAATTTTAATAGTTTATTATAGTGGAAGATGATTGTATTAGGGTTTGGTATCACATTAAATCCTAAGTTGTCATTTTGGTCTTCAGTGTACCTATTGCACACTGAGGTGCAATCACTAGTTTATTTTCAAATATAAAGTAAAGTATCTCTTTTAGGCACCAATCAAAGAACATCCACCAAATCCTTTCACAAAAGCAAACTTGGGATGAGGTTCAGGGTTCAATCTCGTAGGTCATTCAGCCTTGATCCCAATGATCATTATAGAAGGCAAAAATGTTCTAATTTTTGTTGCAGGGGGAGTTTATAGATCACAAATGGTTTTTTGAATCTACAAAAATGGGAACTTTTGTGCGGCTATGATGGTTTGGCGGAAGAATCTGCTCTTGAATTGGAAGAAGGTATATTGAACATGGAATTGCTTCACTTGAAATTGGGGATAGGTGAGATGTATGATCAATTAGAAGAGGATTTTAGGCATAGAGATTCATCCTTGAGGCTTTCCTTTTCTATCTTTAATAAAAAAATTTAGGTATTGAATAAATATAAGTTAGATTGGTGTTGTTTTGAGTTACACATATTTAATTCTTATCTTCTTGAATTAGATTCTTTGTTTTTGGCAGCATTATTACCAATTACCCTTTTGTGGTGGTCTCCTTTTCAATCTGTGAGTCCCCTTTTGTGGTGGTCTTCTTTTCAATCTGTGAGTGATTATGAGATGCATTGTAATGATGACTATGATAGAAAATAGAGAATGCATTTTCACTTGAGGGGGAAGTCAAGACATCAATCCAAGTTCCAATCTCATTCATGATCCACATTAAAAAATGAACAAGTGGTTAGCACTTCGCAATCATGAATAAGGTATCTTTTCCAGACTGAACTATAGGAATAGGGATGGGGAGAAAGCGTAAATGACAAAAGTGGTTGGATTAATAAAAAGTTGTGTGAGCTACAATGCAAGATCTCCCTTGGAATTTCCATCATGACACAATTTGTAGAGATTCCTAAGGTGAGTCACTTTCCATGGTTCAAGAGAGTTAAATTGTAAACTGGGATAGCAATATCCAGTCATTAAAATCCTTGTGTGCTCATTAATTTCATCAATGAATTCTATGGAAGGAGCATTCAGTCACACCCTTCCCCTCTCTTCCTTGTGCATTTTTTGTGTTCTTTGTTATTTTCCTTTAGTATCCCATAAAGTGGATAAAAATAGAGGCTCACACATCCCGCAATAGCATTAACTCCAAGTCTAATGCAAAAATCCAGCCAAAATATTAATATAAACTGGAAATGCTAGTACATTGTATTAGATAACCTAAAATATAGAATAGTCCTATAAATTACTAAATCAAGGAGTAGAACTAAATCTAGGATACAACTTGAAATGAATCAAACATGGACCACTGCTAATACAATCGGAAATAGTTGTTATTCAAAATCAATACTTTCCAATCAATTGCCAATTGTGCGGGCACCTGACTTTCCATAATTTGAAAGAACAAATTTTGAAAATTTGACAGAAATTATGGAAATTTTTACAAATGCTTAGAACCTCTTAGTAAACATCCAAATAATCATGATTTTACCAACATTGTTCGTAACTACATGGACAAAAACCTGATTCTCTATTTTTTCTTTTCAATCTCTTTTTCTAAAAATGCAAACTAAACAATGATGAAGGGTGCTCCCCTTAATACCACAAACACATAATAGAAACAGAGAAACAACAACAATATGCAAGAATAGAAAATTGGCTTCTTATTATCTCCATAAATGTGGAATTACATACTTTCAGAATTACAATATGCAAAGCCACACAGGTATTCCCTTACAATATTTTGTAGGACAAAGCCTCAAATAAATACCCAGACCTACTACCCAGAACTACTTCAAACTACCTAAGACAACACTACAGCCTTCCTTATATAGGCATTTTCCACTGCCCGAGAAGGTTCCAAAAATTTAGCCCTTAGGGCTGACCAAACTTAGAATTATTTTATTTTTCAATTTATTACATCAAATTCAGCTCAAAATAAATTTTGAAACCCGAACATAAATTTTGAAGGAAAATTATTTTCTGCCATTTCAGGTGGCCCGACTTTCGGAGACCATAAGTCATCACCAGTTGACCCAATTGACTATTATAACCCCATTTCGGAAAGGCCACAAAGTGCTCTACAAGCTTGACTCATGCAAGCACTTGTCACCCAAATTTTCAACCTCATTCGGGGCTTCTAAAGCCTTTAAAACTGAGTTCAAAGTTTCTGTATCTTGTTGCCAATACCGAAAATCTTCAATATTTTCAAAACTAGACCTGATCTAGCCATGAAACTTTACTGGCAGGATGATATGACTGAGATGAACCTCCACTTTTAAAATCAAAACATTTCAAGATCGTATGACCAACTTACTAAAAACAACAATTTTCCTTAAATATTAGCTCTGCACAAGATAGCCCTTATTGAATAAAAAAACAAAAATATTTTTGGATGATGCAAGATTGCTCTTACACCCAGGATGCTCCTGCATCAAAAATGTAGAAAAACAAAAGGAAAAAGGTCTGAATTTTAAAAGATAACTTTTCATTCATCTTGATATTGCTATCAAAATTCAACTGTGTAGTTTTTGAGTCAAACTCATTGACCCATGTTTCATAGTGGTTCACAAGAACCCATCTCACATGAGAATGAATGGTACACTTAGCACTCATTGCGTCTAGGTGATGCGCACAAGGGTGAAGCATTGAGCCTTCCTATGAGGTCATCCATTGTAGTATTTCTCCAGCTCAAGTGTTCTTAACCATGGATTTTCCTTCAAGGTTAATCCCCGCTTAGCTTACTAGCTCATTTGCAAAACCTTCAGCAAGATTTGTTCTTATGAACTATTCATTATAGAGCCCCTTATCACCTAGATGCAATGAGTACTTAGCATTCCATTCATTCCCATGAGAGATGGTTCTTGTGAACCACTTCTCATGAAACATGGGTCAATGAGTTTGACTCAAAAACTACACAGTTGAATCCTAATAGAAATATCACAATTTGACTTGCTGTGGAAAACACCTCCTAATTATCATCATTCATCATTAAAACAATATTACAATATAGTGCCTCAGAATAAAATAATAATTTCCAAATGGGTGTCAACTAAGACAACTTCTAGTGGCACTACTGCCACAATCCTTGTCCAGTAATTAATTTACTACAAATCACATATATCAATACTCCAACGTAACCACCAGGTCCTTGTAACATAACCTTGCACTAAGGATCAATGACCCATTAATAGTCACTTCATGGAAAACTGATTCAAGAACCTAATTTAAATCAGTCACCAAAATTAATGAAGTAAATGACCTTCACATGTGATTGCATAAGGAAAAATAATTTTGATATATGGTCAAAGTTTGTATAATGATTCTCTATATCAAAAATTGTTGAACATGAAGTTCTTGATGAAGAAAGGAATATTGTTTAAGGGCCTGTTGCTGACTGACTTGCTGATTCTATTTATAAACAATACCATGAGATTAATACTGGAGATTTTATTGTGTAACATGTCCCATGTTTAATATAAGCATAAATATACATTATACTATATATTTTTGTAATGTTCAGAATTATGTATACTATATAATATTTAGAATTCTATATATTGTATATACATTAAATATAAATATTTTTTGTATATTTTGTATGTTTATTTTGTACATTTAATATGAGTATATTTAAAATATACAATATAAAATTTAAATATACAGTATATTTAAATATTGTGGTATAAAAATATTTTTTACATGCTATAATATTTTATGTTTATATTAGTTTATAAGACAATAATATATAGAAAGTGAAGTATAGAAAGTAAAGTGTAAAACTATGAGAGTTAGAGAGAAAATTATAGAGGATAGTCTAATGTTGTCAGAGTAGTAAAACATATAGAGCTAAGTGTAGGAACATGTGAGTACAGAGAAAACTGTAGATGCCTATAAAATGTTGTAACACAAAATTATTTACACTCTGCATCATGCCACAATTTAAAGGGTACTAGCTCAATGGAAGAGCACTTGCTTTACAAGCAAGAGGATGGTGGTTCGACTCCACCATTCCCTAATATGACTAAATTAATGACTAAATAAATAACTAAATATATGACTAAATATAGGACTAAATAAATGACTAAATATATGACTAAATTTATGACTAAATATATGACTAAATTAATGACTAAATATATGACTAAATTAATGACTAAATATATGACTAAATAAATGACTAAATATATGACTAAATAAATGACTAAATAAATGAATAAATATATGACTAAATCAATGACCAAACTAATGACCAAATCAATGACTAAAATAGTTTAGTCATAAATTTGGTCGTGAGATAAATGACCGGCAATAAACTACTAATGGTCATGTGACTAAGTTTAGTCATTTATCTACAATTTTTAGTAGTTTATTTAGTCATATATTGTTGTTTTTGTACTAGTGTATCATTATAGAATGATGTAGCAATATAATATAAACTAGAAATCAATTGTTTGACATTAATGACAAGATAATAACTGATCTAATCTTTCTATTCTCATGTATTCCTCTTCTCTTTGTCAATATTCATCATTAGATCCATCAAATAATAAATCTTCAATATTACTATTAGTTATAGTCACACAAGGGTCAATTTTACTTACTTGAGAAATAAGGGCTCTTTCATCTTCATAGTTTTCTTCTTCTAGATTATCCTTCATAGAAACATAAAATACTTCCACACATTCTTCTGTGTCATTAGATTCATCATTAATTACTCCCTCCTTAGCTAGGTAGCATGATTTCTTTTCTTTGTCCTTGAAGTCTCTAAACTTGCGGTATTAGTTCTCTTTCTTGTCCTTCTTATCATTCCTATCATTTTCAGGACATCTAGATGCAATATGGCCAATCTTTCTGCAGTTAAAATATTTTAGAGATAATTTACCTTTATACTCTCCTTTTCCTCTTGGTAGTCTCTTTGCCAATAGTGTTTCCAATTCTTCTTGTTCTTTCTCTTTGGTTAGTATACTATCATAGTCACTTCCACCTGAGCTGTGGTGAATATCTCTTTCTTTTCTTGAACTTCCAATACTTAAAGATGATTTGAACATTGTTTCAATAGTCAGTAGACTGTTATCATAATTACTAAGCTCAAATGCAGTCATCTTACCGATTAGAGCATCAAGAGTAACATTGTTATTCAGTATGGATCTTAGTTATTGAATAACATAGACTTGAATAGTATACTTTGGTGAAAGGGTTCTAAGAATTTTTCTTACCCCTTCTTCATAGTTAATGTTCCACCAAAATATTTAATAACACTTACCACTTCCTTAATTCTGAAACTATATTGTGCAATGTTCTCTTCTTCTTTCATTCTCATCTCATCAAACTTACCTCAGAGACTATCAACCTTAGCCTTTTGTACATGTGGATCACCTCCATAAAAAAGTGAAATTTTTTCCCACATATCTTTTACTATAATACAATCCTTAATATCATTGAACTCAACATCAGTCAGGGAAGAAGCAATTTCAATCATTACCGAGTTGTGTTCCTTCTTTTATCTCATCCGATCAAGTGTCATGGGTCCAGGGGGTGGTGGAGTGTAGTCAGTATCCACATGGTTGAGTAAAGAATCTCCAATCCAACATAGGTATAACCTCATTCTTCTTTTCCATGTGGAGAAACTCTCCTTCTTCATCTTGGGTACTTCTCTTCTATACATATTCAGATCTTTAGCTCAAGTCTTCATAACTTTTACTTCTAAGCACCAAATGATTTGATACCAATTGTTGGATAACTGAGAGGTAGGGGCAGGTGAATCAGTTATAGAATTAGTTATCTTAGGTCCCTTAACAATTTTCAACCTTAAAATATACTCAGTAGATAGTCTATACAATTAGATATAAACATTTAACCAAACATAGTAGTATTCATCAAAATATTAGTATATAACATGCAAAACATTCAACCACACATTAACACTAGTATTTAATACAAAAACCTAATTTGGGAAAAAACATCACCCAAAAAATAATTCACTCTTCTAAAGTGAGCTTGGCTAAAAGCCAATCCCGTTAAAGATTACAAACACATTTTCTAGATGTGACCCTGTTAGGGGATTTTTACCAAAGATCGACTAGATCTGTCACCCTATAATGAGTGGCCTTATTAGAGGGATTTAGAAAATTTGTTAGAATTCCACCTTACAAAGGATTTAGAAATTAGGACTATTAAATCCACTTAGTTAAGATATTTTCTACTAAAAGGATTAGAAAGTAATAGTGAAATGATCTGATAAAATATGAAACTACCTTTTCTTATTCAGATCTCCTTTTTGTTCATTTATCCTCTTCAAAATCTTCCTTTCTGGATGATCAATACACACTTCATCTCATCACTTTTCTTCACTTCATTCACACAAACCTTCAACTCTGTTCTTCTCTGTGTAGTCTTCTTTTCAATTCAGTTTACTGCTCTAAGTAGATGAAAAACAATAGTATCAACATTGGCATCATAATCATCATGATCTTCCTTTATATAGATAACTTTTTCTACTTAATCCTATCACCTCTTAATCTCATCCATTCAATCAAAACTAAATCTCGGTAAAACATTTTATGATTCTTTCCAACTTTTTCTTCACCTTGGAACTTGAAATTTTCTTGGATCTTAAACCAATCATTAAATCTTCACCATTCATCTATACCTAACGAATTTGATCCATTGATTACATTAACTGACTTTGTTCCTTCCTCATAATCTTCTAGATAAATCCATCTCTTCATATGATGCCATCTTTTACTTGATTCCTTTATTAACTGACCAACTTCATCTATTCGGTTAAGTCTTTCTACTGATCAGTTAACATTCACTTGGTTAACTATGATCGACCAATATCTTTACTTACCGACAACTATTTCCATCTTATAAAACATACTATTTCCTTATATTTTTACTTTTCAACTTCAATCCTTTGTTACTAATCAACATAACTAACTTGTGCATCATTTTAACACTTTATTTAATCATGTAAAACAATCAAATCAATATTACCTTATCATAGACCAATTCAAAAATTGCCTAATTAAGCTCATATACTTAACATCACTTCTTTATTTCATCTTGTGTCTTTACCAATAATTTATTCTCTTAGCATTATATATTTCAGATTGATATGGAAACTTTAAATTAGTAAGTCACTAGGCTTGACATCAATGACAATATAAAAATTGATCCAATCCTTCTACATACCTTTCATTTCTTGGTTGACCTTGTTCATTCTCATCAGTCCAACAATCTTATTAGTTGGGGTAACAAAGACAAGAGATAGATAGTTGTGAACATATTCAGTTTGAGTGAGGTTTAGGGAAGAATCTTAATAGTGATATTATGGCATCATCAATTGCATCACATAAGTTGACTGAGATAACAAAGGTGGCAGAACCAGAACATAAGTTATATCCATTAAAAGCTATAGAAATAGATAAAACTAGTTCCCTATCCCTAATTACACCTCAAGTATTATTGATTGAGGACATGAGAACATTCATTCACTTCAAAATTTTTGAATTAGGAGATGAGAAGATGCAAGAAGAATACCTAGCAATGTGTGAAAATAGAGAATTGAAGGATGAATTCAAATATTTTTGGACAAAGGGTTTGACAGACATTCTGGACCTACAAAAAATATTCAAGGAGGAATGGATATGATATGTTCTGAGTTAATTCCATGATTTCATCTAGTTGGAAAAATTGATCAAGGTCACAAAGGAATTGATTCATTTGATCATAGGATTCTTAGTAGACAGGGAACCATGTACCCTAAGGAAAATATCAATGCAGACAGTGGAGAATATCACAAAATCAAAACAAGATCACTAAGAAATTGGAATAGATGACATTGAAGATCAGGAGGTTTAATTTTCTTCAATAGTTGTTGGATACAAAGTCTACTAGTCTAGTTAGTTAAATAGTGTGCCATGTAGAGCTATTTATGCCACATACAAAATTATGAAGGAATGCATTAGATATGACCTAGCAGAGATGGTTAGAACTTAGTTGCTGTCTAATCTAAAAAGGATCCAAACTGATAAGAAGAAAGCTTAAAAATATGGATTTCTATTGGTATGTATGTTTTTTTATGTTCAAAACTTATTTCCTGGTAAATGCAAGATAACTTGGAAAAATGATAGCCCTACACTGTATTAGATTAATGAATACATCGGTGAACTAGGTGAAAAAATAAATAATGTTATGTGGGGAAAATTCAAATAATTTCAAGATAGAATACATAAAAGATATAGGATCCCATCTCACATAGGTGAGAAGTACATGGACACAATTTTTTTCCTAGTGGATACTGACACATGCAAAATTCAAGTAGTAGAACCAAGAATCTCATGGATACCAAAAATAGGTTATGAAATAGGTGAACACCTGTTAACCCTACACATAGATGCATTATTGCAATTACTAGTTAACAAGACTACTAAAAGATATGGGATATGTGGAGAAGCATATCAAAGAATAACCTTAGAACTCAAAAATCCTAGAGTGGAGAGGAAAGAGAAGAAAATAATAAGTCAACCAGAGGATAAATTTGGAATAGGTGATGGTAGCAGTTCCACTATAAAAAAGAAGAAAATTCCTGATCCTATGCAAAAAGGAATGCAAAGAAATTAGAAACTAAAACATCGGAAGTACCATTGGTGGAGGAAACCAAAGTGGAAGAAGTTGAGGGAGGTAAATCCTCTAGACCTAAGCCACTATAGGCACCTAAACCTATAAAAACAAAAAATATGAGAAGAGAAAAACTAGAAGTTAGACTAAGGCCTCTCCTAGAAAAAGGAGGAAACAAAAGGAAGAAGGAGACAATGAGAAAACACATTCAGATAAGGAGATTACAAACTTAGATAAGTCTGGGAAAATAAGGTTCAACATTCCAAAGTCTGAAACCAAAGTTGCACAAGTAATTAGAGAACATGGAATGATCGACAAAACCAGTAACCTTAAGTTTTATAGGTTATCTGATGAAGATAATAAAATAACTAATGATGAAATTTTATTTCATTTTCATAAGTTCATTAGAGTTCCAAATCATCTTAAAGGTCATATACTTGATGAATTGTTTTAAGTGCTCATTTTTTAGATGGGAAGCTGTAGTCAAGGATGGAAATAAAGTAAGAGAAAGAACTCTTATCTATACTATGCCACATTTGACAGTACAAGAAGTGGATGAAGGACTTGAAAACTACAAAGGTAGATTCAATATTGGTAATAGAATAGGAAAATTATTAGCTGGAAAAGAGAAAGAAGTTGAAGATGAATGAATCATGATTTGGAGAAGAATATTCAACTTAGACCAACCACTAACACATGATACTACTAGTACATCTCAAGGAGATGACATATTTACCATGCATGAGTTATAGGAGGTATGTTAGGAAGTGTCTCAAATGTTTCTACATACATAGACTTAACAAAGGATTCAATAGATATTGAGGATATTACTGACACACCTAATTCTCCCATAACTAGAGATGAAGCTGAAGATATACCACTCCAATTACCACCAGAAGTAAATCCTATTGATATTGATTAGGATGTAGTTGACACTGAGGTAAATAAACATGATAAATAAGAAAAGAACAAGAAAATTGAATAGATTAATGAGACCTCAGACCAACCCAAGGATACACAAGATAAACAAGCTGATCAACAACAAGAAAAAGGATAGGAAAAAGAAAATGATAAGGAAACACACAAAGATAATACCAAAACATGGTAACAAGGTACTCAAGATACTACAAGTACATCATAGGTGAACCCTACCCTGATCAGTACTCAAACTATTAATCTACTTGAGACTAGATAAATAGATGATAGATCACAAGTTGAAGATGAAAATACACAAAATAATAGCACTCCTAGTGATTTAGAAAATACTGGTGATAAAAGGAAAAATAAGATAATGGAAGAGGAAGAAGAAATGACAATGAGGTATGAGAAGAGGTTAGAACAAGAAATGATGGAGAAGTTGCTACAAAATATTGAACTTGAAAAAGTTTCATTATTTCAAATACTCATATAACTTAAGGATTCACTACTTGATATTGGTAAAATATTCACCAAGATATCCATACTCACCAAATTCATGATAGACATAAAGACCAAGAAGGAAGTATTATAAACTAAGTTGGATACTCTTGCAAATAAATTAGATCCCTTGAATAGTTCAATGATGGATCATACTACCAAACTAAAGGAACTAATGTTCAAGGAAAGGGAACTCAAAGTTGAAGAGGACAACATAAGAATAGAACTTTTGGAGTTACATGGATTCCTAAATCCTCACATGGATATCATTTTAGCATACATCAAGAAGGATGAAGCATTGATAGGTACTCCTAAGATGAGTACAATTATGATGCAAGAGAGGATGGGGAGAGCAGCCAAAGGCACACCCTAACCAGATCCCCCTTGCAGAGATCACACATGAAAGAAACAACACACAAGTGAGAGACAGAATGCAAATATCTTTCATATATTTATTTCAATTGATTCATACATGCCAGGATGTAAGGCCTTCCTAGTTTAGGCTAGATATTACTATTCAAGTACAAAATTCCTCCAACATGTGAGGATCTAAAACAATCTTCTATCTCCTAGCTTCTATCTCTGATGTCCTTAATTAATTCCCAAAACTACAAACAAAGATTACATTATATACAAGAGGCTACTAAACAATTCAGCCTTCAGATCCACCACCAATGGAAGGAATGACCAGATCTAGGTCCACACACTTCCCAATGATAGATACAAGCATTAAATATGTTACCATAATTAATTGCAAGAGTCAGCCTCAAAAGGAAACTAAAATAAACAGCTTAGTAAGCAAGGATAATTGAGCACTAGACAAGCATCACTGAGCACCAAGGAAATTCATTGAGCACCAAAGAGATAACCGACCAGCCCCAGTAAATAAAGGAAACTAGGCAACACCAAACCAACTTGGTCAAAGAAGGAACCAAGCAACACAGGAAAACACAAAAATGTTTTTGGTGACACAGGATTGCCAAGGACCTGAGATGCTCCTACATCAGACAACTGGGGTTATTTGAAATGATTCTCTGAATCATGAAGCAAGTACAATATGAGCTAAATCCAACTCAGATTGTGAAATCCATGAACTACCTCAATTGGTCTATTCTTCCACTTTACCAGATATTCCATATACTATTTTCCTCTTTTACTTCTACCAATTCTTTGCTCCAAAATCTGCTCAACTTCTTCTATTTGTTTCTTAGGTTAATCATTCAGTACTGTCATTTCTTTATCTGACTCATGATACTCATATAAATCAACAATGTTGAAAATAGGTGATATATCCATGTCATCAGGTAACTCAATCTCATAAGCATTTCCACTGTCAAATCTCTTCAAAATATTGCAAGGACCAAACTTCTTCATTTTCAGCTTCCCATATGTTCTAATAGGAAATCTGCCTTTCTTCAAAATTCATCACCGACTATAAAAGTCTTATGTCTTCTTGATCTATCAGATCTATCTTTGTATTTCTGATTACTTTTCTCCAACTTATGTTTCACATCTTCATGCAATACCTTCATGTACTCAGAAAACTTTACTCCTTCAACACTTCTCTTTCTCTCATCAACAATATCCCTCAAATTTGATATACCTCTCGGTTGTATGCCATTTACAATCTCAAAGGGTGTTTTTATAGTACTCCTATTTACTGAATTATTTTATGCAAAATCTACTTGTGCCAATATAGAATCCCAATTATTTGGTGTGTCTCCAACTAAACATCTCAAAAGATTTTCCAAGCTTCTATTCACAACTTTTGTCTATCCATTGGTTTATGGGTGAAATGTAGAACTATATTTCAACTCAGTGCCAAACTTTCTCCAAAGGGTCTTCCAAAAGTATCTAACAAATTTACTGTCTTGGTTAGAGATAATACTCCTTAGTAATCCATGTAATCTGACAATTTCCTTAAAGAAAATATTTTCTATATGTACTGCATTTGATGTCTTTCTACAAGTATAAAATGTGCAATTTTAGAAAATCTATCCACAACAACAAATATAGAATCATTACCTCTTACTGTCTTCGGTAAGCCAAGATCAAAATCCATATTGATATCAATCCAAGGTTTCTCAGGAATAGAAATCGATGTATACAATCCAATATTTTGACTTACTCCTTTTGTAACTTGACAAATTACACAACTTTTCACAAATTTATGAACATCTTTATACAACTACGGCCAAAAGTATTTCTCCTTAAGAAAATTCAATGTTTTATCAACACCAAAGTGTCTAGCCAAACCACTACTATGTTTCTCCTTTATCAAATTAGTTCTCATTGATCCTCTCAGTATACACAACTAAATACCTTTAAACAACATATCTCCTTGAATCAAATATTCTTCCCATTTAGTACTCAGTTGAGCTTGAATAGGTGCTTTGCACTTTCTCCACAGCTTAGAAAAATCAAGATCAAATTCATAAGAATCTCTCATGTCATCAAAACCAAGAACTTCAATTTTCATCTCGGTCATCAAAGATATTCTTCTACTCAATGCATTTGCAACTCGGTTAGTGACTCCACTTTTATGCTTTATTACAAATGTATAGCTCTTCAAATACTTAACCCATTTCATATATCTCCAATTCAACTTATTCTGACTACCCAAACACTGTAAAGCATTATGATTGGTATACAATACAAATTCACTCGGTATCAAATAATGTCTCCATTTCTTTAGTGCGTGAACAATAGCATAGAATCTTGATCATACATAGAGTATTTCTTTTTTGCATCATTCAACTTTTCACTAAAGAAAGCAACATGTTTACCTTCTTGACTCAACATAGCTCCTATTGCACTTCCGCTTGCATCACATTCCACTTGAAATACCTTATTGAAATCAGGAAATGCCAACACAAGAAATTCAACAACCTTTTGGTCCAGAGTCTCGAAACTTTTATCAGCTCCATGTGTCCACTTTAATTCTCTTTGATCTCCTCTCATAGTCTCAATCATAGCATTAAAAATTTAACTAAAATTCCTAATGAAATTTTGGTAAAAACTTTCCAAACCATGAAATGATTTTACCTCACTAGCATTCTCAAGTGTAGGCCAATTCAAAATAGCTTCAACCTTTTTAGGATCCATTTTCAAACCATCAGCTGAAATCACAAATCCCAAATACACAATCTCCTCTTTCATGCAACAAATGTTTTTCTCTGGTCTTTCAACCTCTATAATACTTGTTTAACATGCAACAAATGTTCTTCTCCAGTCTTACTGAATATCAGAATATCATCTAGGTATATAATCGCAAATTTACCTAAGAATTTCTTCAAAACTTCATTCATCAACCTCATAAAAGTACTTGGTGCATTAGTTAAACCAAAAGGCATAACCAACCACTCATACAAACCTTCTTTTCTCTTGAAAGCAGTCTTCCATTCATCACCTTCTCTGATTCTAATATGATGATACCCACTTTTCAAATCAATTTTGGTAAAATACTTTTCTCTGGTCAAACTATCCATTATGTCATCTATTCTCGATATAGGAAACCTATATTTCACTATTATCTTGTTAATTTCTTTGGAATCAGTACACATTTTCCATTCTCCATTCTTCTTAGGTGCCAATATAGAAGGTACTTCACACAGACTCAAAATTTCTTAGATTAAACCTTTATGCAATAATTCTTGAATCTGTCGGTTCAATTCCTAATTCTTGGTAGGTGTCAACCATTGTGGTGGCTTATTCAGTAAACTAGCTCCAGGGATTAGATCTATGCAATGATCAATGCTTCTCTTTTGTGGAAAAGCATCAAGTACATCATCAGAAATTATTTCACTATACTTGGTGAGTAACTTATCAATCTCCTTGGGGATACTATCCTCTATTTTCTTACTCAGTTTGTTAGGAATCACAAAAAAACATACATCATTCTTCTTCAAATCCTTAACAAACTTTCTTCGTTCCATCAAACAAACTTTCATAGATGTGAAAATATTACTAACAGGTTCTTCAATCAAAGGTAACAAGATTTGTCTTCTCCCATCTGCCTAAATAGTATATTTATGTAATCTTCCATCCTATATAGCATGCCTATCATATTGCCAAGGTCTACCCAACAAAATATGACAAAAATCCATAGGCATGATATCACATAATACCTTATCATAGTACTTTCCAATTTTCAAATTCACATAACATTGTTCACTTACCAAGAGTGTATGCTCATCTTTGATCCATGAAATCTGATAGGGCTTCGAATGTTCCAACCTTTTTAACTACAACTTTGTAACTATTTCCTCAGATGCCAAGTTTTTTGAGCTACCACTATCAATGATTACCTTCCAAAATTCATCATAAAATCTACATCTGGACTTGAACAAACTTTTCCTTACCATATCTTCCTTATTAATTTCACTCCAAAGTGCTCTCCTTACCATCAAGTTCTTTTCTTTATTAGGTTCATTAGGTGACTCTTGCACTAAAGTATTTCTGCTGCTACCAAACTTCTTACTTGCATGTGTACACTCAAATGATCTATGTCCTTCTTCTCCACAATTTTAACAAGTTCCTCAGAAACCACCTCTATTATAACCACCTCGGTAGTTACTGCCTCTTCCTCTAGATGAACTTTCACCTTTCCACTTGGTCTTGCCTTTATCCATATTTGTCTTTTCAGGTTCAAATCTACTATTTTCACCATAAGTTCTACCTCTTCCTCTAGGGAATCTACCACCTCTACCTCTTTGTCTTTGCTCATGTCTCTTGTTCAATTTCTCCTCGTCTTTTAATGCAAATTGATAGGCTTCTTCAATGTTCTCCAATTTAACCAAATTGATTTCTTCTTGGATGGAAACTCTGAATCCATTCAGGTATCTAGTAGTTATTTCCACATCATATTTGATATCTAATCTATAGAATCCCTCAGCATATTCTTTTACCGAGCTATCTTTTTGCCTCAAACTTTGCATTCGCCTAACTAGGTTAATTTGATAATCACAAGGCAAGAACTTTCCTTTCAATTTATTCACCATTTTATTTCATACCTTAATTTTTTCTTTTCCTTTCCTCTTTTTATCTAGCTACAGATGTTCCCACCACAAGGATGCATGAATTTTCAACTTTGTGCTTGCAATTTTCACCTTCTTTTCCTCAGGTACATTTTCATATTCAAAGTACTTTTCCATCTCGGTGATCCAGTCCACCAATTCATCATAATCTAATTTTCCACTATACTCAGGAGGATTAAAGTGTGGTGTAGAGTTTAGATTTGTCAAAGCCTTCAATAATATTTCCTCACCTTGATCCATCATTGGTGCAGGTTCTACATCACCTTGTTCTTCCTCAGTTTAATCATCACTAACATCTTCAAGATGTCTTCCTCTTCTCTGGGCTATTTCAATAGTTTCTAATCTAGCGGCAAGTTTTCTCAACATGTCTTCCAATCCTAGATCTGCATCTTGCCTCCCACAAACCATCTTGAAACCCTCTACAATTGCAAGCCAGATCATGATTTGCTACCCCACAGAAAATCAACTAGGGTTTGACAAGAAGGAACCCTCAAACCTAGATTCACAAATCTAGATCCAGATCTCACCTCTCTCTGATACCAACTAACACAAGAAAGGATACAGAGAGGGGCCAAAAGCACACCCTAACCAGATCCCCCTTGTAGAGATCAAATGCAGAAGCAACATCACACAAGTGAGAGAGAGAATGTAGATATCTTTCATATATTTATTTCAATTGATTCATACATGCCGAGCTATAAGGCCTTTCCAGTTTAGGACAGATATTACAATTTGAGTCTAGAAGTCCTCTAACATGTGAGGATCTGAAACAATCTTCTATCTCCTAGATTCTATCTCTGATGTACTTAATTCATTCCCAAAACTACAAAAAAGATTACATTATATACAAGAGGCTACCAAACAACTCGGCCTTCAGATCCACCATCAAGAGAAGGAATGACCAGATCTAGGTCCACATGCTTCCCAATGATAGATACTAGCATTAAATCTCTGACCATAATTAATTGAAAGAGTCAGCCTCAACATAACACTAAAACAAATAACTTGGTAAGCAAGAATAACTGAGCACCAGGGAAATTCACCGAGCACCAAAGAGATAACTAAACAACCCTAGTAAATAAAGGAAAATGAGCAACACTAAACCAACTTGGTCAAAGAAGGAACTGAGAAAAATAGGAAAACACAAACATGTTTTTGGTGACATAGGATTGCCAAGGACTTGAGATGCTCCTGCATCAAATTGACAATATGGAAGAGCTAGCCTCTTGACTCCATGGTCAACATATTTCATTGACAATACTAAAAGAGTCATGGGAGCAGTCACTTGATAGTTATAAGGTAAATTCCAAATCTATATTTGATAAGCTATAAGTCACTCTTGTCAATACAATTTTTCTTATAGTGTTTGGCATTGTTTCCAAAAAAGGGGGAGTAATATATATAGAGTATAGAGGAGTATAGAAGGTGATTATCTAAGGGGGAATACATAGTAATTAATTCAGGAGGAGTATGCAACTTAGACATGGAGTATGTTAATTTTCACAAGTTTTTTTCATCAATGCCAAAGGGGGAGATTATTGGAAGTGGTGTAGGAGCACCATGGCATGACAGGAAGTCAAGGTACACCAAGGGCACTTGATGGAGCACAATGAAGATCTTATGGAAGATGGAGTTGGAGATGACCTTAAAGGTCCTAAAACATTGTAAAATGGGTCAATAGTACCCTTAGATGTCATAAAATGCATTAATAATGCTAAAATTGTAATAATTGCCTTTTATGGAAAACATGGCCTAGAGGGATAATCATGCAGATTTAAGGGGTTATAGGGCCAGGTAGGTTGAAAAGGTCATCATAAGACCTTTAGATACTATTTTAATCTATATAAATGTTAAATAATGTAATGTTGCCAAAGTTGACACCAAGAACCGTCAACTTGGCAACTTAATATGTAATTGTAATATGACAAAAAAACCTATCAGCAGTCAGTTTTAGAGGTTAGTTTGGGTAGTTTTGTCAAAGCATGACATGGAAAATGCTTTAAAATGGAATGGAAGCCAAGTCAATAAAACAAGTTGAAGAGCACATGATGTATTGGAAGTTTTGATGAATAAAATCTATTCTTTCGTGCATTTTAATGCTTTCTGTTATGTAACAATGGGTTCTTTGCATGTTTCCATTGTGATCCCTTCATGTTCTCTCTTTTTTTATATGTTCATTTCCATTGTAATGTTATCTCCTAGGGGTATTTGATTGTGGAAATGTTCTTTGTGAATGCATGTATGATTCTGTTAAAGCTATTGCTCCTATTGAGATGTTTGTAATCGCTTTAACGTGGGGGCATGCACCCTGCTCACTTTTTGCACACACACACATTGGTAGTATTATCTCCTCTATCAAACTACTGACATTTCATGGAGTCTCTTTTCTCTTTTGGATCTCTTTGGATTAGTGACAGTCCGGGAGGCTCGATCCTTTTTTTTAATCCTTCTTGGGACTATTCACAGTCTTAGAAGCATGATCGCCTTTTAATCACTTAAGGACACACACATCCTTATGCCTGGTTTGTCTTTCAATTCTTCTTTTTGAGACATGGACTTCCCTTGAAGTTGAATCATTTGATGAGTTGACTAGCATTCAACACACACTTGCTAGACCACTTATATATATTCCTTGAAGTTGAATCATTTGATGAGTTGACTAGCATGCCACACACACTTGCTAGACCACTTATATATATTCTTGCAATGAGGATTTGTATCCCTTAATGATGGGACATGACAATTAGTAAATAGGTTTAATTTTTGGTTATTGATTATAGTCATTAATGCTCACCAAAGAAAGTTTAGGCAAGGTTGTTTCATAGATTGTAATTTTATTGTAATTTTGTTTGATGTATTTATTTGTATATATGAATAACAATTTATTTATATATAATATTCTATGCATTTATTAATAACATAATCATTTATCATTATATTCATTTGATATATTTATTTATATAATAAATATAAATAAAAAATTCATTGATTAATAATAAATATATATTATGTATGTATATTTAATAATGAATATCTATAGCATTATTTACATTCATTAATCAATAATGAATATTCTAGTGTGATAGTAAAATAAAATTATTGATTATTTATATACATTGAATATTATTGACTAATCATATATATTTTATATTACTTATGTCAATCATGGCTCATGACAGTCCACCCCTCCCAAATTTTCTTGTCCTCAAGAAACTATTCTCTTCATGTTTAATAAAAATGGGCCACTAAACTCAAGAAATATTTCCTCTCATCTTTTATATAAATGATTTTTAGACCATCTCATTATTTTTCCAAAACCAAGTATGATAGCATGCTCCCAAATTCATCTCTATCTTTTTATTCTGTTATTCTAGATAAGCCAAGTAGAATCACCATAGAGTATACACTTAAAAACATGAAATTTAGGAACGAGGACACAAAGTATACATACTAATGCATGAAGATACAAAGTATACACATATGCCTAAAGAAACAAGCACACATAGCATATACGCAATATACACCCATTATTATTCCACCAAATTGATTAGATAAGCCAAGTAGAATCACCATAGAGTATATATTTAAAAATATGAAATTTAGGAATGAGGACAAAAGTATACACACTAATGCATGAAGATACAAAGCATACAAAGTATACACATATGCATACAGAAAAAAGCACACATAATGTATAGGAAACATACACCCATTATTATTCCACCAAATTGATTCATTTTAAAACCTCAACGAATAATTACATAATATATTCAAGATAGTTAACATATTTAAGCCCCTATTCCTTAAGCCTAAATTAAATCAACGCTAAGGAGAGCATGGATTTACTTGTTGTAGAGTTCCTGACACTAGTACATTCTCTAGATTTACTCTGCCTCTCCCTACACAACACCAACTATCAACTCCCAGGGCTATAACAAGAGATTAAGGAATAGGCTATGCATATCAAAATATCACTTGTATTACAAAATTATAAATATATATGCATATGATATATAAATATATATAATTATAATTCTAATCTTATTGATATTATTTGTATGTTAGATTCATTTTCATTAGAGTAGTTCTATTTTTTTTCATTTTTATCCCATAGGATGATAGGACCATGCTCTGATACCACTTGTAATGTCCCATTCTAGGGAATTCCTATTTATTACAACATTTCAATACAATATTATATCTTGATTATTATTGAGTCAAGTGATTCATAATATAAATCTTAAACAATATATTTGATCTTATTTTAACTCCTTTCAACTCAATTGGAGGATGATGATATACTATCATAGAGCACTGATACATTCTCCATAATTAAGCCCAATGTTTTCATGAACATTAGTCAATACCCACCTCTTGGCCCAAGGGTTTCATGAACATTGGTCAATACCCATCGCTTGAGAGACACTTAATTCATGAAGGAAATTACTCATCCCTCTCTACACAAACCAACTAATCCTTCCATTGGTATTAATAGATATTAGACAAATATAATTTAATGGTATTGATATAATCATATATTTGAATATTTGTTTACTTTTGGTAAATTGATATATTTTTATATGATGTACCCATATATATATATTTTATAAATCCATTTCATAATTAATAATATGCATACATCCATTTACTTATTTATCATAATATTTAATTTATTCCATATTCATGCTTACTAACATTAGAATATTTAATAACTTATTTTGTATTTATTTACCTTTCTTTGTAATCATATATATATATATATATATATATATATATATATATATATATATATATATATATATATATATATATATATATATATATATATATATATAGTAAAAGGGAATATACTTTTACATACCTTCTAAAGTTATGGAGATTCTCCTTCCAAGTTTATTGCCTTAAAGTAGAATGAGGAACCCTTGTATTTTCTTATTCAAAAATGTTTTTGCTGCTGTCTTTTCAATTATTAAACTTCACTTATATATATTCTTGCAAGGATGAGTTGTATCCCTTAACAAAGGGACATAATAATTAGTAAATAGGTTTAATTTTTGGTTATCGATTATAGTCATTAATGTGTGCCAAAACAAGTTTAGGTAAGGTTGTTTCATAGATTGTAATTTTATTGTAATTTTGTTTGATATATTTGTTTGTATATAGGAATAATAATTTATTTATATATAATATTTTATGTATTTATTAATAACATATAATCATTTATCATTATATTCATTTGATATATTTCTTTATATAGTGAATATAAATAAAATATTTGTGGAGGATTGTGCAAAAATGGAGGAGTAAAAAGATGACTGCTCAACTTTTTGATATTTTGTATTAGGGATCAAACATTGTTCGTTTTAGATGATATTTTGTATATTGATTGCTCAAATTTTGTAGTTATGGGAGGAAGGAATATCTCCTAATTGTATGATTGAGAAAATTATCGTCGATACATTTAATATTGTAAATATCGATGATCTCCTATTTTGTATTTAGCGATGATTTCAAGTTTTCTTACTGATTCTTTCCCGGTTGAGCTTTTTTGAATTAGTTTATTTAAAAATAATATATTCAGTGGCTCGACCACTTTTGCCAAAATAAAAATAAAAATAATAAATACCTATCATGTATGTATATTTAATAATGAATATCTATAGCGTTATTTACATTCATTAATCAATAATGAATATATTAGTGTGATATTAAAATAATATTATTTATTATTTATATACATTAAATATTATTGACTTATCATATGTATTCTATATTATTTATGTCAATCATGGCTTGTGACAAGGTCAAAAGAAAAAGTTTTCTTTTGAAGACATATGTCCTTCCCCCTTTGTCCAAATCTATAATCCTCATCTCCCATCTTATCCCAATCCTCCACATAATCTCCCACATATTAATCTTAATGTCCAAAACCATAATCCTAATCCTCCACATAAGCCTAGACCTCCACATAAACTCACATTGCTATTAGCTTAATTATTTTCCATTGATTGGACCCAAGGACTAGCAAAGAAGACTAAATCCCCAACTCAAAATAAAGTTTCCCAATCTCCCCAAGTCATGCACCTACCATCATTCCCTCCAATCAAGACAACCCTCAATATCCCAAGCATCATGAGTATCCCATCCCTCCATCCACCTAAGTTGAACATTATACCTCCTCCAACACATCACCCTCACAAGTCCAAACATGCCAAGACCTTCTTCCAAATCATACTAGCATGGATTCCTTTTCTCCTATAGATATAATAATTCCTCCATCTCATGATATATTTCCATTTGAAGATATAAAATTTCTATATACTCCATCCCATTATCCCCTTCTATCTCAAGATCCATTTATCCCTATTAATCCACCTCATGATCCCATTCCTAATAAAGATCAATTCATCCCTTGTATCTCATCCATTGATGATTCCCCTCCATGTGAAGATACAATAGCTCCATCTCATAGTCTCATTCTATTCCAAGAGAAAAGTATGCCCTCTACCACATCCAATTATCCCCTTCCATCTCAAGAATTAACCTCCACTTATCCTCCACCTCATTAATACATTCCTTGTATCCAATCCAATAAACCCCCTCCATGTCAAGATCAAATTAATCCATCTCATGATCCTATCTCCTTAACCCCATTCAATGATACCCTTCCATCTCAAGATCTAATCGTCCCTTCCACTCCGCCACATAGTCCTCTCCAAAGTCAAGATCAAAGTACTTATTCATCTCCATATCATGATCCTAACCCATCTCAAGATCAAAGTAATTATTCATGTCCATGTCGTGATCCTAATCCATCTAAAGATCCAATTGTCCCTTCCACTCCACCACATAATCCTCTCCAAAGTCAAGTTCAAAGTACTTATTCATCTTTCATTTCATACTCATGTCCATTTTGAGAGCACATCTATGCTCTTTGAACTTTCATGTATAATCGAGGGGACATACCTACCTCCTCTTCATCCTTCCTCATCCCACCAATGAATGAGGCATCATGCTACTAGTCTTATCCCTTTTATCAACTATTTTTTATTCTTTTTTGAATAACGTCACTTCATGATGCTATATCAAAAAGGGGCAAAATGTAGACACTAAAATGTGTCCACACATGAACATAATGATCCTTATCCTATCCTAGCCAATTAAATAATATTTATGATTTATTTAATAATCCATTCCCTTTACCCTACTCTTAATTATTTAAATTTACATTTATTTATTTAAATTTATCATCCACCTTTATCCCTTACCCTTGATTAAATAAATTTATATTTATTTAATCTTATCATATCTCACTATCCTATAAGTTTAATTAATCCGAAATTAATTAAACTAATCTATAGCCCAGATCTCTATCTTTTTTTCTAGATCCTACCCACTAATTAATCTTTGATTAATTAATCTAATTTCTGGATTCCTAACTTCAGTATCTATTTCCTCTAATTTAAAATTGTCTCACACATGTGACCACATTTTCAAATTTCAAATCTCAAATTCACTCACCTCATAAATGACCATCTAATCTCTTACACCTTTTTCCCCCACTTGTCATTTTCATCCTCTTCTCAATGTTTGCTCACACATTTGTGAGAACAATTTCAAATTTCAGATTTAACCCACTTGTCATTTTCAATCCATATCTTCTTGAATCAATCCTCACCATCCATTAACCATTAAATCTCGACTCTTCATTTCTCTCATGAAATATGTATAAACTAAAGCATTTTCTCTCATTCCAAAAATATATCTCTTTATATTGTTATTATATTGTTGGATTTATGAGAAACCACATTCCTCTATCAACAATATCATCAACTTTTTGTTACTTTGAGGTTTGCATGCTCTTATTTCACATATGATGCTTACATATCATTTTTGAGGTGTACATATTCATGTTAGAATAGGCTTAGCTTCTATGTTCGTTCTCATTTTATACACATTTTCATGCAACATAGTTTGTAAATTAGAAAAATCTTTTAACTAAATAAATAGATTTGTTTAAAAAATTAATGCTTGAACAAGGATTACATTAATTAGTTAATTTTTAATGTTTAGTCCCATAATGTGCTAGCTAAGTGGTGGTGCTGTTTTTTTGGGCGCCAAGGTTCAAACTCATGTTAGGCCATTGTGATTGTAAGGTTGTGCTTTTACCAATTTAATTTTCTCATGGGTTTGATAATTGGGGATGAGCTCCCATGTTTTTTATCTCACTGGTTCGTACCTTTAGGTGAAAAGAGTTTCACATGTAGTTAGAGGGCATGTCATGTTATCATCACCAATCACATTAAATTATTTGTCAAGCACTTAAAAAATTTCAATTTTTTTGAAAGATATTGAGATAATTAGTTTAATAAATTATCAATTTAATTAATTTTAAAAGTAATGATGTAGAATGATAATATTATAATTACAAATAAAATATTTTATGTATCTACATCTTCCCCATTCTTGATATGGCATCAAAGAAAAATAAAATATAATACTTTTCAAATGAAAATGAGAGTTATATGTCATATTTAGCCAATAAGACTAACAAAAATGAGATGGATCTTCCCCTTCAAGGGGAAGTTTGGTAATAAATGAATGAATGAGCTGTTTACAATGAAGAGGATAGACAAAAATGTTACAAAAGAGGAAAACAAGGAGAAACAATGGAAACATAGATGAAAAAAGATGAAAAATAGAGAAATGAGATGGAAGATAGTCAAAGGAAATAAAAATGTAATTAGGGGAAATTAATGTATGGGGTGAAGAATTAGGAAGATCATGTGACAATATTTTACTTTCACCATAAACCCCTTAGAGAATGAATAAAGAAAAGAAGAGAAAGTATCCAAGAGTAGATGGAGGTTGTGGTCTTAGATTGCCAGTGAGTGGAGCAAATGTGATAGTATTTTTTTATTAGTGAAGGTTCATGCACTAATGTGTATCATAAAAGTAGAATTTTTATGTTATTTATATCACTCATTTAAGGAGAAAAATAGGTCACCATACACAACATGTCACATATAAATCATAGTTTGGTGTGCACATAGTAAAATATAACAGACATTCTTTGTAGTGTAATATTTACATAGCATTGTAGTTTATCTTCCTTGATCTGAATTATTTTGTCAAATTTAGAAGACAATGCCAAAAGAAGAAATAACTTGATATTGTAAACACATAATAAATAGTTTGAAAACTTCTTTTCATTAATAGTATATAAAAATTCCATACAAATTTGGATAATCTCGTAAGTGAGATGTATGCATGTAAATCATTTCAATTTTGAGAAAATCGTAGAGGAGCTATATGCCCGAGTCCATAGAAGTTGGACAATTCTATGAGTGAGATGTATACCCACAAACTCCATATGTGAGAGCTGATGCAAATTGACAATTTCAGCAAATGAGGTGTATTCATATAATTCTCTATTGGATTCAAATTGAACACATTTATACATTTTTCAAATAAGTTGAAGAATCACCTCATCCATGTCCTCTTTACAAGTTGAATGGACAAACCTACACTAAAATATTGTTACATTTGAAAAGAGGACCAAAATTGACAATAAAATTAAAATGCTTCATGTGACTGAATATCCTCACTTATTTTTTTATCATTCCTCCCCTCTTGAGAGGAAATGGGCCCCATTTCCCTTATCTTCTAAATAAAATAATAATTTACTAAAGTCAATAATAATCATGCTATGCAGTTTGAGAGTTACAGATAGTGAAACAGTTAGTGGATGACATGATGACAAGTAATCATCATTACTAACATATTCTTTCCCATCTTCTTGTACTTGATGTGTTACAAATAATCTTGGGACTCTATGGGATGTTTCACCAAATAAGAGTCTTGATAGTCTTGTACTCAATAGACACACATTCATGAGATTCAATATTTGATTTTCCTTTCACAATGGCTACATATATTTATTTTTTCTATTTTCCATCAATGTCCCTCACATATTGTAGGTATAGTTATCCAATTTCAATCTTCACATCTACCTTTATCTTATATCAAAATAGCCTTCCTACCTTGCAATGTAACCACATGTACCATATCACTACCATCGAAGTGGTTGTGCCCAATCAACATTTGTGATTTGACATAATTCTCATATAATTCCCTTCCAATTCCTCTAAAATAACCCCCTCAATGGGTAACTAATGATTCATAGGCATCTCAAGAATTATCCCAAAGTACCTACCCAACTAAATAGCCTAGTTGCAATTAGTCAATCCTCCAATGTTAATAATGTGAACACATTGAATTTATTTTGTTTTATCTGACCACCATATGTGTGTGCATAAAAGAGCCTATGTTTTCTTATAATGTGAATGAAGGAAAGAATGCTAGTTTTTGACAATATATTTTCATTTTGGACATATTGTATGATTATTTCTATGTATTTCACTTACCATAGAGTTTCTATTCTCATATTCCATCAAGAAATGATGTAGAATATAGGTAGAAATGACAATGGAGGTAGAAATTATACATCTTCCTAGAGCTCATGTAATTTGAGAAGCTTCCATTAAGACTTATTCATACCATAATATCTAAGGTTGTACTTTTGGCATACGCTTTTGAATTGGAGTAAGAGGGTAAAATATCTTTTCTACAAGATAAGGCATAAGAAACCATGAATGGAGAGGGTAGGAACTATCTCCAATAATCTGATACAACATAACGACTAGAATCAGATTCCACAAAATATTGGGAGGGTAGCCACACTGGTCCAATCCACTGATACATCAAGAAATCATTTGGAGTCAGCTAGAACCATGTACTTTTATAGCGGTTGCATAGATAGAGTTGGGAACATGAGACCCTTTCTGATAGATCAATCCCCATGTCTATTACTTGGATTGATATCCTACAACATCCATTACACCATTCTAGTAAAAAATAATTATGACCTTTCACAACACTTAATTTCTCATCAAGATAACTAGAATGACTGCAAATCCACGAAGACAACAAAAAAATATATAGAGTAACTAATGTGAAGGTATCTAAAACAATCAAATTTGGCCTTGTTGATTGTGCTCCCTCTTGAATCTTGTAGCCACCTCCATTGATAATACTTTTAGATTCATCCAAAATGATTGAAAGTGTTAATATAGGTTTGATTACTGAGAGGGGAGGGGTGAAGTAATCAACAAATTCACTGATAAACTTTATGCACCAAAAAAATCAACATCAACTAATATAAATAGAAACTTTTAAAGCATGCATCACCAAATAATCAATCAAACAATGAAGACACCATATTTTTATCATGGAAACCCAAATGGGAAAAACCATGGTGGGAGTTGGTAGCCACTAAATCTGTACTCTTTTAGAATATGCCATGTGAGGAGCTTACCTTGTTAAAGGTTTACAAAAGCACAATTAGGTGCTACTTGGTTAAAAGATTTTCCTTTAGATATGTTAGGATCTTTTCCCTATTAGGATTAACCCTATTAGAGGAATTTAAACATTAAATATGAATGCCACCTTGTTAGAGGATTTAAAACAAAGATATGTTAGGATCCACCCTGTTAAGGGATTTCATTGTTATAATTGTTAGAAAATAACAAATAAAATGATCTATGAAATTTCACTACCTCTGCATGATTAGATCCTATTAAGTTATGAAACTCTTCTCCACACACTATAATCTTCCCTAGCTTGATTGCACTTGATTCCTTCACTTGCTTTGTCACTGAACCCTTCTGCAATTCACAATAAAAAAATACCTTCTTTTTCAACTTTCCAATACATAGATTTTCTTCCACCATCTTAAAATAAACCCAAGATCTGAAATATGAATGATCCAGATCATATTAGGTAAGATGCAATGTATTTAACAACTCATAAACCATTTTTCTCTAATCACGTCAGCTTCCATATGGATTCACCTTGGCAATTGAACCATCTTAAAAAAATCGTTAGATGAAAATAAAATTCTTGAAGAATCCACCTCAAATGCATACCTCAGGCAATGTGATGTCAAATACTTTCCAAAAATCACATAACTGCCTTACTAATTCACTAAAAACATCACCGGTCCTAGTTCCACTTCAAATTTCTTCACCGATTCATAAATCTTCATTACATATTCAAGAACTCTATCTTGTTTACCTGTTCATTCTTTTAATACCACTTCCAGTCCATTAAACCATTTTCTAGGGTGTTTGAATTAATCTCAGAATGAGAGCCAACAACCAAAAGACCAAGCTAATATGAAGGATTTTAAAAGCTTGAAAGATGAACAAATTTGCAATTACTCTAAGATGAATATGCAATTAATCTAAGAATGAAGTGCAGATTTTAATCTAAGAACATGAAAAAGATATAAGAATTAAGCTAATAGCAATAAACAAACTAGTTTAATATGAGAATGTAATTAAACTAAATGAGAATTGAACTAATATGCAATAAAAAAGCTTGAACGTATGAAAAATGAAACTAAATTTGACTATAGTTTAGATACTCTCACAATTGCCTCCCTTCGAATGAGGAAGAAGGTTCATAATATAGACAAGCCCAGAGAGAGGATGAAGAGTTTCTTGAAATGAAACAACTGACTCTTCATTTCCAATTAAGACAAATATTGAAGGATTATTTAATTAAAAGAATGAATTATTGCCACATATGGGTGACCCTTCGAATAATTTGAATTATTAAATCCAAATAAGATAATCCATTCAAATAACCAAATAATATTAATTCCTTTTATGTGTATTAGCTAAAGGGGGCGAGTTTAATTTAATTTAAAGCACTTAGGACTTTAGAATTAAATCAATTTATCATACAGATTATTTAGCTAATAAATTCAAATACTTAAGAATTAATTATAATGTGAGATTAATGCAATTTAGGGTTTTTGTAATTGACACCAAGTCAAATAAAGTTAGGTAGGAGAGAGAAAATTGCCTAGTAAAATAGGACTTTAATGATGTAAAATTAAAGAAAATGCACCAAAATTGATTGAAATTATAAGGTGCCAATTTTGGGGTATTACATTTGCCCCTCTTTGAATTGATGTGCAAGTAGTGCGTTGATTCAAAGAATAGTCTGATGTGATAGATGAGGTTTCAAGATTATCCCCAGAATGAAGCTTAACCCTTGGAAGTCAAGGTTAGGATGCCAAGACACCGAAATAGATCGAATTGCAGAACCACCTCCAGAATGAGGCATGATTCTCTGAAGTCTAAGTTAGATTGTGAATACAACGGTCTAATGACAACTTGAGAGGAGACTGGAATTAGGGTTAGATTGCCCCAATGCCTGTTGATCAAATGATGATAGATGCAGATTTAGGACTAATCTCCAGAATCAGGGTTAGATTGCCCCAATATGAAGATTAGCCTTCTGAGACTTGGGTTAGATTTCCCAAATAATGGTCTAAAAAGAGATTTCAAGAGCCATCTCCAGAACAAAGCTTGACTTTCAGGAATTAGGGTTAGATTGCCCCAATACCTAATGAGATTTTGAGAACCATCTCTAGAATGAAGCTTAATCCTCGAGGATCTGAGTTAGATTGTTCAAATACCTAAAAGATGGATGACAAGATGACAAGATATGAGGCCCAAAGATGCCCCTAGTGAAGAGATGCCCCAAGCGATGAGGACTTTGATTTAGACCAGATTGATATGAGACTGGTTTGATATGATTCAAATGATGCAATCATCCTGGCCCTCAGGAGTGAAATTGAAAGATGACATATCAAAAGGATGATTGACAACAAGAGGTTTGCAGAATAGAAGCAATCAAACTAGATTTAAGAAGCTGTAGAAGTAATTTGGAGCAATTGGGAGGTCTTGTTGACCAAGTTTGACCATGGTTGACCAAATTTGACTAGAGCTAAATTTAGATGAAAAAGATGAAGAAGCTGAGAAAAAGATGAGGAGATGAGAATCTGGCAGGAAAATGATGCCAGAAGGCTGGTTGCACAAGCGTCTGATCCCAAAGGATGCTAGAATTTAAAATGCAATTTTGAGCCATCTAGAGATGTCAAATTTCAATTTCAATCCTGAAAATGGATTCTGAGTAGTCGATTTAGCCAAGGGTGCAATTTTCACGCAAAACAAAGCACTTTGAAAATTAGGTCAAAAAGCTATATAAGGCCCAAAGGGGTCATTTTCAAATCATTATTCACTTTGTCTTCTAGTGATTCTGAGAGCTCTGAGAGAGAATGTAAGGTGTTCTACTACATACACATCAATTCAAGAGTCCTCAATGCCACAACCAACCACCGAAGTATGACCCACTTGTGAGTAGCTGAGAAACCATCCCGCATTTCAAGTTTTAATGCTTTATTAGGTGATTTAGGTTAGATTTAGCATGTTTAGGACCTTATTCTTCAACCCTCGCATGAGGAAACAATTTCCTCACACCGGCCTCAGTCACCCCTTGTGTGAGAAAATGGTTCTCTTGCATGGGTTAGGGCTTCCTCACTCGGGGTATCTCTGCGAGCTCACGCGAGACATTTGGCGCTGTTGTGCGAGAGTCCATCCTATCTCGTGCGAAGAAATAGTTTCCTCACATGGGAAGCTACTCCAGCATTTAGAATCTTCATCTAATTTTGCATAAACTCAGCCAATTAAAACATTCCATAGTCATGTTTATGATAGGTGTGTAGCCTCATTTGCTATTGTTTCTTTGAAACCATCATGTTGAGATACTAATCTAATGTCATCACTTGCTTTGCAAGTTGACTTCCCAAATGTTGCATTCTGATCACACCATCTAGTCATCACCACATTAGTAAAGAGGTTGACTGATGCTACAAGTTCCCACATCGAGGGGCTAGGATTGTCTTACTTGCATGATATACCTGACATTTGGGTAAACCATGGTCTTCTAGGTGCACTTGTCGAGCATTTCCATTCAGAGATGAAAACATTTCATTTGCAGATGGGGGAGATAACAGTCACTCCTGAGGATGTCTATAGGATATTGAGGATACCCTTCCATGGTGCCTGAGTTGAGTATGATATACAGCCAAGGGCAGGTACACTGGCATTGAGAGCCATATTCAAAGATGAGTTATTGATGGGTTAGGCCATCTCGTGGTATGAGCTGGTTAGTAGATATGGTAGTGCTCACCAATTAGTAGTCATTTTAGCCATATTCCTAAGTTGTTACTTGGTTCTTGATTAGGGACAACATGGATTGGAGTGTGGCTAGGGATGGATGTTGTAATGGATGCTGGATAGGCTAGTTGTTAGATTCAAATGGGGTGAGTGCATTCTCACACAGATGTACCATGAGATGCATGAGATCATGTATTGGAGCAGCAAGACCATGGCCACTGGAGTTCTCATATTGTAGATCTGGGCCTGGGAGTATCTCCCTATTTGCAAGCTAATATTTCATGATACATGGCAAGCCCTTGAGCCCTATATTTATAGATATACAGGTCCTATGACTCAGCTAGCACTGGGTAAGACCAACTAGTGGTGAGGGAAGTTAGATGATATGGTAGCAGTTGTGTGGAGACCTTGGGTAGCCATAGAGCCATAGGATGATGCTCGGTGGGAGCTCTCCCATATGTTCATCTTGTGTCCACTGATTGGATGTACTATTTCTATTATTGAGCACTTCTTGCTCACACGCATTATGAGGTAGTTTGGGAGACAATAGGACATCTCCCAGGAGTATGCTTCATATGCTTGCTTCTTTGATATGGTGAAGAAGGGCTGGTAGCCTAGGTTAGATTAGGGCAGATGCATGATTGAGGCACAAGTACCTCCAACTCATTGGGACTACATGTTGGATGTCACCAATGTAGGGATGATGCTTGCATATCAAGATCACCTCTTGGCACACCCCTTCCTGAGGTTCAAAGACCCTATCGGCATGGGCCAGGGGGCACAACAACAATAGCAACAGATACCTTCCTAGCAGTAGATACTAGTGTAGCAAGCTGCACAATAGTAGGCTACACAATAGGGACCACAATAGTAGTAGTAGAGACAGAGGGTACTGAGGCCAAGGAAAGGGTGGATGGACATCCCTCCTAGGATTATGGGGTCAGATGCAGGTGCTGGCAGCAGTGGGACTTAGAAGAGAGCCACTAGATAGAGGATGGGGGATCCATCATAGTAGACACCTCTTGATAAAGAGGCACAGGTTGAGGATATTGATATGTTTGATTAGGCAACACAAGGACCACCACAGCTAGCATAGGTATAGGAGGATCTTAGGAAGAGCTGAGAGAGAGTTTGAAAGGTATAGTGGGAGAGGGATGACTACCACACTCAGGTCATCATCGAGGATATGCGGGTGGCTGACAAGGAGTAGGAGATCAAAGAGCTCCAAGAGGAGCTAGCGAGGTCAAGGCTAGAGACTAGATATGAGTCTGCTCAGGTAGCTTACTACTATGTGGCATATGTTGGCATTGTTCCAGATCTATCAGAGTAGGTGTCTCCATTTTTTGAGTACATTGGAGCACCACAGGGACCTCCATCATAGGAACCTCTATAGGCACCACCATAGAGACTGATACCTCCCCTATAGAGACTGATGCCACCTCCATAGGCACCACCACAGGGACCACTGCCACCACCTCCTCCAGGTGGCAATGGGTAGAGTTAGCTCATTTAGACATTCATATTGTAGCCGATATTTTGATATCGTGCTCGAGTAGCACCATTCTTTTGTACATGAAATTGATCAACCATGAGATATATATATAAGATCACCTCTTTGATATCATTGTACTTGTTTATATATTGCTTTAATGTTGATGTTCATGTTTTATGAGATGTTTCCTAGATGATTTAGATGTATGGATTAGATATGCATGAGATGCACATGCTTTCTTTTATGATATGAATATGCACATGTTTTATTTTATGATGGTATATGAATATACAATGTGAAATGCGATGATAGATGGTAGATAAATGAATGCAATGTATGATTTTATTTATGCTTATAATGGATGCACATGCAAATGAATATGTAAATGTAGAATGTATGCATATGGATTTTAAGGATGCAAATGGAAATGTAATATACATGCAATGTATGTGATACTAATCATCTCATGTAGGATGTAGCAATATATGATAGGTACTAATCAAAAGGATATTTGAAGATCAAGAATGAGGACTAGAAACTTGTGCAGCCAAGATGAATCCAAGATAAAAGATGAGAACCTTCAATGAATAGATCCAAAAGAAGACAATCAAGAGAGAACCAAAACACTATCTCAATGCAAGCCTAGAATGAACATGCAAGCTTAAGCTAGATGCAAGCCTAGAATGAACATGCAATCCCTAAGACTTGGTTGTTGGACTCATCATGTTATCATCATAAAATTTTTAGGTACGGGACAATCGCCAGATGCCATACAATCCTCACTAACATTACAGTCATGAGAATATGAATATGACATTAGTCTTAGATTTGTCAGAATGAGGTGTAAGCATTAAGGCATAAGAAGCCAGAATGACCTAAACACCTATTCCTTTTGTTTTAGCAAGTTAACATAAGCATCAAAGCACAGCTTCTAGAATGACTAGCATGTTGCCCACATACAAACATGCCAGACACATGAGAGTTCCTTATTTTTCCAAAGAATTCTCGCAGTGACCCCTACGTTCACTTAGTAGGATGAGCATTTACAATTTTACTTGTAGCAGAAAGAAGTCACCCAAAATAGACAAGGAGAAGAACCAACCTCACCAAAGTTTCCATATAAAAGGAGTTGAGGTACACATGGCCATCCAATACATGATGAAGACTCTTATAGATGGACACCCCTCTTATGTAAATTCTTTGGATCATTGGAACTAAACCAGCAAATAGAAAGCAAAGGAAAGATCATGCCCCTAGTCTCTGCTTCTCTCGGTCAAGAAGACATCTTAGAGTTGCTCGAGGAGAAATGATAAAGCGAAAGATGAATACATAAAAGAAAAGCTCAGCACACTCCAGAGAATTATGAATCTAGTTTTAGTTTTAGTTTAAGTTTGTGTTCAAGAGGATTGATGTCAAATCAGAAATGTACAACATTCAAAGTCTTAACAGGACCACGACAATAGATAGATGTAGTGAGAACCATTGATGACTGTCACAAGAAATGAAGTCTCAAGGAGATATCAGAGTGCTAACCAAGTATCATCAGGAAGACACAGTGAGAACCACTGGTGACTGATACAAGGAGGATTCTCAAAAGAGAGAACCAAGCATGAATGAAACATCAGTAGGCAGACATAGTGAGAACCACTAGTGACCGTTGTAAGGAAGAGATCTTGAAAGAGAGGGGTTCAAATGAGAGCTAGGTATTAGTAGGCAGGCACAGTGGGAACCACTGGTGACTGATACATGAGAGATCCTCAAGGAGAGAAATCTCAAAAGTAGCTAGGCATTAGTAGGCAGACACAATGAGAATCATTGGTGACTGTTGATGCATGAGAGATCCTCAAGGAGAGAAATCTCAAAAGTAGCTAGGCATCAACAAGAAGACACCGTGAGAATCATTGGTGACTAATGCATGAACAAAACTTCTGAACGTAATAGGACAATGCCCCCTAGACCAAGAAGGTGCCCCCAAGTGTGACCAGTTCCAATCCATGTAGAGTTGAGGAAAATATTGAAGATAGGTGAAAGAGAATGCATGAGCTAGAAAACTAAAGCAGGAAATGAACTAAAAGGAGGAAACAAACTAAAGCACGAGAGCATAAAGCAAACTAAAGGAGGAAGGCAAGAGCCAAGTGATGCTACAATAAGTATAGCATTGGGAAACAAGAGGCACCTATTTAATAGGTTTTCACCATCTTGGTAGAGATTCTATTTTTGCTACCATGATGCCTGTTTGCCAGGTTTTCATTATTGGCACATTTTTTTCTTTTTCAATTTTTTTTTGGTACTTTTCTCTTTTTCGATTTTTTTTATATTTTTGTATTTTTCATTTTTTTTGTATTTTTGATTTTTTCATTTTTTTTTATTATGATCAAGGTGCCTGTTTACCAGGTTTTCACTAGGATAATAGATACATCAAAGTGCCTGTTTACTAGGTTTTCACTAAGATGATCATTTTTTAGGACATTTTACAATTTTTAGGATTTTTTGACAATATACCATTTTTAGGATTTTTTTAGAATCAATAAGTATATACATGAGCACACAAGAAAATGTCTTAGCTGTAGAATCTTTTCAAGTGAAGAGCATTGATAGGCTCTTTGAGGTGTTCTCCTTCAGTAGTAGACAATTGGTATGCACCAGACCCAAATGCTGCAGTGATAACATACAGACCAAGCCAGTTTGGTTCAAATTTCCCTTTTTGGACCCGCTACTGCTGATTTTTGGGGTTTTCTTTTAGGACAAGATCACCCACTTGGAATTCCCTTTTTCTAACTTTCTTATTATAGGCCTTAGACATTATCTTATGGTATGCTTGAAGATGATCGAATGCCACCTTTCGATGTTCATCTAGTAATTCTAGCTCTTGTAGCTGGGATACTCTATTTTCTTCATTCGTGATGAGGCCCCTCAGAGAGACTCGTAATGTAGGAATCTCGACCTCAATAGGCAATAACACATCTTCTCCATAAAACAAGGCAAAGGGTGTGGCCCCCATTGGTGTTCAGATACTTGTTCTATAAGCCCATAAAGCTGGATTAATTTGGAGGTGCCAATCTCTACCAGATTTATGAACTGTTCTGTGCAAGATTTTGAGAATTATCTTATTAGAAGCTTCTACTTGTCCATTACCCTAGGGATACTAGATAGATGACCAATGCTAAATGATCCTAAATTTGGTGCATAACTCTTTCAGGTCCTTGTTCTTGAATTGTCCCCCATTGTCAGTGATAATGGATGAGGGTACACCATATCTACAGATGATATAGTTTAGTATAAACATAGCAACAGACTTGCCATTAGCTATAGCCAGAGGCACTGCCTCAACCCACTTAGTAAAATATTCTGTAGCTATGATGATAAATTTATGTCCTCTTGAATGATGCAAGGCAAGGCACAAGAGGGGCCAAACAATGGCACACCCTAATGATCCAAGTCTGCACCACACATGTGGAAGCAAAAAACAATGATAGTGAGAGAGAGAATGCTAGATCTTTCATATATTATCATAAAATAGAACCATACATGTCAGACTATAAGGCCTTCTTGGTTATGGCTTGATATTATAATGAATCTAAGAAATCCTCAAACATGTGAGGATCTGTCATAAATCTCCAATCTGATGTCTCCTATCTTTTGTCCCCCAAAACTGATAGGCAATGTCGAGCACCAGTGAAATAACTGACCATCGAGGAGAGAACCAACCACACTCGATAACCAAAGGAAACTGACCAACTACCGACCAACGCGGTCAAAGTAGGAGCTGAGAAACACATACAAAACTCCAAATTGTTTTTTTGGTGACACAAGATTGCCAAGGACCCGAGATGCTCTTGCATCAGACACCTAGGGTTAATTTGAAATGATTCTTCAAATCATTTGGTAGATCTGGTCTAGGCTACATCCAAATCAGACTATGAAATCCATGAACTATCTTCCATCGGTCTACTCTTCCACTTAACTAGATATTCCATGTACTATTTTCACCTTGTACTTTTGCTAACTCTTTCCTTCAAAATCTGTTCAACTTTATCATTCTAATTCTTAGGATATTCTATTGGTACCACTACTTCTTCATCAGGTTCATGATACTCATACAAATCAGTAATGTTGAAAATCAGTGATATGTCCATGTCATCAGGTAACTCAATTTCATATGCATTTCCACTGTCAAATTTATTCAAAATCTTGGAAGGTCCAAACTTCCTCATCTTCAGCTTTCCATATGTTCCAATAGGAAATCGGCCTTTCTTCAAATGAACCATCACTTCATCACCAACATCAAAATTTTTATGCCTCCTTGATCTATCAGCTCTGTCTTTGTATTTTTGATTACTATCTTCCAACTTTAGCTTCACATCTTCATGCAATGTTTTCATGAACTCAACAAATTTTACTCCCTCAACACTTTTCTTATTCTCATCAGTAATGTCTCTCAAATAAGATATTCCTCTTAGTTGTGTGCCATTCAAAATCTCAAATGGTGTCTTTCCAGTACTCCTATTCATTGAATTATTATATGCAAACTCTGCTTGTGCCAACACAGAATCCTAATTACTCGATGTGTCTCCAACTAAACATCTCAAAAGATTTCCCAAACTTCTATTCACAAATTCAATCTATCCATCAGTTTGTGGGTGAAATGTAGAACTATATTTCAACTCAGTGCTAAATTTCTTCCAAAGGGTTTTCCAAAAATATCCAACAAATTTACTGTCTTGGTCAGAGATAATACTCAGTAATCCATGTAGTTTGACAATTTCCTTAAATAAAAGATTTGCTACATGTACTACATTTGATGTCTTTCTACAAGGTATAAAATGTGTCATCTTTGAAAATCTATCCACAACAACAAATATTGAATCATTACCTCTTATTGTCTTTGGTAAGCCAAGAACAAAGTCCATATTGATGTCAATCCAAGGTTTCTCAGGAAAAGCAATCGGTGTATACAATCCAATATTCTGACTTACTCCTTTTGCAACTTGACAAATTCCACAACTTTTCACAAATTTCTGAACATATTTATACAATTGTAGCCAATAGTACTTCTCCTTAAGCAAATTCCATGTTTTATCAATACCAAAATGTCCAGCCAAACCACTACTATGTTTCTCTTTTATCAGATTAGTTCTCATTACTCCCCTCGGTATACACAACTAAATACCTTTAAACAACATACCTTCCTAAATGAAATATTCATCCCATTTAGTGTCTTGTTGATCTTGAATAGGTGCTCTGCACTTTTCCCATGGCTCAGAAAAATCAGGGTCAAACTCATAAGAATCTCTCATCTCATCAAAACCAAGAACTTCAATTTTTCTCTCGGTCATCAAAGATCTTCTTCTACTTAATGCATCAGCAAATCGGTTAGTGACTCCACTCTTATGCTTTATCACAAATATATAACTTTGCAAATACTCAATGCATTTCATATGTCTTTGATTCAACTTATTTTGACTACCCAAATATTGTAAAGCCTTATGATCATTATACAACAAAAATTCACTCAGTATCAAATAATGTCTCCATTTCTTCAGTGCTTGAACAATAGCATATAATTCTTGATCATACACAGAATATTTCCTTCTAGCATCATTCAATTTTTCACTAAAGAAAGCAACAGGTTTACCTTCTTGACTCAACACAGCTCGAATTGCACTTCCACTTGCATCACATTCCACTTGAAATACTTTACTGAAATCAGGTAATGCCAAAATAGGTAATTTAGAAACCTTCTGCTTCAAAGTCTCAAAACTTTTGTTAGCTCCATGTGTCCACTTGAATTGTCTTTTGTCTCCTCTCACAGTCTCAGTCATAGCATTACAAATTGAACTGAAATTCCTTATGAACTTTTGGTAAAAACTTGCCAAACCATGAAATGATCTTACCTCACTAGCATTCATAGGTGTAGGCCAATTCAAAATAGCTTCAATCTTTTTAGGATCCATCTTCAAACCATCAAATGAAATGACAAATCCAAGATACACAATCTCTTCTTTCATGAATGAACACTTTTTCAGATTTATCAACAAATTTTCCTCTTTCAACCTCTGTAAAACTTGTCTAACATGCAACAAATGTTCTTCTCTTGTCTTAATGAATATCATAATATCATCAAGATATACAATCAAAAACTTACCCAAGAATTTCTTCAAAACTTCATTCATCAACCTCATAAAAGTACTTGGTGCATTAGTTAAACCAAAAGGCATAACCAACCACTCATACAAACCTTCTTTTGTCTTGAAAGTAGTCTTCCATTCATCACCTTCTCTGATTCTGATCTGATGATACCCACTTTTGAAATCAATCTTTGTGAAATACTTTGCTCCAGTCAAATTGTCCATTATGTCATCCATTCTCGGTATAGGAAACCTATACTTTACTGTTATCTTGTTGATTTCTCTGGAATTAGTACACATTCTCCATTCTCCATTCTTCTTTGGTGCCTATACAATAGGTACTACACAAGGAATCAAAATTTATCTGATCTAACCTTTCTCCAGCAACTCTTGAATCTATTGGTTCAATTCCTGATTCTGGGTAGGTGTCAACCAATGAGGTTCCTTATTTGGTAAACTAGCTCTAGGGATTAGATCCATACAATGATCAATGATTCTTTTCGATGGAAAACCATCAGGTACATTATCAAAAATGATATCACTATACTTAGTGTGTAACTTATCAATCTCCTCAGGGACATTATCCTCTATTTTCTTACTCGGCTTATTAGGAATCACAACAAAACATACATCATTCTTCTTCAATGAGTTAACAAACTTTCTTCCTTCCATCAAATAAACTTTCACAGATGTGCAAACATTACTAAAAATCTCTTCCATCAATGGTAACAAGATTTGTATCTTTCCATTAGCCACAATAGTATACTTATGCAATCTCCCATCATATATAGCATGTCTATCATATTGCCAAGGTCTACCCAAAAAAATATGACAAAAATCCATAGGCATGATATCACATAATACCATATCATAGTATTTTCCAATCTTCAAATTCACATAACATTGTTCACTTACTAGGAGTGTATGCTCATATTTGATCCATGAAATTTGATAGGGCTTCAGATGTACCAACGTTTCCAATTGTAATTTTTTGACCATCTCTTCAGATGCTAGATTCTTTGAGCTACCACTGTCAATTATTACCTTCCAAACTTTTTAAAAAACTCTACATTTGGTCTTGAACAAACTTTTCCTTACCAGATCTTCCTTCTTGCTTTCATTCCATAATGCTCTCCTTACCATCAAGTTATTTTCTTTCTCAAGTTCATTCGGTGACTCTTCTTGCACCAAAGCATTTCTACTGCTACTAGCCTTCTTACTAGCCTATGTACATTCAAAAGATCTATGTTCATCTTCTCCACAATTATAACAAGTTCCTAGAAAAATTCCTCTGCTATAACCACCTCAGTAGTTACTGCCTCTACCTCTAGAACTTTCACCTTTCCACTCGGTCTTGCCTTTGTCCTGATTTGTCTTTTTTGGTTTAGATCTACCATTTTCACCATTAGATCTACCCCTTTCTCTAGGGAATCTACCACCTCGACCTCTTTGTCTTAGCTCATGTCTCTTGTTCAATTTCTCCTTGGCCTTCAAAGCAAATTGATAAGCCTCGTCAATGTTCTCCAACTTGACCATACTAATTTCCTCTTGGATGGAAACTCTCAAACCATTCAGGTATCTACCAATTCTTTCCACATCATCTTCATCATGTCCAGATTTGATATCTAATCTATAGAATTCCTTAGTATAATCTTTTACTGAGCTATCTTTCTATCTCAAACTTTGCATTCGCCAAACTAGGTTAATCTAATAATCACAAGGTAAGAACTTTCCTTTTAATTTATTAACCATTTTACTCCATACCTTGATTTTATCTTTGCCTTTCCTTTTCCTATCCAATTGCAAGTGTTCCCACCATAAGGATGCATGACTTTTCAACTTTGTGCGTGCAATCTTCACCTTCTTATCCTCAGGAATGTTTTCATATTCAAAATACTTTTCCAGCTCGGTGATCTAGTCCACCAATTCATCAAAATCTAGCCTTCCACCATACTCAAGAGGATTGAAATGTGGTGTTGACTTTAGACTTGTTAAAGCCTTCAAAAATCTTTCCTCACCTTGATCCATAATAGGTGTAGATTCTATATTCACCTATTCTTCTTTAATTTCATCATCACTAACATCTTCAAGATACCTACCTCTTCTTTGGGCTATTTCAATAGCTTCTAACCTAGCAGCAATCTATCTTAGCATATCTGCTAATCCTAGATCTGCATCTCTCCTCCCATGAACCATCTTGACAACCCTCTATAATTGTAGGTCAGATCACAATCTGCTACCCCACAATAATTCAACTAGGGCTTCAAGAGGAACCTACAAACCTAGATCCATAGAACTAGATCAAGATCTCACCTCGCTTTGATACCACTTGATGCAAGGTAGAGTGCAAGAGGGGACAAACAATGGCACACCCTAATGATCCAAGCCTACACCACACATGCGGAAGCAACAAACAATGACAATGAGAGAGAGAATGCTAGATCTTTCATATATTATCATCAAATAGAACCATACATGTCAGGCTGTAAGGCCTTCTTGGTTACGGCTTGATATTACAATGAATCTCAGAAATCCTCAAACATGTGAGGATATGTCACAAATCTCCAATCTGATGTCTCCTATCTTCTGTCCCCCAAAATAGACTCCCTAAACTACAACCAAATATCTACATTTATACAAGAAGCTACTAAGTTGAGTCGGTCTTCATATCCATAATCAATGAAAGGAATGGTCAAATCTAGGACCATACGCTTCCCAATGATGGATACCAACATTAAATTCATGATCCAATATAAATGCACAAGTTGGCCACAACAAGAACTAAAACTAAACCCATTGGTAAGCAAGATAACTGAGCAGCAGATAGGCAATGCCGAGCGCCAGTGAAATAATTGACCACCTAGGAGAGAACTGACCATACTTAGTAACCAAAGGAAACTGACCAACTACCAACCAACTCGATCAAAGTAGGAACCAAGAAACATAGACAAAACTCCAAATTATTTTTTTGGTGACACAGCATTGCCAAGGACCCGAGATGCTCCTGCATCATTGAAGAAGAAGGATGTATCTAACCCACCAAATCAAAGGCCCATTGCTAGAATGGCTAGAAATTGATGAAAGGAATAAGCTCTTTAGTAGGAGCATGGATCAAATTTCTATGAAATTGGCACTGTTTACAAGCCTGAGCATATTGAACAACTTCTTTCTCCATATCTGGCCAGTAGTAACCAGCTCTAATAAGTTTACGAGCTAACGTCAAACCACTCAAATGAGACCCACAAATACCTTCATGTACCTTAGCTAACACATGTTTGGACTCATCAGGTTCTAGACACCTAAGGAGGGTACCGTCTAGACCCCATCTATATAAGTCATTTGCTATGATGACATACCGTGAAGCATTATGAATTAGGTGATGCTTTTCATTCTTGGTATAGGTGTTTGGAATGATTTGGTCATGGAGGTAGGAATAGATATGGTGGTAGTGGGATGAATCATGTCCAATGACTGAATAGATCATCCTAGATTTAGGAATGTCATAGGCTAGGTAGTGTAATGCCTCCACCAGGAATTAATGTCTGCAGTCATTTTTTGGCATCTGTAACATTGAGGCAAGAGTGGCCATAGCATCGACTGCTTTATTGTCTACCATTGGAATTTGCTGGGAAGAAATGTGTGCAAAATACTATTTGAGATCATGCACCATTCATTTTTAAGGCACTAGCTTGTCATCTTTAATT
The DNA here is from genome assembly GCA_027943335.1 of Chamaecyparis obtusa. Lineage (NCBI taxonomy): Eukaryota > Viridiplantae > Streptophyta > Pinopsida > Cupressales > Cupressaceae > Chamaecyparis > Chamaecyparis obtusa. The sequence continues at coordinate 726,602 of BSBK01001420.1, read as the reverse complement.
TGATAGATATGATTAACTTGGTTGATGACTAACTAAGAGTCTCCAAAGACCTTGAGCTCATCCATATGCCATTCAATGACTATCTTCATACTATTAATGAGAGCTTCATATTCAGCGATGTTGTTTTTGTAGGGAAACAACATTTTATAAGCTTTGGGCAATGAGTATCTTTGAGGTGTTATAAATAGAATACTTGCACCCGATCCTTGCTGAGTGAATGATCCATCAAAGAACATGCTCCAAGCTTGATGTGTGAGAAGCATGATGGATTCATCTAGGAATTTAATGTTCAAAGGATGATGATCTTTGAGAGGAGCTTCCACCAACTGATCAGCAATTGCTTATCCTTTGATAGCTTTTCTTTCCACATACTCAATATCAAATTCACTGAGTATCATAACCCATTTTGCTAGTCTACCGTTGAGGGCAGCCTTGCTCAGTAAGTACTTTAGTGGATCAATTTTTGCAATGAGCCTTGTAGTGTGAGTGAGCATATAATGCCATAATTTTTGTGAAGCAAACACTACTACTAGACAAGCTTTTTCAATGACAGAATAGCTCATTTCATAAGAAACCAATGTTTTGCTGATATAATAAATGGCTCTCTTTATTGTTCTGATCCTCTTGAGCTAGGAGAGCATTCAAAGATGTGTTTGTGGCTGAGCTGTATAGTATGAGTAGCTTCCCATAAATAGGGGCATCAATATAGGTGGATTAGAAAGATACTATTTAATTTGAGTGAGTTCCCTGTCACATTCTTCATTCCATTCATAAGTCACACCCTTATGCAAAGTCTTAGTGAATGGTTGTGACTTGTCAGACAACTGTGAAATGAAGTGTCAAATAGATTATAGCCTTCCCTAAAGTCCTCTCATCTGACTGATGTTCTTAGGTGGAGGCATGTCCATAATAGCTTGAACTTTTTTAGGATCAACCTCTATGCCTTTAGCTGAAATGATGTAACCCAAGAGTTTCCCAGAAGTGACACCGAATGCACATTTTTTGGGATTAAGTTTGAGACTAAATTGTTCCATGCGCTCAAGTATGGGACCCAAATCTATAAGATGAGTTTTTCACTACATGATTTTGGCCAAAGTGTCATCCACATAATCTTCCATTGTTTTATGCATCATATCATGGAAAATAGTAGTGACAGCTCTCTGATATGTTTCTCCAGCATTCTTAAGCCCAAAGGGCATGACATTCTAGTAGAAGGTGCCCCAGGCACACATGAAAGTGGTCTTTTCTTGATCTTTAGGTGCAATTTTTATTTGATTATAGCTAGAGAATCCATCCATCAAGGAATACATCTCATAACCTGCTATCATATCCACTATCATGTCAATATTGGGCAGTGGGAAGTCATCTTTTAGACATGCCTTATTTAGATCCTGAAAGTCTGTGCACACACAAATGGATTTATCATGTTTGGTGACTAGAATAATATTTGAAATCCACTCTACATAGTCAATAGTCCTTATGAAACCAGCCTTAAGAAGCTTTTCTAGCTCTGCTTTAACTAAAAGTGCCACGTGTGGATGCATCTTTCGAAGCTTCTGTTTGACAAGCTTAATACCTGGTGCAATGGACAAATGGTGCATGATTAGATTAGGGTCTAATCTAGGCATGTCAGAGTAAGTCCATGCAAATTTTATTTTCTTTCTTTGAAAGAAGCTAGTGAACTCTTCCTTTTCTTTTGTAGATAACGACTGTGCTAGATGAATAATTTGTGGAGTAACCTCTGTACCCAAATTCACTGGTTCTATTGGCTCAATCAATACTGATGATCTCTCTTGAAAATGTCTTAGAAGCATATCAAGTATCTCATACTTGGGTGCCTCAGAGAGGTTTTCACCCTTGGATACATCTTTTATTTTTACTATTTTTGGCTTTGATACTGCCACAATGTGGTTTTCACCATTAGAGCATCTATTTTTTCTTCTTTTAATTTTTTGACTAAGATACTTGATATCTACCTCTATCATGCTAACATTGCCTTTGCTGGTGGATGACATTATAGGTTCAATAGCATGGAGGTAACAGGCTAGAGCATAATCATTCTGGAATGTTAGGACTTCATTGGATGAGGAAGGGGAGTTCCATTTTATCAGCTTAGGATTTTTGAGTGAGAGAGAAGTAGTGGCTAGTTCAATTACATTCATAGTATAATTATCAAAAGTGTGGATGAGAAAGTCAAGACCTACAGAGATCTCATCCAAAGGAGCGTTCAAATCCCTATGAGACCTCATGTTGGAAGTAGAGGACAAGTTGACATCGATGGCATCTAATTCATGCATCCTAACACTAGACCCTTCACCTATTTTGAGAGGGTTTTCAAAGGTATGCATCATGTCTATATATTTATCATAAGTAGCATCAGACAAAGAGTCAAACTCATACTCATGTGAGTCATTACTTGATGTGGAAATTCCATTAGCACTAGCTATATCATCTAACTCATCTTCATCTCTTGCAACATTAATGGCTTGTTGAAGTTGATCTTTTTCAAACTGCTCTTGGAAATATGGGGGTATGTACCATTCACCCTGAGAATCAGACTCAGTGATTTGTATTTCTCTCCATTGGTCATACATGAGTCGATGCATTGAAGTGGTCTCATTAGAATCACTATCAGTCTCTATCAGGTGGATAGGTATGACAGGCTCATCAGGTTCTGCAAAGAGTGCAACAAATTTTGGAGGAATTGGATATGGAAAGGCATCTTCATTAGAATTGGCCTCTGGATTTACCTCTGGGGTAGTATCTTCAAATTTTGGTTCAGGTTCAGGTTTTGGCACAAATTTGTTTATTCCTAAATGAAAGGGGATCTTTTTGAAGCCTAAGCCAGTAGTATCCTTTGTGCGGTGAGCTGTAGCTTCAATGGGTTTTGACAAACCATTGTCATTCCTTCCTATAAGACCACTCCCTTTATAGCTGAAGCACTTCATGATCTTTAAGGCTTCATTGTATGGATCTTGTTCTAAGTTTGGAGATGGAGTAGTTATTTCAGATGTTTCTTTCCCTTTATAGATCCAAGTTGTGATAGATCTTTCTTCATCCTCATCTTCTAAAGGTGTAGATGCCTGTATAGAGGTGCCATCATAGACTATTTGAGGAGGGTTATCAGAAGATTTTTTACTCTCAGAAGGCCTCCCATAGGAGAGTGGAGATGGAGGGAGAGAAACCAGTGATAGTACAAGTTCAATTTGATATTCTCCCATGCTTGTATCCTTAAGTTTCAGAGTCTATTCCATTTCCTTGAGCTTGGCATCATAGAACTCAATGGATTCTCTATTTGTTGGAACAAGACTATCTGTAGATTGTGCAAGTGTGTTGCAAGAATAATTGGTATTAGCAGGCATAGTGACTTCCGCTCCATAGAATGGAAACTTGATGCATTGATGGTATGTAGATGGAACAACTTGCATCTCATGAATCCATGGTCTCCCCACCAGTATGTTATAAGCAAGGGGGAATGTATAGAACTTGAAAAGTAACATCTCTCTCAATAGGGCCAACTTGAATTAGCAGCACAACTAAACCTTGGGATTTTTGTTCCTCTTCATCATAAGATTTGATAGTAATATTTTTGTGGGAATCTATACAATCCTCATCATAACCTAGCTAGGTAAGAAACTTAGCAGAATAGATATTGAGACCAGCACCATTGTCTATGAGCACTCAAATAACATGCTTAGGGCCTATCATAACTTCTATATGCAAGGGAGCGTTATGTGGATGGGTCAGAGAGTGATCATCTTCTTCAGAGAAGGACAAATAATTAGGCAAGGTCAAATGACCCACCATAGATTGGAACTGGTCGAGATCAAGATCTTTGGGGATGTTTGACTTATTAAGGGATTTATCTAGAATCTGCCTATGAGTAGGCGAGATCTTCAATAGCTCAAAAATGGTGATCTGAGCATTGGTCCGTTGGAGTTGATCTAAGATGCTATAACTAGCCATGCTAGATGTAGGGACTGATTTCAAGTTCTTGTTGGTAGGGCCAACAATAGTCTTATCCACAGTTTGTTTTAGAGTAGATACAGGAGGATTAGGACCTTTCAAAACAATCCTTCCACGTGATCAAGTAACAACATTGGCAGAATCCCGAGGTTGTTCAGATTCAGATGAATGAGACATGGAACTACACAAGATGAAAGGATCCTAGGTTTGGGAGCATCACCACTCCCCTTAATAGTAATCATGTCACAATACTCAACCTCAATAGGTTTGATCATACCAATGAAATTCTCATCATTAGTGTATGTGTAATTGACCTTAGCATTGGTATTCTTAGTCTTCAAAGATTCACCTTTCTCATGGGGAGGAAAGGGATCTTTAAATGCTTGATGATCTAAATTTTTGTTATGATTGTCCACAACAATGTCACCATTGTCAATTAGATCTTGAACCTTATGTTTCAGTTGGAGACAAGTAGAAGTCTTATGATGAATGTTTTGGTAATAGTCATAGTATGCATTGTCATTCCATCAATGAGGTCATGGTTGTGGGTCATAGGGATGTTTTTCCAAAGGAGTGAGTATTTGATTCTGCACAAGAGTCTTATAAACCACATAAAGTGGTTCTCCCAAGGAAGTGAATTCACACTTGGGTCGAGAGGCTCAAGGTTTGTTCCTAGAAAACCTTGAAGGTTGCTGATTTTTCATCATAGGCTTTTCAGTGGCTTTGATCACTTGTATGCTAGAAGAGAGATTGAAAATAGACTTAGCAAGCTTCGATGTCACATTTTCGACCACTCCATCATTCACAATATCTCTATTCTTGTTGAAAAACTTCCCTTTATCTTTATTTGAGGAAGAAGATCCTTGTTTGTTGTCCTTGTTCAAAGCCAATTCTCCTTTCTTGATCATAAAGGCCTCTATTCACACTGCTTGTTTAATCATGCTATCAAAGGTTAGGGGACCTTGTAATTGCACTTGGTATCCAAAGTCTAGGACAAGATTGTCCAAAAAGATGTCGAGTCTCTCAGACTCTGGTAGCTTGTGAGGACACTTTGTACATAATTGTCTCCACCTTTGGAGAAATGTTAGAAAAGGTTCCCCTTGTCACCGTTCAAATTGCAAAGATCTTGGATGTTGACTGGATGCTGAATATTATGCAAGTAATGTTGGAGAAATAGATTAGCCATTTCATCAAAAGTCTTAATGCCAGTGGGAAATCAAGAAAACCACTCCATAGCTGGTCCACCCAAGCTACGAGGAAAAAGATGCATAAGGTATATCTGATCGTGCATGAATTCCATGGATAAAGTGAGAAAATCCCTTAAGTGATCTTGGAGATCAGTGGTACCCAAGTATTTGTCATATTTAGGAAGCTCTACACCTTTGGGAAAATGTGGCATGTGAAGACTCTTATCAAAGGGGAATGGACAAATGCTTTCCATTGTGAATTGTTGTGCGAGTTTTTCCTTATTCTTTACAAGTTGGCTAATATGATCTTGCATGTCTCAGACCATCTTTTGCAACTTAGCAGTCTTAGTTTCTTCTTCTTTGGCCACAAGCATTTCAACTTGATAGTCTGAGGTTAATTTTCCCCCTTGTTTGGCTAGCTCGAGAAAGTATTTTTCCTTCTCCTCTAGAAGGAGGATCTCCATCATCTTGATAAGAACTTTGTTTTCTTTCACAATGTCTATGTCATTTTGAGTTATTGTGTCATCACCATCATTTCCAAGAATCTCATAAATGCTTGGGACTTGATCTTGACTCTGATCAGAAGGAGGAGGATGATAGTGATACACTGGTTGACCACCTTGAGATTTTTTTTGAGCTTGGTGTTGATTTTGATCATTTTGGGATTGATCATAACATTGATCATTTTGAGGTTGAGCATGACATTGGTCATTGGAAGAATGACCATGATGTTGGTTTTTTTGAGATTGCTCAGGAATTTGGGAGTATTTGCCTGGTTGGAAATCGAATGGATCTCCCATCTTGTAAGACACAGTAAAATGATATGAATGATGCCAAAAGGGTGTAGCTAAGGTAAATTTTGGTGCTTTAATAGGATCAAGAGGATCGATAGGTTCAAATGAATTGATATCATCGACAGGGTCGGTAGGTTCAATGATAGGACTAGTTCGAGGAAGTGGTCTTCCAAAGTTATGAAATAGTGAGTTGTTTTGGAAGAATGAGTTGTCCTGCTCTTGAAATGAGAAACTAGGTTGCGCTTGAAACAATGGATTAAAACACTCTTGGAACACTGGATGTGATGATTGAGATGGACTATATTTCAAAGTACTCAATGAAGAACTCGAGGATCCCTCACAATATTCAGATTGCACAACAGATTCAGGACAACTTGTTTCTTGATTACGAGATCTACCTCTACCTTGTTCGGTACCACAAATGGGGTAAGTGTTGCCACTTCTAGTCACAACAGTCATAGATGAAGATTTAAGTATCAAGAGAGGACTTGGGATAATTCTAAAACTCTATCTCTAGGAATAATGAAAAGGAGATAAAGGCTAGAACAACCAAGATGTGAGATGCACCTGGCATGAATTATCAAGAGTATGGCTAGAACAACTGAGATAAGACTATCATGATGTGAGGTACAAAAGCACAAAAGATGAGAGAAATAACAAGGAGACAATAGTGAGTTCAAGAAAAATCATTCGGTTCACAGCTCAAGACAATTAGTTTCAGACAGTGGACGATAGGAAAATAGGAAAATAGACCTCGAACAAAAATCAGATTAGCTAAAAAAGTTGACCAGTCAACGAGAATAAGCTCACTATTTTTGAAATCTAGGTACAGGTTCGTATGAGAAAGTGCTGGGCCATGTGAGAGAATGCCAAACTTTGCACAAGAGAATGAAATATCACGCAAGGAAATGCTCTGAAAAGTGAAATTTCGCACGGGAAAGAACCAAAATTTGACAGTTTGACACAATGTTTGAGGTAAAAAGTCAAGTTTTGAGACACAGCCTGACATGTTCTCTGACAGAATTTCTAGTTTTTGGACAATTTGAAGGACAGTTTAATCAACAATCTCAGTTTGAAGGTTTCAAGCATTTGTTTACAAGCATGAAGTTTTGATCAAGCAATGGTGACACAAGAAGTAGTTGCAAACAAACCTACCAAGGACAAAGCAACTTGGTAGTATCATGGGAGTCTTTGTTTAATCATGATGGACAGGTTTAAGACTTGATAACAAACACATAGTTATCCCTACAAAAAAAATGGTGAGAAGACAAAATCCGTGCCTCACAGCTTATGCGCATGCGTTCACCTCACACAACCACGTCACCCCCTAGAGGGCACCCATGTTTTTTGTGTTTCCAAGGACTCCATAGTATATGTTCAAAGCTTACCCTTGAAGCAGGGGCCAGTGTCATATACCACCTTCAAACATCCAGGTGCATGCTTATGGTGAGAATCTACGGGAGAGATTCTTCCCCCTCCTTGTGCAAAGATTATGTCTCCTTTCGGAGGTGATCTGGGTAGGAAACTAACTAGGAAAGTTCTTAGTGGGCTTCCATTCACACTAAGTGAACTTGATATAGGGCTGGGGCCTTGTAGCCACACCAACACCCGAAAGTCATACACCCCCGCAAGCAGGGCTAGGAGCGGCGCCACTCAGTACAACATACATAGCCTTCTCAAGATGATAGTCAAAATCAAGAGAAGGAAGTTAACATGGTTTTGGAGTCTTTAGACTAAACAAAAAATTCTTTATTATAGTGAGGTGGAATCATTGACGATAGGTGTGTACTCACTTGGGTTGTTCTCGGAGGTTCAACTTCCAGTGGGCCCTTTAAAGGTGACACAACTTGGCTTGGATTTGAGGGTCAAATTTTTTTATTCTCTCAAAGAGAGAAGAGCATACTTCTCTACCTCTTCACCTTACCCAAACACATCAAGCATATTCATCACCGAGCTAGTTTCACTCCACCAAATCCACAAGCTTTTGGGTTTCTGGTTCTCTCAAAGAGAGAAGAGCATAATCCCCTAACAAGTAGATGTGCTAAAGATTCACTACCTTGCTTTTCTTTCCTAGGTATCCATCATTCTAGAAACATATAAGTTTCGGTTTCATCCATGGGCATCACTTCCATGTAATGATGAGCCTATTCCCCTACTTTTCTATTAGGACCCTTAAGAAATTTTAAGAAAGCCCTAGTTATACTATGTGAATGAAAAATAGTAAACAAGCACAATGTTTTAAATGATCTTCAACAACCGTCTTGCAAGAAAACTGTTAGCATGTTTTTATGATCTTTGACAAGCGACCTGCAAACCATTGTTACGCTATAGCAGAAATAAAAAATATGAAATCAACAATAGAAAGTAAATGTCAAGAAAAAGTAACAGTAAATTGCAGAATCTAGAAAATTCAATGACTGATAGCAAAACTTTGCACGAGAAAGTATAGCGCTACGCATGAGAAAGTATAGCGCTGCATGTGAGAAAGTGTAGGCACCTACATGATAGAATGTTTCTTTGCATGATAGAATGCTACTAGGAGAAAAACTTCACATGGCATGCTCTAAAATTTTGCATGAAATTTCATACATAGTGAAGTATGGACGCACGATAGAGTTCAAATTCCTTATCAGAAAAAATTCAAGAGCGAGGCCATAAATGAATTTTTTGCCCCACGGTGGGCACCAGAATGTTTATAGCTGAATGTGGACCTCTAATCCAGCCATATACACATCATAGTCATTTATCGATCATCGAATCATGAAGATGAGTATGAATTAATCAATTCACAAGATTCTATCAATTTGACCTGTTGCCTCCTAATTAGCTGGGGTGTTTGAATTAATCTTAGAATGAGAGCCAACAACCAAAAGACCAAGCTAATATGAAGGCTTTTAAAAGCTTGAAAGATGATAAAATTTTCAATTACTCTAAGATGAATATGCAATTAATCTAAGAATGAAGTGCAGATTTTAATCTAAGAACATGAAAAAGATATGAGAATTAAGCTAATAGCAATAAACAAACTAGTTTAATATGAGAATGTAATTAAACTAAATGAGAATTGAACTAATATGCAATAACAAAGCTTGAACGTATGAAAAATGAGACTAAATTTGACTATAGTTTAGATACTCTCACAATTGCCTCCCTTCGAATGAGGAAGAAGTTTCATAATATAGACAAGCCCGGAGAGAGGATGAAGAGTTTCTTGAAATGAAATGGCTGACTCTTCATTTCCAATTGAGACAAATATTGAAGGATTATTTAATTAAAAGAATGAATTATTGCCACATATGGGTGACCCTTCGAATAATTTGAATTATTAAATCCAAATAAGACAATCCATTCAAATAACCAAATAATATTAATTCCTTTTATGTGTATTAGCTAAAGGGGGTGAGTTTAATTTAATTTAAAGCACTTAGGATTTTATAATTAAATCAATTTATCATAGGGATTATTTAGCTGATAAAGTTGAATACTTAGGAATTAATTATAGTGTGAGATTAATGCAATTTAGGGTTTTTGCAATTGACACCAAGTCAAATAAAGTTAGGTAGGAGAGAGAAAATTGCCTAGTAAAATAGGACTTTAATGATGTAAAATTGAAGAAAATGCACCAAAATTGATTGAAATTATAAGGTGCCAATTTTGGGGTATTACACCTATTACTGCTCTATCAAATACATTACCGATTTGAGATATCATTCAAATCACTTACTGTCTGTCATTGACTATTTTAGTAGTTATCTAGTTTGACTTCATTCAAACATAACCAAATTAATACTTCATATCAAAAGCCGCAATTAAAAAATTAACATCACAACACAACATATTCTTCCATTATAATAGAAACTTAAAAAACATACTGCAACTCATGGTTTACTCACATAATATCTAATAACATACTAAAAACACTAAGTCATCAATTGCAATCAATGACAACCTAATAACTGATTCACCTATCATTAAATCTATACCAATGTTTATCAATGCAACACTTAGCATCACTGCATCAGTTATGCTAACAGAAAGAGGCTCTGATATCATTGATCTGAATTATTTTATCAAATTCAAAAGATAATACCAACAAAAGAAATAGTGGTATTGTAAACACATAATAAATAATATGAAAAATTCTTTTCATTCAAAATATAAAAATTCTATACAAATCTGGACAATCTCATAAGTGAGATGTATTCTCATAAATCAATCTTATTTGGGAAAACTCATAGAGGAGTTGTATGGCCAAGTCCATAGAAGTTGGGCAATCCTATGGATGAGATGTATTCCCATGAACTCCATATGTGAGAGTTGATAAAAACTGGCAATATCAGTAAATGAGATGTATGTCCACATCATTCTCTATTAGATTAAAATTGAGCTAATTTATACATTTCTCAAAAAATTTGAAGAGTCACCTTGTCTATGTCCTCTTTAGAAGTTGAATGGACAAACCTAAACTAAAATATTCTTACATTTGAAAGGAGGACAAAAATTGACAATAAAATTAAAATGCTTCATTCGACTGAATATCCTAACTATTTTTAATCATTCCTAGTGTAGCACATTCATAGGGAAGGGGCACACATATTACTTACAACATAATATAAGTATAAAAATGCACAAGGAAATCTTTTATGCATTTAATCTATCAAATGTGTGTGCATGTTTTGGGGAAAATACAATTTTTAGTGTCTAAGTACATAGTGAGACATGATAGAATTATTTGGTGTGCCTATAGAGTGTAGTACATGGGTATAATAATATATTAGGCTTAACTTCATATAATTTCACATATTTCTTACCAGAAGTGGGTATAAATTTCTATATTGACTATGTATAAGAGGATATTATAGGTGTTATAGTTGAAAATTTACTTTAATGTGTCAGATAAGGAATTTGAGACTATTATAATTTTAACCACATTTCATATATTTTATCCATTATGGACCATAGGCCTATGTTGATTACATTAATTAAAAAAATGATGTTTTTAGATGAGAATATTTTATTTTCCTATCAAGGAGATCACAATACCTTACAAGATATATGGATAATACTTCATATCTAAATGCATTGGCATGTAGTAGATTAATAACCTTGGAACCACTAGTACATTTTGCATCATTTTTCAACGCACTATTGGTTGAAGTTTCTACCCAACTCGGTCAAATAGTCAACCAACTAGTTCATCGCTATTATCTACATCAAAATATCAACCCATTACTGCAACCGTAGAATAATCGACGCCAATATTGGTCAAAAATGAGGGAAATCTAGGCCGAAAATAACATTAGCAAGTGTTGGTATATTGGTCAATCTTTTGACCAATATTTAGCAGCTCTAACCAGGATGCCAAACCCACGAAACCATATTTTGACACATAATGATTGATTTTTAGACCAAACTAGGAAAGACTTTCGATGAGTTTGAGTCAAAATTTTGACACAATACAGAGTGTTTAAAAAAAATTGAAGATAAATATCCAGACTAATCACCAATGACATCCTGATCGGTGATTAGTCTAGATATTTATCTTTAGGTGTCCACACTCATTCTGCTGCTTGTTGCCAGCGGGTCCCTGCTCATTCTGTTTTCCAGATTGCTTTAGGCTCTAGCAATCCATCTGCTCTACTCTGCATGAAGCTATGGGTGTTTTCATTTTGTTTGAACTATTTGAGAGATAGGCTTTGACTGGTGATTTTTGAATTGGTAGAGCTTCCTCTTAGATGCCCACAACTCTTCAAATCTATTGGTGTGAAGCCCCCAAAGGGTATTTTTCTCTATGGGCCTCCTGGTTCTGGGAAAACTTTAATTGCTAGGGTAGTGGCAAATGAAACCGGTGCCTTCTTTTTCTGTATCAATGGACCTCAGATCATGTCAAAGTTGGCTGGAGAAAATGAAAGCAATCTCTGGAAGGCTTTTGAGGAGGCTGAGAAGAATGCCCTGTCCATTATATTTATTGATGAGATATTACAGATTTTTTTCAGCGGGCTTGCAAGTATGCTATTAGAGAAAATATTGAGAATGTGAGTTTCAATTGTGGTGGCTTTTGCAAACTAGATTTGGTTATGAATTTCTTAATGGTTTTTTTTGAACTGGTTTGTTAGAATTTTACATTTTTTGATTCAATTTTCCTCAACTTGTATCTTATTATTTCAATTTTTCATATTCTCTTTCCTCTGCACTTTTATAGGACATTGATCGTGAAAGAAAAAGAAGTGAGAACCCCGAGGAAATGGATGAAGATGATAGTGATAAGGTAGCTGAAATAAAGGCTACTCATTTTGAGGAGTCAATGCAATGTGCCTAAAGAAGTATCAGTGATGCTGATATTTAGAAGTATCAAGCCTTTGCACAAACACTATAGCAATCTCAAGGCTTTGGTTCTGAATTTCAAGTTCCTGGTGCTTCTACTGGTGCTTTGGATGTATTTGCTACAACAAATAATAAATATGATGATGACTTATATAGTTAGGAAACTTAGTACACAATTGTTGTGTGTGAAAATTGTACCTGATCTGTAGACACAACACTCAGTAAAACATTAGAGGTTAGCAAAAATCAAAATCGTGCAAAATTTAAATCTAATCTAACCAAGCGATTTACTGCCTTCTAGTAGGTGCGAGATTAATGTTCTCAGATTATTATTGAGATCAGTGACCTAGATGACACCTAAATGAAGGATTTGAATGCAATTGATCTAGATATGAGATTGAATGCAATTATTCTATTTTTTTGGATTTTTCTATGCAATAAGAATGATAAAAACTTGATATGAATCTATGCTATTGAAAACTGATATGCTATGCTAATCTAGAAATGATATGAAATATGAATCTAAATGAATGCAAAAAAAAAAAAGATTGATCTCACAAAGATGTCGATTCGCAAGAGCTTTGATTCTTCAATTCCAATTCTCCAGCGTGATTGTGCAAAATATGAGATGATTTGTGAAGAGCTAAAGCCTTAATTTATAGAAATCCAGGGCTTTGGAGGTGCATGGGAAAAAGCCATAAATCACTCAAATAACTCAACTTGATTTTTGAGTTATTTTTAAATAAAAGATAATTAACTCACAAAAACATGCAAAAGCTAAGTTTTAACTCAAAATAGAGTTTAGCTTTAATTGATAATTGATAGTTGTCTGCTTTTATGATTGTGCATGTTTTATTTATGAATTAATTTAATAATAAAGTGATTTATTTCCAACTTAACTGCTTTTAAAAATAAAACAATTGATTTATGGGTTAATCAATTATTTAATCAAACTTTTATTAAAAACTATATTATTAAATAATGACAACTTGCTTTAATTAATTAAATAAGAATTTAATCAATTATTCATATGATATTAGATTTATTGTCAAAATTAAATAATACAATTAATAATAGATATAATTAAATTTAATTACACAATTAAGTGGCAAATATTAAATCTAATTAATTAAATATGAAAATATTCAATTAATCAAACTTTAGGATAAATGTGATTTATTGCCAAATAATTATAAAATTAAAGATAATTAAGATAATTAGGAATATTACTAGGAATATTCCTCGATGCAAAATTTAAGATAATCAATTAGATTTGATGATGTTTAGATGTGCCTTAGATTAGGACTTTGATGTCGATTTCGTTCGAATTGTCGATGTAGGAGATTAATGAACTTATAGCCCATTTTTGGGGTATTACATTTTGCCCCTCTTTGAATTACTGTGCGAAGCGCAATGATTCAAAGATAGTCTGTGTTTGATAGAGATATGAAACTGATGTTTGAAATTGATAATTGATATGAGACAGAAGTTGATTGATATTGAATTGATATGGAGATAATAGGTCCTAAATGACCAAAGATAATGTTCACTGTAGAAGCAAATGAACCTATGATTGTGAAAAAGTGTCAAAATGCCTGATTCTGAACCTTAGGATTGATAAGAAGTGAGTGACCCGTTCTAGACTCGATTGTCTTAGCAGAACTAGCAGGTATCACATCCGAATCCTTTAGTTGCCGAAGAACCAAGGAAAGAACACTATGATCTGATGGTTGCAAAAACTGATACAGTTTACAAGATTAGGAGAATACCAAATTGATATGGATCGATGAATCTGATATGCCCCAAGTGATGATAGATTTGCCCCGAGTGATGAGGACTTTTGATGAATCAACGACTAGACATGATTGTTTGTCTTGATCAGTGATGAAAGATATGATTTCCATAAAGATATGATTTCAAATTTGATTACAGACTTTGAATGATATGCAATACCATGCCCCCTTCGGGATTAAAATTGAAATCTGACAAGAAAAGTCAGTGTTGAGAGTTTAGAAGCATGTTAATTGATTTGAGAAGTGGTTAAACATGTTGAAGAACACATTCTGCATCGTTTGGAGGTCCAAAAAGACCAAGTTTGACTAGGTTTGACCATGAGTTGACCCTGGTTGAAATTTTGATAGTTTGATGTAAGATAATCAGTTAAGTTGAATACTGGATTTCTGTGATGATTGAAGGTTGATTATGCAAGTAGTTAATAAGATAAATGATCTCAGATTTGAATTTTGATCCCGAAAAAGGATTCTACTTGCTATTTCATTGGAGGAACCTTCGTGTGAGATGCAGTTCTTGTTAGACTTGAAGATGCGATTTGAAGAATCATTTAAGCATTGAAGTTCGTTTAATCATTGTGAGATCATGCAAACATGCAAAATGCAATGAGACATGTAAAATGAAATGAGACATGCAAAATGAAATGCAACCTAAGACCTAGGACCTAGTCACTGATCATATGTCGATTTGTTATCATCATTGAACTTTTAGGTAACCGGATAAATCAATACAATGCCCACTAGCCATGAAACCATAGACATATGAATATCAATTTGTATGCGCAAGAATCAATACAACACCCACTGGTCAACAACCATGGATATATGAATATTGATTTTGTTTTCAAAATGTCAGATTAGCTATAAGCACCAAGGCACAAGCGCCAGGATGACTTGAATATCATGTCCATTTTGATATAGCAATTTGTACAAGCATCAAAACATAAATGTTGTGATGACCTGAGTATGCCTTGCGTTACAAACACATCAAACAGTCAAGAGATCATTCTAAATCCAATGTGAATTACCCGTAGTGACCCTTTATCATTCACATCCTTAGGCAAGATTGTGTTCCACAGTAGGAGAAATAACTTACTCAAAAAGATAATAGTTAGATCAAACTTCCTTGAATTGTCTGGGTATCAATGGTCGAGGTACGCATGGCCATCCAATTTGAGATAGAGGCTCTTACAGTCGGACACCATTTCAATCCAGAATTTCCAAAGTTATAAGATTTCACATACAAGCAGAAGACAGAAAAGATTATGCCCCCAGTCATCACTCTCTAAATCCTATAAAGGACATCATCGAAGAGCTCGAAGGGACACAATATGCAAAAATCTCAATGCAGATCAATAAGCATACAAGGAGATAAAAGCATGTAAAAAGCACAGATTGTTTTCAGTTTGAGTTTGATGTTTGATTGTTGTAGATGCAAAATCCTTTCTGGAGACAAGACTGACTGATTGACTCACATGAAGCTTCAAAGGACTCTGGCTAGATATGACACGTTTAAGATACATGGGAGACCATAGGATATGACATTGATTGCCCCCAAATTTGAACATTGATAGGATACAGACACTTGAGCTGATTGGTGTACAGACCGACTTATTGAAAACTGGAAATGTTGAAATAAACCGGGAGATATGTACAAACTAAAGCAAGACTGAAAGCTGGGAAAGACCAAGATTGTGCTGATAGATGGAGCATTTTAGAACAAGTGGTGCCTGTTTGCCAGGTTTTCACCATCTTGGTAGAGATTCTATTTTTGCTACTAAGGCGCCTGTTTCCAGGTTTTCACCAAGGCACTTTTTCTTTCTTTTTTCATTTTTTTGTATTTTTCATTTTTTCAATTTTTTTGTACTTTTCATTTTTTCAATTTTTTTGTACTTTTGATATTTTTTGATTTTTTTTGTGAATCATCAAGGCGCCTATTGCTAGGTTTTCACCAAGATGTTCATTTTTTCAGGACTTTTTCTGATTTTTTTAAAGATTTTTTTTCAGGACATTTTACCATAGACTGAATGCCTTAGGCATAGAATTTCTTCAGATGGAGAATGTTGATTGGTTCTCGGAGCTGTTCTCCTTCAGTCATTGAGAGTTGATAGGCACCAGAGCCAAAAGTAGCAGTGATGATAAAGGGACCCAGCCAGTTGGGTTCGAACTTCCTCTTGCATTCTCGATGGGATTGATTTTTAGAATTTTCTCTCAACACTAGATCACCAACCTGAAATTCTCTGTGTCAGACTTTCTTGTTGTAGCCTCTAGACATTCTTTTCTGATACACTCTGAGATGATCATACGCTACTTGCCTGTGCTCATCTAGTAGTTTGAGTTAATGTAACCTAGACACTCTGTAGTCATCGTCGGTGACAAGTCCATGCATTCTAATTCTGAGTGATGAGATTTCAACCTCAATAGGTAGTACTGCTTCAGACCCATAAACTAAAGTGAAAGGTGTAGCTCCAGTAGGTGTTCTGATACTTATTCTGATACTTGTTCTGATACTTGTTCTGACACTGGTTCTGATACTGATTTTGATACTTATTCTGATACTTGGTATACTTGATAACATATTTTTCCATTGCAAACTCCCAAGCAAGATCATATCGTGCAGTCCCAATGTCTAGCAAGGTGGAGAACAAGAGGGATTAGCAAGCTAGTGGAAGAGATGGAAGACAAGAGAATGAAGGAGAATGAAAGGAAGAAATCCTCAAGGGAAAACTCCTCAAGAATACTCAAGCTAGGGAAAAATTGTCATGTAAAGCATATTTGGATAAGCAATGAAAGCCTAGCATAGGATAAGCACAAAATCATAATGCAAGAGCAGGAAAGGATGCAATCCAAAGGAGTAGACATGTCAAGAGGCTTCATAGCACCGTGTTTTACTCTTTCTTTCTTAGATCAAGACCAAAGGGGAAAAGGATAGCGACAGGTGAAAATGAATGAAGGAAAATAAATATGAAGGCTAAATAGGAAGGGATTGAAAGCAAGATCATCATCAGACAACTCACAAAATAGCCAAATGTTCGTGTATAGATCAACATTGTCAAGATCAAAAAGAGAAGATGAAATGGATGAAATATGTAGAAGAACTACGCATGATGCCTGATTGCTAGGTTTTCATCATGGTACTTATCCAAGGCGCCAAAAGGGAGTGGTTTTCACCTTAGGATGAAAAATTTTTTCTCTTTACTTTTGCTACCAAGGCGCCTGTTTCCAGGTTTTCACTAGGGCACATTTTCAAATTTTTTTTTTCATTTCCTTTTTTTTTTTTTTTATAGAAAAAGGAAAGCTTGCTAGATAATGCTCCTTGAAAGGATAAACCATGATATGCCAAGGATTCAAAATGACACGCTCAAAGATGCTGATAGGGAAAGGGAGATGAAAGAGAAAAATGGAGGATAAGGTTTTATGTAAAGCGAGTGAGGTTGGAAGATAGGAAGAATAGACAAATGAGGAAAAAGGATAGAAGGTAGAAGGTTAATGAATGGAAGGATTGTAAAAGGGTAGGTGGAAAGGAAGGCAAGATCAATGTCAACACATACCTTGAAGGGTGGTGAGAGGATGGAGGAATCGTGAATGAAGGAATACGTGAAGGAATATGGCGAATGGATAGCAGAGGTTGTGGTTTAGGCACATGGAATGAAAGAATAGTTTTGGAAGGAGATGAAGTGGAAGTCTTTGGAAGCTTGAATGTCAACTTCACTTGTTTCTCAACACCAGACTCTTTCAAGAGAGACTTTGGAATCCATATAGCCGTAGGCTTTTTATTTCCTTTTGATGATCTAGAGATAATATCTTCAATGATGGATTTTGGAACCCATACTTGTCTTGTAGTTTTTTTCTTAGATATCTCTTTGGACTTTATGCTTCCATGTCTATTAGAGGAGACATGGTGATCTTCTCTTTTTGATGGATTCTTGTATTGCTTCTTTTTCTTGTATTGAACATTCAAGTTACTTCCAAAAGACTTGGGATTTGTGGAAGAGGGAGGATACGACTGGTTTAGATGGGTGGGTGGATGAAAAGGATTCAAGGGTATGCATCTATGTTGATCTTGAGGAAAGATGGGAGATGGAGGTATGTAAGGACCCAAGATGGATGGAAAATTAGGAGAGTTAGGAGGGGAAAGTGAAGGGACATAAGGACCCAAGATGGAAGGCAGATGTGAAGATCTTTGTAGTGGTGGAAGAGGTCCAAGGATGGAAGTGGAAGATGAAAAAGGATAATCAATAAGTTCATCATCATCTATATGACAACCAAGGATATCAGCATCTTTAGAGTGAGCATTAGAATTTTCAATAAAATCATGGACATCTTGAATAAGAGCATTTTCTTTGATAGGATTGTTCAAAGCTTGCAAAGACTTAGGAAGAGTAGAAAGTGGAAGTGAACATGGAGTGGTAGAACAAGAAGATGAAAGACTTTGATCTTGACAAGGATCTTCGGATAGCATAAGTGCATAATTTTTCTCTTGTTTTTCAATAGGCTTAACATTGGAAGGAACACCATTTTTACCAACCTTAATGGAAGTATCATCTTTGGAAAGTGCAAGCGTAGTAAGGTCATTTTGATTGTCAATAAGCTCATTAGTATAAGTAGTAGCTTGATCTTGCTTAAGAGAAGATTTAAGACATGGTCAAATGCATGAAAAAGGGTGTATAGGATCAAAAGAACCATGAAGCAGATAAGAGACATCGGGAAAAGGAGTGGATGACATGGAGGGTTCTTGATCTTGATCTTTCTTTATGTTCTTCTCTTCATCATTTTTAGAGTCCTCTTGACATGGAGCCACTTCTAAGGACAAGGAAGCATGTTGGGATTGTATGGATGACTTTGGAAGAGATGGTGGAGGACTAGCTGAAGTAGGGATTATAGCATATGAAGGCTTAGGCTCTTTAGATTTATCATTATTGAAAGTCTTTGCAGCCAAGTGAAGGTTAGCTTGAGTTTCTTTAAGAGGTAGCCCTGGAGGATAACTATAGGGAACCACATGAAAAGTATCAGGGCTTGTGTCAGATGAAGGTTCTGTGAAATATTTGAAAGACTCAGAAGCTTTAGGAAATGTACGAGTATTGGAGGAAGTAGGGGATGGAAGGGAACCATCACAAGACAAAGGTCCAACATTAACATGATCTTGCTTGAGAGTGTAATCTTTATTTTCAGCCTGAGAGTTCTTAGAGGAGAGATCCTTATAGTATGCATGTTTATAATCAGCGTGGTAAACTTTCTCTTCCTCAAGTGAAATAGATGGATCATCTAGGTATTGTGCATAGAAATCATCAAAGTCTCTTTCATAATCAGAATCATATGGATAACCCTCATGATCTATCCAATGTGACGGCCCATTTGTAGTAAGCAGGAATGGACGATGAGGAGGACTCTTAGGAACAGAGGTGTCATAGGTATCATTACATTGTCTGTCGTCATAGTCATCATAGTCTTCAAAGCTAGATGTGTCACTCTCCGTGGAAGAGGTATCATATTGCTCAATTTTTTTTCGGGGGCATGGTGACATGTACAAGTCTTTATCAAATGGAAAAGAGTATAGAGATTCCATGGAGAACTTTTTAGATTCCTTCTCTTTCTCAAGTTTGTCAAGTTGGACTTGCATAGCTTGCAGCTGCTTCATCATAGCGGTGATTAGAGCTTCTTCCTCTTATGTACTAATTCTTTGAGACATGTGTACTGATTCTCAATAGCTATTGCTCTATTCCTGACACAATGATATTTTTGACAGATTTTGGAACTAGGCTGGAAACATTGGATATCTTGCAATTTGACAATTTTTGACAACTCTCTCAAATTTTTTCAAATGACACTCTGCAGACTCGTACGACACTGGGTAGTCTATGAAATGATAGTTGCTAAAATCGTACGACAGTTGGGTAATACTGAAATGACACTTGACAAAACTCATACGAATTTTGACTTCCTGAAATGACTTTTGACTCCAGAAAAGATTTTACATCAATTTTTGCAAAATGTAAGGTCTTCAGTTTTGGATTGTTTGCAAATTGTATTGTCCAGATTTTGAAGGTTATACCAGATTTGATCATTTTTAATAGCCAAGTAGATAAATAAGCACGCAGAGTAGCAAGCAAGTGATTCCAAGCACGTCTGAAAATAATGAACAAGGGAAAAAGCAACCTTGCGCATGAACAATCAAGTGACCAAATTGTGCTAATCCCTGAGAGTACTAATTGTGTATGTTCTGAAAAGTTTTGCAATAACACACATATACCTGAAAATGAAAAATTGGCCTCTCTAGTGTTTTTAGTAATGGTTTGACTCTGCAACTTTTATGATTCAAAGGGGTGAACTCCAATCTTGGCACACCATGGTTTTGACACAATCTGAGAACTTAATCTTCAAGAGCTGCTAGGGAGATCTGACAACCCAACAATGAACCATACCCGTGGAGATTTCTTCCACAAGGACATTTATATAGCGGTTGTCACTACCACGGTGAAAATGGCTATTACCGCTTGAGGTTCTGTCAACGCAGTTTGCCCTATGAAAGGATTGTCCGCTACGATTAACCCTCTCTAAAGATGACTCACAATAGTATACCACAAGGGGACTTGGCTCCAGATTCAAGGTTTTGACACCTCTTCACTTTTAACCCAAACAAAGCAAGCAGATTAATCTGACACGCTAAGACAAAGTTTTTTTCCACCAAGGTCTGTGATATCAACTCCACGTGATCTATCAACCTCTCTAGGGAGAGAATGTATCAATCAATAAGAGAAGATGCACTAACCAATTTTGATTCACCAAAGCTTGTGATATCAACCCCACGTGATCTATCAACCTCTCTGGAGAGAGAATGTGTCGATCAATAAGAGAAGACGCACTAACCAAGATGAATGTGAAACGCACTAAGTATCCTCCCTACCTACAAGGATTCCATCATCAAGGAAGGATTTTTCTAGGAATCCAATCTCTCAAGAATCACGAATAGTGTTCATAGGGCCTAATTACTATGTGAGCACAGATGTATGTTCCGAAAGCAAATCTACCAAAAGCATCCAAAAAGTAGAAAGAGGAACACTTAATGTTTAAAGTGAATATGAGATGAGTCCACAAGGTGGAACACTTAACACCTCACACAAGCTGAAAACAAGTCCCCAACTTAGAAAACAAGTGAGTTCCTAAAAGCACAAAAGGGTTGCCAAGTGGAACACTTAACGCTTATGTCCTGTTGACCCCTCCCCTTTATGGCGCTGAGATTGCAACCACAGGGCGGAAATGAGGGGCCGACGGATTAGCGAGTCCAATAACCCAAGATAGAAATCAAGATCAATCACAAGTATTCTAAGACTACTTAATGAATCCTTAAGGGTTCACAACCTAGTATCAATTATGCAAGTGTGTAGAAATAGATCAAAAGCATGAAAAGATGCACACAAGCTTAACACATAAGAGATTTATTTTAAGTCCCAAATCAAAATATTATTAGATGAAGGAGAATACCTGGGATCCTCGCAACGTTCTTAGTAGATTTTACTTGATTTTTAGCAATTTTTGTTGAGCTTTTCCATGCAAGCAAGTGACGAACTCTCCAACAAGCAAACAAGATATGCAAAATATATTCAACTTATGAAAACCATAGGGTTAGCTCTAAAAATAAATTATTATTAGTAATAATAACCAACAATTAACCCAAATAACAACTCATATCATTCATTGAACCATGTAAAAAAATAAGTGCATACCCATCACAAAACTTTATTTTTTTTGCTGCATTTGACCTAGTCAACAAGATCTAATTTTTTTGATATGATTTTGGCCACAAAAATAGAAATTCAGAATAGAGACCCCTACTAAAAAATAGAGAGCTTTCCAAAAATGCAAAAATTTTAGAAAAATCTCTTCATTTGTGCCCTAGAGACCCATTTTATCAAAACAGACCAGTTTTTGTAAATTGACTATTTGAGCTATGATATCATGTCAAAATTTAAAACACAAAGAATGGACCCCCTGTAGAATTTAAAGAGCTTTCCGAAAATATAAAATTTGTTGAAAAATATGCTTATTTGCGTCAGATATTAATTTTTTTTGGAATTTCAAGAAAAAATTATTAAAAATTCAAAACATCTCAAAAAATTCTAAATTGTTTACTGTAGCTTCCATAACATGTCACCAATCTGTAAAAAAAAATTTCAGACCAAAATTAAAAGCCGTTTGAGAGATAAAATTAAATCTTTGAAACTTTGGGGTTTTTAGCTCCCAAAAAAATCAAAACCAGCATGCAAAGGTGGGTTCCCCCACGGTGGGCGCCAGAAATGGTGTGTTTGAAAATTGTACCTGATCTATAGACACAACACTCAGTAAAATATTAGAGGTTAGCAAAAATCAAAATCGTGCAAAATTTAAATCTAATCTAACCAAGCGATTTACTGCCTTCTAGTAGGTGCGAGATTAATGTTCTCAGATTATTATTGAGATCAGTGACCTAGACGACACCTAAATGAAGGATTTGAATGCAATTGATCTAGATATGAGATTGAATGCAATTATTCTATTTTTTTGGATTTTTCTATGCAATAAGAATGATAAAAACTTGATATGAATCTATGCTATTGAAAACTGATATGCTATGCTAATCTAGAAATGATATGAAATATGAATCTAAATGAATGCAAAAAAAATAAGATTGATCTCACAAAGATGTCGATTCGCAAGAGCTTTGATTCTTCAATTCCAATTCTCCAGCGTGATTGTGCAAAATATGAGATGATTTGTGAAGAGCTAAAGCCTTAATTTATAGAAATCCAGGGCTTTGGAGGTGCATGGGAAAAAGCCATAAATCACTCAAATAACTCAACTTGATTTTTGAGTTATTTTTAAATAAAAGATAATTAACTCACAAAAATATGCAAAAGCTAAGTTTTAACTCAAAATAAAGTTTAGCTTTAATTGATAATTGATAGTTGTCTGCTTTTATGATTGTGCATGTTTTATTTATGAATTAATTTAATAATAAAGTGATTTATTTCCAACTTAACTGCTTTTAAAAATAAAACAATTGATTTATGGGTTAATCAATTATTTAATCAAACTTTTATTAAAAACTATATTATTAAATAATGACAACTTGCTTTAATTAATTAAATAAGAATTTAATCAATTATTCATATGATATTAGATTTATTGTCAAAATTAAATAACACAATTAATAATAGATATAATTAAATTTAATTACACAATTAAGTGGCAAATATTAAATCTAATTAATTAAATATGAAAATATTCAATTAATCAAACTTTAGGATAAATGTGATTTATTGCCAAATAATTATAAAATTAAAGATAATTAAGATAATTAGGAATATTACTAGGAATATTCCCTGATGCAAAATTTAAGATAATCAATTAGATTTGATGATGTTTAGATGTGCCTTAGATTAGGACTTTGATGTCGATTTCGTTCGAATTGTCGATGTAGGAGATTAATGAACTTATAGCCCATTTTTGGGGTATTACAATTGTCATCTTAATGAAGTGACAAATGTGTCTGTTCTAACAGGGACCTTCCGCTGACAAATAGCCAGTGCTATTCAATCTGGCTTCGACTTTTGCTTGTATGAGTTTTATTTGTTCATATGTTTGAAACTTTATTTAGTTTATCAACCCTTTAGCCGAGGACTTACTAACTTGTAAGTCTTTAGAGAAATATTAACTGTGGAAAGGAAATTTAGCTATGGAAATTTTTTCTCAAGTGGTAGATAATGCTACTAAAACCTTGCTTTTAAAAAAAAAAATCCTACTGGAAAATATTCTATACTAATAATTTCTACAACAAAGAAAGTCTAGTTCAACTAATTCTAATTGGTGATCCGTGAATTGGTAGAGCTTCCTCTTAGACACCCACAACTCTTCAAATCTATTGGTGTGAAGCCCCCAAAGGGTATTCTACTCTATGGGCCTCCTGGTTCTGGGAAAAATTTAATTGCTAGGGTAGTGGCAAATGAAACCGGTGCCTTCTTTTTCTATATCAATGGACTTGAGATCATGTCAAAGTTGGTTGGAGAAAGTGAAAGAAATCTTTGGAAGGATTTTGAGGAGGCTGAGAAGAATGCCCCATCCATTATATTTATTCATGAGATATTATAGAGATTTGTCAGTGGGCTCTAACAATCCATCTTCTCTGCTCTGCGTGAAACTATGGGTTTTTTCATTTTGTTTGAAATATTTGAGAGATAGGCTCTGACTGGTGATGCATAATTGGTTTGCATGTTTGCAGCGTGGAAGTAGTGTTGGGGATGCTTGTGGTGCTGCAGACAGAGTCCTTAACTAGTTGTTGACAGAGATGGATGGTATGACAACCAAGAAAATAATTTTCATTATACCTAATGGCATTGGCCTGTTATACCCAAGGATTCAATGGAGCTGATATTACAGAGATTTGTCAGCGGGCTTGCAAGTATGCTATTAGAGAAAATATTAAGAAGGTGAGTTTCAATTGTGGTGGCATTTACAAACTAGATTTGGTTATGAATTTCTTAATGGTTTTTTTTGAATTGGTTTGTTAGAATTTTACATTTTTTGATTCAATTTTCCTCAACTTGTATCTTATTATTTCAATTTGTCATGTTATCTTTCCTCTGCACTTTTACAGGATATTGAGAGTGAAATAAAAAGAAGTGAGAACCCCGAGGCAATGGATGAGAATGATAGTGATGAGGTAGCTGAAATAAAGTCTGCTCATTTTGAGGAGTCAATGAAATATGCCTGAAAAATGTCAGCGATGTATTTGCTACTGCTACTGCTTCAGATGTATTTGCTAAGATGATTTCCCCACCAAGATCAATATTTCTCACAATCTCATTGCCAAAGTGGCCAAAGACTATGTTAGGCTGATAAAATATGGGGATCCTCTTTACTGCTACAAATCTTTGAAGGTTGCTGCACTTGGATGGATATGTACCATTGTTAAGAGAATTGGACCAAGTTTGGCTTACCTCAAACATGTGAGGTAGCATATGGTTATGTTCTTTTCTCTATCTATCTAGTTTTCACTACATGTCATTCCTTGGGATATCTTGCAAGGATTCTATAAATTGATGGTCTATATTTTGGTGGGTGTCTTGTATGGGCGTATGAAATTTTTTATCTTGTCTTTTTTTTCAATCCTATAACTATATTTTGATACGTGGATTGCTTGTAAGGAACTTTGATACCGCCATTTCAGTAGTTCTTCATATGATAGTTTTCTATGCAGTCCCCCGTCTAGGCTTTATTTGTAGATTTTTTATCTCAATATTAAAAGAATTAATTTATTTAAATAAAGCTTTATGTCCCAAATACAATGACAACTAGAATGTGAATTTAATCTTTTTGACAACTAAAAAGTCAAAAAAGATAACAGATGGTTCAATATAACCTACAACTTTGTCCATGTAAGAGTTGAACTCTAAAATTTATGGTGTGAAGACCTGCAACTTGTAGCTAATAATATGATACTAAATAATTATGACTTATTTTAAAAATTTAGGAAAACTTAACCATTTCTGTAGCGATTACTTAAAAAAAAGTATACTTGATCAATGAATCAATATTTGTAACCTCTCAAAAACTTTTCCTTTCCACTTCAATATCTTTTCTTGATAATTCTTGGTCTCCTAAGAACCACTAGAAAAAAAAACAATGACAACATAACTTCCTACTTTAGAAAATTGCATCAATACTTAACTTAAACATTACAATCATGAAGGGTGTAACAAAATCTGATATGCTAATAGACAAACTCATTTTGCACAAAATGGCATTAAAAATGGATTCTGGTTTACATGTGGTACATCAATTCCTTCATCAAAGACATTATCTATTATATTTATAATTGTTTATTTAGGTTCCATAGCACTAGCATATACACAAAAAGAATTTGTATTAAAAAAAAACATTGACACTACATTTATATAAAAATAACCTATTAAAAAAAAGAGAGGCCACTGAGGACAATTACACAGGTCTCCAGAAACAACATTACCCAACTCTTTCTCTCAAGCCAAAGACTCAGTGTGTTCAATTGCCCAGATGAGCAGTCAATTCTATGTTGAGTATATCTATCAGGCCCTCCTGCAGTTTGAACAAATTAAGAATAGAAGATAGGAATTGATTTAACACTTCACCTACTAAAAAACACAAACCAATGAAATAATCCACATTAGGCCAAGAGAGGTTGACACATTCAATATGAGAATACTTACACAAAATGAAGCCGAATCATGCCAGACAATGACAATGAGAAGTTGACTATTGGCCCTTCTAGTTTTTTATTTGATAGTTGCCTAATAATGACACATTCAAAATGCACTTATGAGAAAAGGCCTAGAATGTTTGAAATTGATTAATAATGAAGGTATGTTAGTTTGAGCTTCACTTGGTTTCGAGAATACTTTACTATTATTTACTTAACAAGGCCAACCACATGAAGGTGGAAGCTCATCTGGCCTCACCCCACTCCCCCTAACATCAATCTAAATTCCCCATTAACATCTAATTACACACTTCATTCATCCATTTATGAACTATAACATTCAATCAATACAATCACATAATATCCATTAATATGATATAACATTCATTAATACGCAACACTAATCAAGAATTCATTAACACATAACAATATTCATTAACATGACATATAATTCAATATTAATACATAAAATTCATAGATAATTACTTAAAAAAATGTTCATGGAGTTATAATGATAGTTCTACTGATATTTTTGTCACAATTTGATGTTCAGGATAGGGGAAAAGCACCTACAACAATAGAGGCAATAGCTGTAGATACATATGAGGATATCCCAGAAATCCCTAATATAATAAATACAGTGAAGAAAAAAACTAAAAAGAGTCAATGCAAAAATTATTACTATTTTGCATGATGCTACTACTGGCCTCACCACGATGTCCATGGCCAGGTAATTGAGCAAGCAAAAAATCCCGTGACAAGAACACACATATTTTAGTTCATGACATAAAAGAATATAAATATAAAACTTTATTGAACTTTTGTTACAAATAAAGATTCATTACTACTTACTTCAAAATGATGTGCTCACACCATCAATTCATCTATCCTCTTCAACATCTCCTCAGTTGGATTTGCATCTTCCAAAATAGTAATAATTTATGCATTACTCTTTTTAGTTTTTTCTTCACTGTATTTATTATATTAGGGATTTTTGGGATATCCTCATCTGTATCTATAACTATTGCCTTTGTTATTGTAGGTGCTTTTCCCCTATCTGATATTTATCTTTAGGTGTCCACATTGGTTCTATTGCTTATTGCCAGCGGGTCACAGTCAGTGATTGGGAGAGCCCTGTTTTGACACCAGTCATGTAGTACAAGCACTAGAATTGAGTTTTTTGGCACAAGATGGGAAATTTTTGTATATCAACATATGATAGAGTCTCTTATACTCCTATTATCTCTATTATATTACAATATCCTATACTCTGCAAGTCTGTTTGACAGGGGTTCAAGAAGCCAATATATTATTGTCTAAAGGATATTTTGGGTTTTTGTGTTTTGTTACGTGTTTTTTAATAAAAATATTTAGATGGTTCTTAAGGTAATGTTGCTTATTTTATGTGAAATTTTTTTTTGTAGACAACACCAAACACATTTGTAGATAAACTCAAATTACCAAAGCTAGTTCTAGATCAGGGTGTGCCTTCGGCCCCTCTTCCTGACCTATCCTGTGTTAGGTGGTATTAGAGTGAAGGTTAGATCTGGCTCTAGATTTGTGAATCTAGGTTTGAGGGTTCCTTCTTGTCAAACCCTAGTTTATTTGTTGTGGGGTAGAAGATTGCAATCTGGCCTACAATTACATAGGTTTCAAGATGGTTCATGGGAGGTGAGATGCAGATCTAGGATTGACAGACATGTTGAGACAACTTGCTGCTAGATTAGAAGCTGTTTAGACAACCCAACATAGAGGAAGACATATTGAAGATGTTAGTGATGATGAAATTGAGGAAGAACAAGGTGATGTAGAATCTACACCTATGATGAATCAAGGTGAGGAAATATTGTTGAAGGCTTTGCCAAATTTGAAGTCTACACCACATTTCAATCCTCTTGAGTACATTGGAAAGCTAGATTGAGATGAATTGGTGGATTGGATCACCAAGATGGAAAAGTACTTTGAATATGAAAATGTTCCTGAGGAAAAGAAGGTGAAAATTGCAAGCACAAAGTTGAAGAGTCATGCATCCTTATGGTGGGAGCACCTTTAGTTGGACATAAAGAGGAAAGGAAAAGAAAAAATTAAGGTATGGAATAAGTTGGTAAATAAGTTGAAAGGAAAGTTTTTACCTTGTGATTATTAGATTAACCTAGTTAGGCAAATGCAAAGTTTGAGGTAGAAAGATAGTTTGGTAAAAGATTATACTGTGGAATTCTATAGATTAGATATCAAATTAGTACATGATGAAGATGAAGTGGAAAAAATTGCTACGTACCTGAATGGATTGAAAGTTTCCATCCAAGAAGAAATTAGTTTAGTTAAGTTGGAAAATGTTGAGGAAGCTTATCAATTTTCCTTGAAAGATGAGGTGAAATTGAACAAAAGACATGAGAAAAGACAAAGAGATAGAGGTGGTAGATTCCTTAGAGGAAGAGGTAGATCTTATGGTGAAAACAATAGATCTGATCCAAAAAAGATAAATCTGAATAAAGGCAAGACTAAGTGGAAAGATGAAAGTTCAGCTAGAGGAAGAGGCAATAACTACCGAGGTGGATATAACAGAGGTGGATTCTAAGGAACTTGTTATAATTGTGGAGAAGAATGACATAGATCATTTGAATGTACACATGCAAGTAATAAGGTTAGTAGCAAGAGAAATTCTTTGGTGCAAGAAGATTCACTGAATGCACCTGAGAAGGAAAAGAACTTGATGGTAAGGAGAGCACTTTGGAGTGAAAGTAATAAGGAAGATCCGGTAAGTAAAATTTTGTTCAAGACTAGATGTAGATTTTATGATGAAGTGTGGAAGGTAATCATTGATAGTGGAAGCTTTGAGAACTTGGCATCTGAGGAAATGGTTAAAAAGTTGTAGTTGGAAAGGTTGGAACACTCAAAGCCCTATCAAATTTCATGGATCAAGGATGAGCATACACTCTTGGTAAGTCAACAATGTTATGCGAATTTGAAAATTGGAAAGTACTATGCTAAGGTGTTATGTGATATCATGCCTATGGATTGTTGTCATATTTTGCTGGGTAGACCTTGGCAATATGATAGACATGCTATATATAATGGAAGATTGCATAAATATACTATTTGGGCTGATGGGAGAAGACAAATCTTGTTACCTTTGATTGAAGAACCTGTTAGTAGTGTTTTTACATCTGTGAAAGTTTTCTTGATGGAAGGAAGAAAGTTTGTTAAATATTTGAAGAAGAATGATGTATGTTTTGTTGTGATCCCTAACAAACCAAGTAAGAAAACATATGATAGCACCCCTGAAGACATTGATAAGATACTCACTGAGTATAAGGAGATCATTTTTGAAAATGTACCTAATGGTTTTCCACCAAAGAGAACCATTGATCATTGCATGGATCTAATCCCTAGAGCTAGTTTACCAAATAAGGCACCACATCGGTTGAAACCTACCGAGAATCATGAATTAAAATGATAGATTCAAGAATTGTTTCAGAAAGGTTTGACCTGAGAAAGTTTGAGTCCTTTTGTAGTACCAAATATATTGGCACCTAAGAAGAATGGAGAATGGAGAATGCGTACTGATTCTAGAGCAATAAATAAGATAACTGTGAAATATAAGTTTCCTATACCGAGAATGGATGACATAATGGATAGTTTGAATGGGGAAAAGTATTTTACCAAAATTGATTTGAAAAGTGGATATCATCAGATTAGAATCAGAGAAGGTGATGAGTGGATTTCTTTTAAGATAAAAGAAGGTTTGTATGAGTGGTTGGTTATGCCTTTTGGTTTAACTAATGCACCAAGTACTTTTATGAGATTGATGAATGAAGTTTTGAAGAAATTCTTAGCTAAATTTGTGATTGTATACCTAGATGATATTTTGATATTTAGTAAGACCAGAGAAGAGCATTTGTTGCATATTAAATAGGTATTGCAAATATTGAAAGAAGAAAAGTTTCTGATTAACCTTAAAAAGTATTCTTTCATGAAAGAGGAAATTGTGTATTTGGGATTTGTAATTTTAGCTGATGGTTTGAAAATGGATCTTGAAAAGGTTGAAACTATTTTGAATTGGCCTACACCTGAGAATGCTAGTGAGGTAAGATCATTTCATGGTTTGGAAAGTTTTTATCGAGAGTTCATTAGGAATTTCATTTCAATTTGTAATGCTATGAATGAGACTATGAGAGGAGATAAAAGTGAATTTAAGTGGACACATGGAGATGATAAAAGTTTTGAGACTCTGAAGAAGAAGGTTGCTAAATAACCTATGTTAGCATTGCTTGATTTCAATAAGGTATTTTAGGTTGAATGTGATGCAAGTGGTAGTGCAATAGGAGCTGTGTTGAGTCAAGAAGGCCGTAAAACTATTACTTTCTTTAGTGAAAATTTGAATGATGCAAAAAGGAAATATTCTATGTATGATCAAGAACTCTATGCTATTGCTCAAGCCCTGAAGAAATGGAGACATTATTTGATACCAAGTGAATTTGTGTTGTATACTGATCATAATGTTTTACAATATTTGGGTAGTCAGAATAGGTTGAATCAGAGACATATGACATGTTAATATGATTTAGAACAATAGAGAGGGGGGGTGAATTAGTTGTTCTCATGTCCAGATGTATAAAAAAAACTTTAAACTCTTCAACAAATAAGATCTAATAACCAACACCTACTTGGTCATTACTGATTGCATAACATAAACATATAACAGTGTAGTCCACTTATCCAATAGCATCTAACTTGTAAAACACATAAATGTTCAAACCAAAACATTCACACAAGTATCAACACCAAGATTTATATTGGAAACCCAATTTGGGAAAAACCACTTTGTAACATGTTACTATTATGTTCACTCTTCTGAAGTGAGCTCGATGAAAAGCCAACCCTATCAAAGGTTACAAACACACTTTCAAGTGTGACCCAGTTAAAGGATTTAAACCACTTTGTTAAAAGTGTGCCTTGTTATAGGATTTACATACACTCCATTAGAATGCAACCTTTTTCAAAGGATTTATACCTATTACTGTTAGGTCAACCTCTGTTAAAAAGATTTTGACTATTAAAATGGTTAGAAAGTAGCAGTAGTATTGATCTGAAAAACATACAACTCACCTTGCAAATATCAGATCCAATTCCATACACATATGCTGGCTTACTGACTATGAACCTTTGCCATCTCCATCACTAATTTTCTCAGAACTCTCTTCAAGCAATCACAACACTTCTCCTTTATCCTTCTCTGCTTAGACAATCAATAACATCAAAAACACTTCCAACATCCACTTCTTTATGACCTCTAGCTTAGGTTTCTTTAATACTTCCTCTATTAGGTCAATACATCTTTTGCAACTTAATCTCCTTCGTAGATCTTAGGGTTAGGTCAGATTCATTGAATCCATCCTACATTATGTTCTTTGGCTATCCCTCTAGAAATATCTCAAATCTCTTAATAGATTTACAATAAAATGTTTTATACTGTACTAAATGCTTTCATACAATCAATAAATAAAGTCAACACATTTTACATAATCCAAGAATTCAACGATGTCGGCTGGACATTTGAATTCTTCCTCAAATGCAAAATACTGATGCTCAGTCAATACTATGTTCAACTTCTTGGTCTTCACTAGAAAGCTCAGTCACCACATAAACTATTTCCTCGGCTAATACTGTCTTCCTCCGTAATTAACTAGTGTTTGGTCAACACTGAATCTACTCGGCATATACTAGCTTGGTCGACACTAACAACACTCGGCTTAAAATAGATTTCTTCACTTTTTCTCGGTTAAGCCTACCAGTTTAGTCTTCATTCCTACTTAGATAAAAAATATATTGTCTTATCATTGTGCCACATAATCAAGTACTCATTGAAGTATCAAGATAACTCAACCTTTCCTTAGGTGCTATTGTTACCAACCTTGCCTTACCCCTTAGCAACAATCAAATAGATATAGTACTTTCTTAAATAGCAACAGTCTTACCAGTTAAGGTTTGACATCAATGACAATACAACAATTGCTTCAATTGCAGTTTCCAACAATCTCCCTCTTTGGCATTGATGGAAACACCATATGAATATCACATGAGTTACCAACCAATCCAAAAACTTATCTATACATCATAAATATTTATAATATCCTTAGCTTTATTCTGATACAAAATCAATTAGCCATGCTTGACCATCCACTAAATTTCTCCCTCTATCTTGATCTTCTCATTCTGTGTATTCATATGTGATCATCTCCCTCTTTGACAAAAATGACAAAGCAACAACAAAAAAAATACATCCTATAGATGTAGATATCATCCTTTTAGTTCAGTAACAATATTTCTCCCTCTATCATCTTTACTTATGACTGATTCTTGTTTGTGCTATGCTTTGAACAACTCTAGGCTACTCCTAAAGTGTGACCTTTCTCTACATCAATTTGTTAGATATTCTATACAACACATTTGATACAGTGCTCCTAGCTTGACTAGGTAGCCTCAGTTAGGGGAAGGACCCCTAATTGACTTCTCAGGTATTAATGAGCTTCTTTAAGTAAAGCCTTAGTGAATATGTCTGCTAATTGTTCCTTTGTATTCACATATTCCATGCGGACCTCTTTATCTTGTACTAGTTCTCTCAAGTAATGATACTTGATGGCAATATGTTTGGTCTTTGTGTGCATCACTGGATTCTTAGAGATGTTGATAGTACTTGTATTTTCATAGAAAATGACAACTAGTTCAGTCATTTCTTCTTTCATGCCTACCAACAATTGCTTTATCCATATCAAGTTTGAACAGTTCATAGTTGTAGCCACATACTCAGCTTCAACAGTAGATTGAGAAATGCAATTTTGTTTCTTGCTTGTCCAAGAAACTAATCTCTATCCAAGAAAGAAACCTCCACCACTAGTACTCTTTCTATCATCTACATTTCCTGCCCAATTAGCATCTGTATACACTCTCAGTTCAAACTTGTTATGCTTCTTGTAGTACAATCCATAGTCAGCAGTTCCCTTCAAATATCTCATGATTCTTTTAACCACCATCATGTGAGTCTCCTTAGGATTGGCAGAGAATCTTGCCACAATCCCAATAGCTAATGCAATATTTGCTCTTCTATGTACAACATACTGTAGCTTTCTAATCATAGATCTATATAAAGTCTGGTTAACTTCTACAACATCATCATTTTTAGACAACTTCTGTCTAGTAGCCATGGGAGTACTTACTAGCCTTGAATCTTCCATACCAAAGGTTTTCAGTATCTCATGAACATATTTAGACTGGGTGATGAAAATTCCTTTCTCCATCTGATATAATTGCAAACCAACAAAAAATTTGATCTCCCCAAACATACTCATTTCAAATTCAGTTTGCATTTCATTTGAAAATTTCTTACATAAGGCATCTTGTCCACCAAATATAATATCATCTACAAAGATCTTAGCTAACAAGATTCCTTTACCTTCTTCATCTTTCATGTACAAATTACTTGTGTCATTTTTTCTTGAGAATCCAATCTGTATTAGGTAGTTGTGCAATCTCTCATGCCATGCTCTGGGAGCTTTCTTTAGTCCATACAATACTTTATTTAGTTTTCAAACCATGTGTCTTTTGTTTGGATCAACAAACCCTTCTGGCTGTTCAATATAAACTTCTTCTTCTAATATACCATTTAAAAATGTAGATTTAACATCAATTTGGTATACCTTGAAATCTTTATAGGCAGCATATGCAAGCAAAGTTCTTACTCCTTCCAATCTTGCTACAAGGGAAAATGTCTCCCCATAATCTATTTCTTCTTCTTGTGCGTAGCCTTTGCATACCAGCCTAGCTTTGTTTCTTGTGATATGACCATGCTCATTCAGCTTATTTTGAAATACCCACTTTGTCCCAATGACATTCTTATTTTTTGGTCTCAGCACCAAAGTCTAGGTATCATTCTTCTCTATCTAGTCTATCTCTTCATTCATTGCTTCTATCTAGTCTTCATTTTCTAATGCCTCCTTTATTGTCTTAGGCTCAAATTCACATAGTAAACATGTTTTATCTCTTGCCTTGCTTGTGGTCTGAAT
The DNA here is from genome assembly GCA_027943335.1 of Chamaecyparis obtusa. Lineage (NCBI taxonomy): Eukaryota > Viridiplantae > Streptophyta > Pinopsida > Cupressales > Cupressaceae > Chamaecyparis > Chamaecyparis obtusa. The sequence continues at coordinate 692,267 of BSBK01001420.1, read as the reverse complement.
TCCAGTATCTTTATCTCCAATAATTTGTTCAGGCTTGTGATGTCTCCTTACATATTGTGCTAGAACAGGTTCTTCTCTTCTTTCATTTTTCTCATCAAGTTCACCAACAAGATTGTCAGATTCAACTTCTGAATGCTTGGCAAACTCTTCCTAATACTCGACAGCTTCTTCTCTCTTAGCATTGTTATACTAATGCTCAACATTGCTTACCTAAGACTCAACATTAGGTGTGGGTCTGTTACTTGCCTCTTCTTCCTCTATATACACAAAAGATCTGTAATCTTCTATTTCTCTTTTACTGTTAGCTTTATTTTTCTCTACATACTCATCAACTTTGACATTCACACTTTTCACAATTTTTTTAGTGTTAGAGTTCAAACACTTATAAGATTTACTTTTTGTGGAATAGCCTAGGAATATACCCTCATCGCTTTTAGCATCAAATTTTCTATTTCTACTATCCTTTAATATGTAGCACTTACTTCCAAAAATTCTAAAGTACTTTACATTCGGTGCATACCCATGCCATAATTCATAAGGTGTCAGATTTGTACCTTTTTTGATTTGTACTCGGTTAAGAGTATAAACACCTGTACTTATAGCTTCTTTCCAATACTTTTGTGCTACATTCTTTTCAATCATTAATGTCCTTCCATAGTCCAAAATAGATCTTTTCCTTCTTTCTACTATACCATTCTGTGGACGATTTCTAGGTATAGACATTTGTCTTTTGATCCCTCTATCATTACAAAATAGATTAAATTCATTTGATGTAAATTCTCCACCTCGGTCAAATCTCAGACACTTCAAGTTCTTACTTGTCTCTTTTTCAACCTTAGCTACATACCACTTAAAAAATTGAAAAGTATTAGATTTTTCCTTTAAGAACATTACATGCATCATTCAGGTATAATCATCAACAAACATGATAAAATATCTAGCACCACAATAGCTTTGTACACCCATCAGTCCACAAAGGTCGGTATGAACAAAATCTAAGATATTCTCAGAAGTAAAATTTTTTCTCTTGAAACTAAACTTTGTCATCTTACCCAACTGACATTCTTTGCACATTACATTGTCAGGTTTCTTCAATCTAGGTAGACCTCTCACTTTATTTTTCTTACTAATTTCTACCAGATTATCAAAGTTAACATGACATAGCCGCTTATGCCATAACCAAATATCATCAAGTTGTGCAATCATACATGTTTCTTTAGATAGGTCTAGATAGAAGAAATTACCTCTTGTCTGTTCTCCACTTCCAATCAGTTCACCAGTGGCATCAAATATTTTGGCCTTTCTATGATGAAATTCCACTCGGTAGCCAGTGCTATTGAGTTGTGCAACACTCAATAGATTATAATTAAGACCCTCAACCCAATAAGCATTTTCACAAGCGATCTTATCAATCAGCTTAATCAATCCTTTTCCTCTAATAGGACATGGTGCATCATTTCCAAATTTTACACTCCTAACTTTATAATGATCTAAGGTATCAAACTTACTCTTATCTCTAGTCATATGATGTGAACAACCACTGTCAATAATCCATTTATCATTTTTGTTCACATAAGATATCAATGCAATTTTCTCATCCTCATCAGATTCATCTTTCATTGCAACATAGACAACCTCAATTTCAAAATCATCACTATCAGTGTTAGTCACTTCTTCAGCAATGTAGCAGGATTTCTTACCTTTTCCTTTGTAGTCCTTGTATCTTCGGTAACCTCTATCTTCTCTTTTGTCTTTATGCTTGTTGTCTCTTTCTTCATCCTTATTATCCATGTTAGGACATCTAGTAGCTAGATGACCAACTTTATTACATAAAAAACATATAGTAGGGAGTTTACCTTTGTACCTTCCTTTTCCCCTTTTCAGTCTTCTAGCCATAAGAGCTTCTAGATCCTCAAGTTTTTCATCAGATGTGTCATTGTCACTTTCACTTTCACTTTCACTTTCACTCATGCATCTTTCTTTTTCCTTCTTTGAATTACTTAGAACCATTTGTGACTTAAAAGAAGATTCAATATTACCAACAATGAAGTTATCATAGTTAGAAAGTTCAAAAGCAGTGAGCTTACCAACCAAACTTTCCAAAGTAAGAGCATTAGTAGAGTTACATCTAGATTCCTGTATTGTAGAAATTTTGATTGCATAGATAGGATGCAGAGTTCTTAATACTTTTTATATTACAGTTTCATCCTCAATAGTTCCATTTGCTCCTCTAATAGCATTTACAACTTCTTTTATTCTACCATAATATTGTGCAATATTCTCACCTTCTTGCATTCTCATTTCATCAAATTTACCTCTTAGGCTCTGAAATTTTTCTCTCAACACATTTATGTCACCACCATAAATGTTTGTAAGGGTGTCCCACATTTTCTTTGCAGTACTACAGTCTTTGATGTCTTCAAATTTTGGATAACTTAGGGAAGACACAATCTCCAACATTTCTTGGTTGTGCTCTTGTTTAGCTTTTATTTCCTCGACAGTCAGAGGTGCAACAAGTATGGCATAGTCATGCTCAATATAATACTTTGTAGAATCACCAATACCGGCCAAATGCAGCTTCATCAAACTTTTCCATGCAGGAAAGTTTTCCTTATTCAAATTTGGTACCTCCTTCTTATACATCTTGATCATTTGCTTCAAGTACCTTCAAACTTGTTCTCTGTAAGCACCAAAAGCTCTAATACCAATTGTTAATATGATTTAGAAAAATAGAGAGGGGGGGTGAATCAGTTGTTCTCAGGTCTAGATATATAAAACAAACTTTAAACTCTTCAACAAATCAGATCTAATAACCAACACCTACTTGGTCATTACTGATCACATAATAGAAACATATAACAGTGCAGTCCACTTATCCAATAGCATCTAACTTGTAAAACACAGAAATGTTCAAACCAAAACATTCACACAAGTATCAACACTAGGATTTATAGTGGAAACCCAATTTGGGAAAAACCACTTTGTAACATGTTACTATTATGTTCACTCTTCTGAAGTGAGCTCAGTGAAAAGCCAACCCTGTCAAAGGTTACAAACACACTGTCAGGTGTGACCCCTTTAAAGGATTTAAACCACTCTGTTAAAAGTGCGCCTTGTTATAGGACTTACATACACTCCATTAGAATACAACCTTGTTCAAAGGATTTATACCTATGACTGTTAGGTCAACCTCTGTTAAAAGGATTTTGACTGTTAAAATGGTTAGAAAGTAGTAGTAGTATTGATCTAAAAAACATACAACTCACTTTGCAAATATCTTATCTAATTCCGTACATATATGCTGGCTTACTGACTGTGAACCTTTTCCATCTCCATCAATGATCTACTCGGAAATCTCTTCAAGAAATCACAAAACTTCTCCTTCAGCCTTCTCTACTTAGACAGTCAATAACATCAAAAACACTTCCAGCATCCACTTCTTTACAACCTCTAGCTTAGGTTTCCTTAATACTTCCTCTATTAGGTCAATACATCTTTTGCCGCTTAATCTCCTTTGTAGATCTTAGGGTTAGGTCAGATTCATTGAATCCATCCTACATTATTGTCTTCGGCTATCCTTCTAGAAATATCTTGAATCTCTTAATAGATTTACAATAAAATGTTTTACAGTGCATTAAATGCTTTCACACAATCAATAAATAAAGTCAACACATTTTACATAATCCAAGAATTCAACGATGTCGGCTGGAAATCTGAATTCTTCCTCAAATGCAAAATACTGACGCTCGGTCAATACTGTGTTCAACTTCTCAGTCTTCACTAGAAAGCTCAGTCACCACATAAACTATTTCCTCGGCTAATAATGTCTTCCTCAGTAATTAACTAGTGTTCGGTCAAGATTGAATTTACTCGGCATATACTAGCTCGGTCGACACTAACAACACTCGGCTTAAACTAGATTTTTTCACTTTTGCTTGGTTAAGCCTACCAGTTTAGTCTTCATTCTTACTTAGATAAATAATACATTGTCTTATCATTGTGCCACATAATCAAGTACTCATTGAAGTATCAAGAAAACTCAATCTTTCCTTAGGTGCTATTGTTACCAACCTTGCCTTACCCCTTAGCAACAATCAAATAGATATAGTACTTTCTTAAATAGCAACAGTCTTACCAGTTAAGGTTTGACATCAATGACAATACAACAATTGCTTCAATTGCAGTTTCTAACATGAAATGGGTTGAATATTTGTAGAGTTATATATTTGTGATAAAACATAAGAGTGGGGTCACTAACCAAGTTGCTGATGCATTGAGTAGAAGATCTTTGATGACCGAGATGAGAATTGAAGTTCTTGGTTTTGATGACATGAGAGATTTGTATGAATTTGATCCTTATTTTTCTGAGCCATGGAGAAAGTGCAGAGCACCTATTCAAGATCAACTGAGTACTAAATGGGAAGACTATTTCAATCAAGGAGGTATGTTGTTTAAAGGTATTCAATTGTGTATACCAAGAGGATCAATGAGAACTAATTTGATAAAGGAGAAACATAGTAGTGGTTTGGCTGAACATTTTGGCATTGACAAAACATTGAATTTTCTTAAGGAGAAATACTTTTGGCCGTAGTTGTATAAGGATGTTCAAAAATTTGTGAAAAGTTGTGGAATTTGTCAAGTTGCAAAGGAAGTAATTCAGAATACTGGATTGTATATACCGATTTTTATTCCTGAGAAACCTTGGATTGATATCAATATGGATTTTGTTCTTGGCTTACCAAAGACAGTGAAAGGTAATGATTCTATATTTGTTGTTGTGGATAGATTTTCTAAGATGACACATTTTATACCCTGTAGAAAGACATCAGTTGCAATGCATATAGTAGATCTTTTCTTTAAGGAGATTGTTAGATTGCATGGATTACCAAGGAGTATCATCTTTGAATGAGACAATAAATTTGTTGGATACTTTTGGAAGACGCTTTGGAGAAAGTTTGTCACCTAGTTGAGGTATATTTTGACATTTCACCCACAAACTGATGGACAAACATAGGTTGTGAATAGAAGTTTGGGTAATCTTTTGAGATTTTCAATTGGAGATACACTGAGTAATTGAGATTTTGTGTTGGTACAAGCAGAGTTTTCATACAATAATTAAGTGAATAGGAGTACTGGAAATATACCTTTTGAGATTGTAAATGACATACAACCGAGAGGTATATATGATTTGAAGGATATTGCTGGTGAAGAAAAGAGAAGTGCTGAAGGAGTAAAGTTTTCTAAGTTTATGAATACATTGCATGAAGAAGTGAAACATAAGTTGGAGAAAAGTAATCATAAATAAAAAGACATAGCTGATAGATCAAGAAGACATAAGACTTTTGCATTTGGTGATGAAGTAATAGTTCATTTGAAGAAAGGCAGATTTCCTATTGGAACATATGGGAAGTTGAAAATGAAGAAGTTTGGTCCTTGCAGAATATTGAGAAGATTTGACAGTGGAAACGCTTATGAGATTGAATTACCTAATGACATGGATATATCACCTATCTTCAACATTGATGATTTGTATGAGTATCATGAATCGAATGAAGGGATGATAGTACCAAATGCTTATCCTAAGAAACAAACATAAGAAGTTGAGTAGATATTGGAACAAAGAGTTGGTAGAAGTACAAGAGGAAAACAATATATAGAATACCTAGCAAAGTGGAAGAACATACTGACTGAAGATAGTTTGTGGATTTCACAATTTGAGTTGGATTCAGCTCGGGTTGTACTTGATGCATGATTTGGAGAATCATTTCAAATAACCCCAGGTGTCTGATGTAGGAGCATCTCAGGTCCTTGGCAATCCTGTGTCACCAAAAATAAGTTTGAGTTTTCTGTGTTGCTTGGTTCCTTCTTTGACCGAGTTGGCTCAGTAGTTTCTCAGGTTCGTTTGTTAACCAAGTTGGTCAGTTAATTCCCTAGTGCTCGGTTACCCTTTCTTGGTGCTCAGTTATCCTTTCTTACTGATTTGTTGTTTTAGTTTTCTGTTGAGGTTGACTTGTGCATTTAATTATGGTCACATATTTAATGTTGGTATCAATCATTTGGAAGTGTGTGGACCTAGATCTAGTCGTTCCTTCCATTAATGGTGGATCTGAAGGCTGACTTGTTTGGTAGCCTCTTGTATATATTGTAGTTGTTGGTTGTAGTTTAGGAGACAGTTTTGGGGTATCAGTTAGAAGTTAGAAGATTGAAGATAATTTTTGAATACTCGTATGTTGGAGGACTATTGTAATTGAATTGTAATATCTAGCCCTAACCAAGAAGGCCTCAAAGCCCAACATGTATGAATCTATTTGATGAAATATAAGGATCTAATCTGCATTCTCTCTCACTTTGCGTGTTGTCTCTTCCATGCCTTATCTTTGCAAGGTAGTTCTGGATTAGGGTGTGCCTTTGGCCCCTCTTCTTGACCTTCCCTGCATCAAAAAATGACCCACCCCTCTGATGCGGGAGCATCTTGGGTGTAAGAGCAATCTTGCATCACCCAAAAATATTTCTGGTTTTATTTTCAATAAGGGCTATCTTGTGCAAAGCTACTATTTATGGAAACTTACTATTTTTAGTAAGTTGGTCATACGATCTTGAAATGTTCTAATTTCATAGCTGGAGGTTCATCCCAGTCATTTCAGCCTACCAGTTGAGTTTCATTGTCACATCATCAATATTGGTGAAGTTATTGAGGTTTTTGGGTATGAAATCTTTCAGGTCAATTTTGAAGGCCTTAAAGGCTCTGAATCACGATCAACCCCTGGCTGACTCGTGCTAGCACCTATTAGGCACCGTAGATTTCATTATGGCATTTCTAAAAAGTGGTTACAATAGAAAAACAAAGTTATGGTTAAAAAGTTATGGCCTCCGAAAGTTGGGTTATCTAAAATCATATTTTGTATTTCTTTTGAGCTGACCCTATTGTAATAATTGTGAAAAATAAGTAATTCTATGTTTAGTTGGCCTAAAGGGCTAAATTTCTGGAACCTTCTCAGGTGGTGGAAATTCCCTAAATAAGAAAGGTCTGTAGTGTTGTCTTAGGCAGTTTGGACAATTCTGGGTAGTTTTGGGTAATGATTCGAGGCTTTGTCCTACAAAATATTGTAAAGGGAATGCCCATGTGGCTTTGCATATTGTAATTATGAAATTTGTAATTCCACACTTGTGGAGATAATAAGAAGCCCATTTTCTATTCTTGCAATTGTTGTTGTTTCTTTGTTTCTATTATGTGTTTATGGTATTAAGGGGAGCACCCTTCATCAAGTGGTATCAGAGCAGGAGTTCCTGAGTGTGTAAATAGATCACCGACTATGAGGTAGTTTGCACTAGGACCATGGGTTAGGGTTTCTATGTAAATAGATCACTGACTGTGAGGTAGTTTGCACCAGGACCATGGTTAGGGTTTCAACGATATGTGTGAAAATGCCTCCATGAAAGGAACATGGTGGAAGAGCTGGTGTTGTAACACCTGAGGTTATAATGCTCTAGAGACAAGTGCAAACATTACAAGAAGAGATTCATAGAGGAATGAATCTTAATGTCAGAGACGAAAGCGAGGATGAAGCTGAAGAAGAAGATCAAGAAGGAGAAGTCAAAATTGTGAACCAGGAGGAAGAAAGACTTTTTCGGGCCATTTCCAAGATCGAGAAAAAACCTAAGATTGAGGTTCCTACATTTTCAGAAAATCTTAACCCAGAGGAGTTGATCGACTGGATCAATGAATGTGAAGAATATTTTGAGTATGAAGATATTGATGATCTTGATCGGGTCAAGTTTGCGAAGGCCAAATTGAAGGGTCATGCGAAGATCCGGTGGCAAGAGATTCAATTGGAGAGAAATAGAAGAGGAAAGGATAAAATCACAAGATGGGATCGGATGGTGGATAAATTGAAGTGATAGTTCATTCCTGTTGATTATGAACTTGACCTACGAAAGAAAATGCAAAGTTTGAAGCAAGTAGGAAGATCTGTTCAGGAGTATACAGAGGAGTTCTATCGAATCCTTAGCAGGACAGGCCATGCGGAAGCTGATAAAGAGAAAGTTGCTTGTTACCTTAATGGGTTGAGGCCGAGCATTCAAGAGGAGCTGAATTTGGTTCGAATGAATAGTATTGAAGAGGCATAACAGTTTTCCCTAAAAGTAGAGGAAAAGCTGAACAAGAAGTCTGAGAGCAGACAAAGTAGAAGAGGTCATGATGGAAGATCTTGTGGACGGTCATATGGACATCAAAATGAAGATCCAAAAAAGTAGGATGAGGCCAGTGACAGTTAGAATTAGAAAGGAGATAATTTCAATCATTTCCATGATCAGGATAATAGAGATTAGAGAGGAAGAGGAAGAGGACAAGGATTCGAAAGAGGAGGCTTCCGTGGAACATGTTTTCATTGTGAAAAAGAAGGTCATAGGGCCTTTGAATATCCTCAATGCCAAGGAAGGATAGACAAGAGAAATGAAGGCCAGGCTAGAGTTGCACATGTAGATGAAGATGTCAGATCATCACATTTTGAAGATGTTGAAAGAGGAGAAATGTTGATTAACAGAAGAGTCCTACTGAGTGGAGAGAATGAACCCGAGCAAAGGAGGATCTTGTTTCACACCAGGTGCAAGTGTGAGGGTAAGTGTTGTGATGTGATTATTGATAGTGGCAGTACTGATAATTTGGTGTCAAAATAGATGGTGACAAAGTTGAAGCTCAAGAGGTAGAAACATCCACATCCATATCGGGTTGTCTGGGTGCAGGATGACCACAAGGTCATGGTCAGTAAACAGTGCCTAGTGAAGTTCAAGATCGATGGGTACCAAGATGAGGTACTATGTGATATCATATCTATGGATGCATGTCATATGTTGTTGGGTAGACCTTGGTAGTTTGACAGGTGTGCTGTACATGATGGTCATGTGAATACCTATTCCCTGACAAAGGATGGAGTGAGACATAAGCTAAAGCCATTGAAGGAGATTGAAGAAAAGGTACGTGGTAATGCAAGAATAACTTTTGTTGATAGAAGAATTTTTTTAGATGGTATGCAGTGTGAGCATATGTGTTTTACCTTAATTCGAAAGGCTAGGAAAGAGGAAGTAGAAGATGTACCTATAGAAGTTGCAGAATTATTGAATGAGTTTCAAGATATTGTATCCAATAATGTTCTTGATGGATTACCACCAGTAAAAAAGATCAATCATCAGATGGACTTGATTCCAGGAGCTGGTTTACCAAATAAGGCAGCACATAGAATGACACTAGCAAAAAGTGAAGATTTGAAGATAGATTTGAAGTTTAGTTCATCACATCATCCATAGATTGTCTATGGAATTAGTCCCAGAAATTCATCTAAGTTGAGGAAGATAGATAAAGGAGAAATAAGTAGTGCTGAAGCTGATGATTTTGTAGAACATTTGAAGAACATCCATGAGGAGGTGAGGAAGTACATTACCAAGATGAATGCGTAGTATAAGGCTAAGGTAGATGAGAAAAGGAGGCATAAGGAATTTAGGTTGGAGATGAAGTCATGGTTCATTTGTGGAAGGAGTGATTTCCAGTTGGTACATATAACAAGATGAAAATGAAGAGGTTTAGGCCATGTAAGATACTAAAGAAGCATGATTCTGGAAATGCCTATGAGGTCGAGTTGCCTACAAAGCTGAATATTTCACTAGTATTTAACATTTCAAATTTTACAGAGTATCATGAAGGGGGTGTTAAAGATGAGATCATAGCAGAATAGTGGAGTATTCCAAAAACTAGTTCAGATACCAAGGAGATTGAGGATATATTAGATAGTTGTGTTGGCAGAAGCATAAGGAACAAGACATATGAAGAATATCTAGTCAAATGGAAAGGATGACCTGTTGAAGATTCATCATGGCTGACAAGGGAGGAGGTTAACCATCTTGGTTTTTCTCTTCACACCTGAGTCATGACAGGGTCACTTCTCAAATTATCCTGGGTGTCTGATGCGGGAGCATCTTGGGTGTAAGAGCAATCTTGCATCACCCAAAAATATTTTTGGTTTTATTTTGAATAAGGGCTATCTTGTGCAGAGCTGCTATTTATGGAAACTTACTATTTTTAGTAAGTTGGTCATACAATCTCGGAATGTTCTGATTTCACAGTTGGAGGTTCATCCCAATCATTTCAGCCTACCAGTTGAGTTTCATTGCCACATCATCAGTATTGGTGAAGTTATTAAGGTTTTTGGGTACGAAATCTTTTAGGTCAATTTTGAAGGCCTTAGAGGCTCCGGATCACAATCGACCCCCGACTGACTAGTGCTAGCACCTGTTAGACACTGTAAATCTCGTTATGATGTTTTCAAAAAGTGGTTACAATAGAAAAATGGAGTTACGGTTCAAAAGTTATGGCCTTCGAAAGTTGGGTTACCTAAAATCATATTTTGCATTTCTTTTGAGCTGACCCTATTGTAATAATTATGAAAAATAAATAATTCTATATTTAGTCGGCCTAAAGGGCTAAATTTTTGGAACCTTCTTGGGCGGTGAAAATTGCCTATATAAGAAAGGTTTGTAGTGTTGTCTTAGGTAGTTCGGGCAGTTCTGGGTAGTCTAGGTAATGATTCGAGGCTTTGTCCTACAAAATATTGTAAAGGGAATGCCCATGTGGCTTTGCATATTGTAATTATGAAATTTGTAATTCCACACTTGTGGAGATAATAAGAAGCCCATTTTCTATTCTTGCAATTGTTGTTGTTTCTCTGTTTCTGTTATGTGTTTGTGGTATTAAGGGGAGCACCCTTCATCACCCTCTTAAGTACTTGGGGCATGGTTTTGGCCCTCCATGGGACCTAACAGCTCAGGATGGAAGAAAAAGAGTGCCCCCTCACATGATGGAAAGGACCCAAAAGGAGTCGATTGGGTGGTTGGATTTGATGGTGGCTATTCTTGCCATCTCCCATAACTGCCAAGAACCATTGAAGGCATTACAATCATTGGCCACTTGCAATAGACAATAGAGACTGAAAAACATGCTAGATAGTTTTACAACTATTGCAAAGGATGAGGGCATTGACAGTGTGATGGTCTTGCGAATAGTGTGCCCAAAAGATATGGGAACCATGAGGGAAATAAAGGTCCATTTGAAGCACTGAAAAAGCTTTGAATTGTGCTATGTGACCATGGGCTGTAGAGACCACTAGCTTCAATAAGCACAAAGGAAAGATGTGAGGATGCTCCAAATTGGCGGCAACTTACAAAGAATTAAGTAGTGAGCTAGACAAAAGAGATCCCACCACCGTCTGAAGCATTAAGTTGGCCAACTAGGAGTTGAGACACCTTGCAAATCTGAATGTGAACCAAAGCCTAGACAACCATTAATAAAAGTAGCCAAACATCAATCACTGACTTCTATAATAGATGAACTCATTAGAAAAATTAATTATGGATGCTCACAAAAGGTGAAAGTCAATAGCCAAAGAGGAAAGGCAGGCCAATGCAATTAAAACAAATGAGGACTATTTTATATAGTGACCAGTGCACAATGACTGTCTTCTCAGGATTAAATTGGGAAAAAACTGAAATCTAATTTTTTAAATTTTACTATGTTTTAGTAAATAGCATTTTTGAGGGTCTTCGGTGCATTTCTAGGCAAAAATGCTAATTGAAAGTTGTCATTTCCAAAATTTGACTCTAGCTCTTTTAAATACCTTTCCAACGCATCAAATGGTTTGCAAATATGAGCTAGGACTAGAAAGTTATGCCTTCTCCAAGTAGACCTATTTTTTATATATAATTTTTTTGATAATTTTTGATAGTTTGAATAGTTTATTTGTAATAAATATTATGATGGCTCTTCATTTTATTTCCAAGGGATTTTAATGACCCTTGGGATCCATCAGACTTGTATAAACTCAAATATTCGAATAGAATGGATTAGTTTTTTTGGTTTGCAATCTAGTTCTCAATTTTTGTATTGAATTGTACAATACTGCAAGTATCACACTAGGTATTGTAATTTGGTTTCATAAATCAGATCAGTGGTATCAGAGTGGGAATGCTCCTTTATGCCAATTTAAACAAGGTCTTCCTACCAAAGATTAGGATTGGATACACAAGATTTGTCAAAATACCCACCTTTGAGACACACACGATCGAAGATGTTAGACGATGATGTTAAGAAGTTGGTCGAGGAAGCTTTAAATAAGAAACAAGAGGAGATGATGAGTCAATTTTCACACCTCCTAAAGAATAAAAAACCCTCTAAATTAGAAACATCATTTTGTGGAAATACCCCTTTCAAAGTGCAGGTCAATTTTGACATCCCAAATTTTGAAAGAAAGGTCGATTCTGAAGCTATTGATAACTGGCTATCAAAGTTGGATAGATACTTTTCTATAAATAATTTCTTAGATGTAGAAAAGATAACATTTTCTCTCCTCAAAGCTGAAACCCATGTGAAATTAGCATGGGAAACCAAAGTCACAAATAAAGAACGAGAATCATTTGCTGAAGATGGTTTTGAAATTTCTCTTGATAAGAAGCCCACATGGGGAGAATTTGTGGAATACATAAAAGAAGCTTACCTTTCAGAGGATGTATATGAACAAAAATGCATAGAGTGGTAGCTTCTTTGACAAAAGAGGGATTAGTCTGTTCAAGATTACACCAATAAATTCCATTCACTTTCAGCAAAAATTGGTATTGAGAATTTAGAGAAGCATCGAATTTTGAAATATTAGAGTGGACTTCATAGGCATAGTCAAATAGAGATGGAATTGTTGAATATTGAGACATTGACAACTTCCTATAAATATGCTACAAAAATTGAAGATAAATTCAAGTAGAAAGGGAAGAGGGACTACTTTGCAAACAACAAGCCAAGGGTTGAAGGTGGCAATAAATTTGTAGGAACCTCATTCAAATTCATCCAAGAACACATGGTGGTATACTAAAAAGACACAAACAGACACAGGCATGTGGTGTGAGATGCATAAGTCCCCAACCCATAACACAAAGGATTGTCAAAGTATTAAAAATTTGATGACAGAGATATGAGGAGAGGAAGCTGAACCTGAATCATCACCAGTAAATAATTATGAGAAAGAGGAGAATGATTCCATCATAGAAGCAAACCCATATGCCGTATTTGGAATTGCTAAAGTATTGCCTCGGGAAGATGAAGAGAGACTTTTTCATTCACAAATGTGGGTTGATGGAAAGCCTCTGCATTTTATTGTTGATAGTGGGAGTCAAAAGAATTTGATATCTAGGGAGACAGTCAAAAGATTAAATCTGAAAGTGACAAGACACCCACAACCATACTCTATGGGATGGGTAAATTAGGGACAAGATATTCAAGTAAATCAATAGTGTCATTTTCCATATTCAATCAAGCCTTTCAAGGATGAAGTGATATGTGATGTAGCACCATTGGATGTATGTGATGTCTTGCTAGGGTAGCCATACATGTATCGGAGGCATGGGGTGTATGAGTCCAGGCCACATAGTGTTACCATCAAGCTTGGTGGAAAGAGGTATCGAATACCAGAGGTATGTCCAACACAAACTGCTTCTTTAATTAGTAGTAAACAATGTAAATGCTTGATTGCTCAAATTGGAGCTTTTGTTCTACTCATGATTCACCCTGAACAAACAAAGTCAGTTGTTCTTAATACACATGCTAAGGTAACAGAAAATCAACAAAATTAGATGGATAAAATTTTGAAAGAATATCATAGTGTGTTTAAACCACCAGTGGGAGTACCAACACACTGTCAAGTGAAGCACTCTATTAATTTAATCCTAGGCACACCGCAACCACATGAGCCAATATATAGGAGATCAGTTTTGGAAAATGATGAGATTAAGAGACAAATTCAGGAGTTGATTCAGAAAGGACACATTCATCCAAGTGATTCACCTTGTGGAAGTCCAATTGTCCTTGCTAAAAAGAAAGATAGGACATGGAGGCTTTGTATTGATTATAGAGCATTAAACAAAATCTCTATTAAAAATAGATATCCAATCCCTGGAATTGATGATTTGCTGGACCAACTTAGGGGGGCTAATTTCTTTACAAAAATTGACTTGAAGTCTAGATACCACCAAGTACCAATTGATCCAGGAGATGTGTGGAAGACTGCATTTAAATCTAAGGAAGGTTTGTTTGAATGGTTGGTCATGCCTTTTGGCCTAACAAATGCCCCAGCCACATTTATGAGATTAACGAATGATGTGCTTAGACCATTCATTGATTCTTTTGTGGTTGTTTATTTGGATGACATACTCATCTTTAGCAGAACTTCACCTGAGCATTTGCAGCATGTTGAACAAGTTCTTTCAACTTTGCAAAAACAAAAACTTTATGCCAACATTGAGAAGTGTTCTTTTGGTATGCAGAGTATTCAATACTTACGGATATCATTGATACTGAGGGTGTTCATGTTGATTCAACAAAGATTCAAATAATCTGAGATTAGCCATCCCCTAAAAATTTCATAGAGCTTTGCAACTTCTTGGGCTTAGCCAACTTCTATCACAGATTTGTGTTTGGTTTCTCACACATGTCATGGCCTTGTAATAAATCACTAAGGGGTGGAGCACAAGAAAAATTTTAGTGGACAGAGGCAAAGAAACAAGCATTTGAGGAGTTAAAGAAAAGACTATGTTCAACACCAGTATTGGTCCTTCCAAATCTATACCAAGCATTTGAGATAGAAACATATGCATCCGATTATGCTCTTGGTGTGGTACTCATGCAACATGGGCATCCTGTTTCCTATCACAGTGAAACTTTTTCTGATACAGTACACAGGTACCGCACCTATGATAAGGAGTTGTATGCCATTGTTTAGGCCTACAAACAATGGAAACACTATATACTGGGAAAGGAAACTATTATACATACAGACCATAAACCACTTCAATTCTTACAAACACAAGGGAAGCTATAGAATGACAAACATCAACGGTGGTCGACCTATCTACAATAATTTCACCTCAAAATTTGTCATAAAAAAAGAAGTAGTAACAAGGTGGTAGATTGTTTGAGTAGGCCTCCAATTGCAGGTTTGACAATAGTGTTAGATTCATGTGGTCATCAATCATCAACTTGGGAACAACTATATGGTACTAACCCTAATTTTTCTAACATCTATGGTAATTTGGTAGAAGGAAAGTCTATCCCTGATTTTCACTTGCAGGGTGGGTTGCTTTGCCATAATGGTCACATATGTGTACCCACTGAGGAATAGAAGAAAATGATATGGGAAGCTCACTACAGTTGTGTTGTAGGACATTTTGGTATTGTTAAGACTACTGCTATCCTTCAAAAGTATTTCTATTGGCCAAAAATGAAGCAGGATATCATTTCACATATGCAAGCTTGTGCAGCCTGTGCAATTGCAAAGCTAGCAAACCATAAGTTGGGTCTATACTTACCATTACCTATTCTTGATAAGCCAAGGCAATCTATTTCAATAGATTTTATGTTTGGACTTCCAACTACCAGGTGTGGGCATGATTGTGTATATGTTGTGGTAGATAGGTTTTCTAAAATGGCTATCATGGTGGCATGTAAAAAAATGATTTCTGTAGAAGATACTGCCAAGCTATTTTTTGAACATGTTTGGGTTCATTTTGGTTTGCCAAAAACCATTATTTCTGATAGGGATAGTAGGTTCATCAGCAAATTTTGGTCTGCACTATGGGCTAAAATGGACACCAAGTTGACAAAGTCCACAGCATTCCATCCCCAAATAGATGGGCAGACAGAAGTGGTGAATCAAATGATTATTCATATTTTATGGATGTATCATTCCAAACATCCTCACACATGGGATGAAATCTTACCCTATGTGCAACACAACTACAACTGTGCACTCCATAGTACTACAGGGCACGGTCCATTTGAGGTTTCTCTTGGGTACCAACCATTGGCACCTATGGATGTAGCAATACCATCTCTATAATCTAATAGTCCATTGAATGGTGAAAAGGAGGTAGATAAAGAAAAAAAATTCATTGATAACATTAGACACCTCCAACATCAAGTTCATGAGATCTTGGAGCAGAGTAATCAGAAGTATAAGGAAAAGCATGATAAACATAGAACTCCTCATAAGTTTCAGATTGGTGACAAGGTATGGTTACATCTTCAGAAAGAGTGCCTCCACAGACCAAATAGGAAGCTTCATCCTCTTTGTTATGGTCCATATACTATTGTGAAACAAGTTGGTGAGAATTCTTTTGAACTTAATTTGCCATCATTTTTGGGACTGCATCCAGTTTTCAATGTAGAATTGTTGAGACACTATTTTTCTCCCTTGTTGGATATTTCCCAAGCTATTGAATACATTCAAGCTGCAAAGTTAAATCCATCTACTACTGTTCTAGTCCAGTGTGACCATGTTACTGAAGTCATTTTAAAGACTTTGAGAAATCAGAACATTCCTCTGTATCAGGTGGTTCGAGTTGGCCAACATTCTCACCAAGGCAAGTGGTTTACTAAGGAACAAATTGAAGAACAATTTCCTCATATGTTGCAGAAGATTAGTGCAATGGGGCCCATTGCCTCTCAAGGGGGGAGGAATGCTCAGGATTAAATTGGGAAAAAACTGAAATCTAATTTTTCAAATTTTACTATGTTTTAGTAAACTGCATTTTTGAGGGTCTTCGGTGCATTTCTGGGCAAAAATGCCAACTGAAAGTTGTCATTTCCAAAATTAGACTCTAGCTCTTTTGAATGCCTTTCCAATGCATCAAACAGTTCACAAATCAGAGCTAGGACTAGAAAGTTATGCCATCTCCAAGTAAACCTAATTTTTATATATAGTTTTTTGATAATTTTTGATAGTTTGAATAGTTTATTTGTAATAAATATTATGATGGCTCTTCATTTCATTTCCAAGGGATTTTGATGACCCTTGGGATCCATCAAACTTGTATAAACTCAAATATTTGAATAGAATGGATCAATTTTTTTGGTTTGCAATCTAGTTCTCAATTTTCGTATTGAATTCTATAATATTGCATGTATCACACCAGGTATTGTAATCTGGTTTCATAAATCAGATCACTATTAGTCACCAATATACTTTCCATGCCAAGGCCTTACAAAGGTCCACATGCCCACCACGCTAAAGCCATGCAAATCAAAGAATCCATGAGCCAACTAAAGCCCAAAGTGAACTCCACGTGTGAGTTTGACCACTCACTAAGGCCAAAATGGCCCTCACAAAATGTAATGCTTGTAGATCAATGTCAAAATAGCATCATACATAGCTCTTATAGTCAACATCACATCCACATCACCTAGTAATGAAACAACCAATTAAATTATGTAGGCTCCAACTATACACAGAGGACATAATCAAAACGGGGGCCCTACAAAATTAGATGTATATGCACTAGTCGAGGATTTCATGCAATGAATGCACCGGCTTAAATCTTGATTATGAAAAACATCAAATAAGACATAGATGAAGCCTCCTAAAATCCATCGACCAAGCCCGATTTGAAAGTCAATAATCTAAAAGTCTTATCAAGGGGAATGGAAATGCTAATTTCCTCCACTAGAGAAGCACGATCTCTATCAACAAAGAAGTGACCAAGGAAGCAAAAAATGATGCCTCAGATATGCACAAAATGATGAGAAAAAGGGTCACCAATCATAGATCTCACCTCCTTAGAAATACGATTGAAGCTGTAAACAACTCCATGGACCTTACAAGCCCAATGAAGACAAAGGAAACTTTTCCCAAACATAAATTGAAGTCAGCTAACCACAAACCAAGGGTAATAAACTCCAACTACCAACATTGAAAAAGAACGTTTGTCAAAGGATGAATTTGATAGAGAGGAACAAAGCTAATACAATGTTGATGGGCTAAGGAGGAACTCCACAAATGGTTGCACGGGACAACGAATGGACTTCTAGCTTAGATATAAAACATAGATCACTGGTTATTGAATACGAATTTCCTAAATAAAGAGCACCCACCAAACACAAGATACTATGAAAAATAAGTGAACAAACAAAAAATGATTTGAGCAAATGAATCTCCAAATAGAAAATTACAACTTGCGAAAGATACAAATCTGAAAAAATACTAGTTTATTATGAAGAGAACTAGGGATCTCAAAACTAAAAAATAAACTTGAAGGGGCTGTGAGATTCTAGGCCCTGATACCATGTTAGGATAGGTTATCCTATACCCAGGAGCCAGTCTAAAAACATCCTCTAAATAGAGAGAATCAACACAAGAGTTGTATTGCAATGAGCTAATGAGGTATTGAGGTGTTTACAAAGGTATAGAGGCTCTGCTTAAATAGGCAAGAGCATATGGGTAGACTGGACAAGGTTGAGACAAGTGTCTCAACCTAGAGGAAGTAGAGTTTTGATAGAACTCTACAATATCCTCTTAAGATGAGCTAGAGTCCAAATATGACTCAATGCTATCCATCTATCTAATAAATGTATTGACCTAAGTAAACTTAATTAAAGAGTAAAGTAACAACTATTTACTCTTAACATTTTTGTGGAGATGTGTAAAGCACAGGCCATATATTTGTATGGTAGGTGCAAGTATGGTGATGGATTAAGCATGATTAAAAATGTATAAACCAATTCATTAGTTAACTAAATTGTTTAACAAATAACTCAAGGTAGAAATTGAAAAATGAAATAAACAATTAGCATTTATATGATTTATAGAGGATAGAGATATGAAAGTTGAACTTAATTGAATAAGTTTTAAATTTGTTAAATTATAACTAGACTATAGAGAAAAACAAATATTTCATTCTCATTTATTAGATTAAATTTTATTAAATTATTAAAATGTGCAAACAAATTTAAATGTTTACAATTATATTATATAATTATGAAAAATACAATAAACTAAGAATAGACATTTATAAATATAAATTTAATTATATTTTTGAAACTCCCAAAAGTAAAAATAACTCATTAACAAGGATGTTGGAAGATAAATTAATTATCTATAGGGGTATTGTCGGCACACACCACAACCATCTAGAAAGCTCTTGCACTCTCTTACATGTATCTAGAACTATCTACAAACAACTCCTTACCTGTCCACAATTAATGTTGTAGCTAACTATGATCTAAAATCTTCTATCCATTTAATGTAAATTTGATTATAAATTAATAGACTGGGCCTATGATTAGCTGAGCCCAATTTGGGTTTCCAATATGATATCACAGTTGATGGTAGATGGTCCAAAAAATTGGAGAGAGTGAAGAAAATGATAGTGGGTGAAAATGGTGGCTGCAATTTGTGTTTGTGGCTGCGGTGATGATGGCAACATGGGGCAGTGCAACTGAAGGAGTGGTGACATGTGAGGATGTAGTGAGCTCAATGGCACCTTGTGCGGTGTATCTAATAGGCAAGATAAGTTTGAAAAGTTTACCAGACACAGCTAAAGATTGCACTAAGTGAAGAGATTTGTCGTGCCAAGGGGAAGATTGCTACTATTTGTTGCTTGTGTAAAAAGAAGATGCTAGATTAAAATAGTCACAGAAAGTTGCAATTTGTAATGGTGATTAAAGAGGAGATTAAAATTGCAGATCTCTCATTAATTTGAAGAGCACAGATTGTAAGTATCATGACAATGAGTTCAGATTTGTATGGCAATAAAACCATGTCAGAGTGCTGCAATTTGACAAGTGCATTACTCTAAGAAGTCTATTTGAAATGAAAATCAGTTGTTTTTAGTGCTACAACACACAGATTATAGCATTGTTTTTGGTCTCCTATGTTCCCCTATTTTCCCCCTGTTTGCCTCTAATAGATATTTGGGATAAGAAGATTTGATTTGTAGATTTGAGAAAAGAAGAAGATTGTTGCCAAAGAGTGCATAAAGACACTTGCGATTTCAAGATTTTAGAGTTGCTTGTTGTTTACCACTGCATAAGTGAATGGGTCAATGGTGAGTCTCCCTTATTTTTTGTGTTGTATCTCCCTTGTTTTCCTCTATTTTTTTTTTGTTCTTTGTCTCTATTTTCAAACCATTTTGTGAGTGAGGTTTGTGGTAAGCCAAAATCACTTGTTTGGGTGAAAAACCTAAAATAAATATAACATTATATCAGTTGGGAAAATCTCAAATGGTTATGGGTAATCTGGTTAAAAACCCACAGTGATAATGAAAATTTTTCAAAATGATAATGACAATGGGAACAAATTTCCCAAAATGATAGTGATAAGGGGAACCAAAATCTTGTGTTGTAAATGGGTACCTAAGAAGGCTTAATGTCAGGACCCATCCTATTTGGATTATGGAGGATAGTTATCAAAATAAGTATAATTTATTTATGGAGGGATGTTGGAAGATAAATTAGTTATCTGCAAGGTACTATCGGTACACACCAAAACCATCTAGAAAGCTCTTGTACTTTCTTACATGTATCTAGAACTATCTACAAACAACTCCTCACCTATCCACAATTAATGCTGTATCTAACTTTGATCTAGAATCTTCTGTCCATTTAATGTAAGTTTGATTATAAATTAATAGATTGAGCCTATGATCAGCTGAGCCCAATTTAGGTTTCCAATAAAGGATTGCAGGGCAGCTAGTTTCTTGGCAAAGACTTGAAGAATAGTTAAAAGTTTTTAATGATTTGTTCTTCAAAATCTAGAATTGTTTGATGAGTTAAACATGAATTGATTAAAAACTGTTCATTTTAGAAATGATATATACTAGTAAAATAGATTTCTTTTTTCACCATGCATGAAAATACGATCACCTCACCATACAACCAAGAAGCTACAAACCACAAGGAAATTGATATTTCACAAACTGTTAAAGGATGCAGGCAATGGTTAGCACTTCTTGTTACTTTTTTTTATAGAGACAACCAAAACCATCTACACCAACACTAATCATGTTAGAGGTGTTGCTTAAATCTATTCATAATTAAAAAAACCCAGAGCTACTCTATTCTACAGCTCAAGATAAGATGTTTACAATCAAAGATCAGTCCACATATTGTGCACTAAAAATTGTCAAAGATTGAGCTATAACATTTTGTTGGTTCTCCACAAAAACATGGGTTGGATTGAGCACCGACATTATTGGAGACTGGCATTAAAGAAAATTTGGGGCTTGCTTCTTTGAGTTGATAGTTAAACATAAAAAGGTGAAAAAACTTATTCTAGGCACCAACCAGGTTGCCCTATTCCATCAGTTGCAATATAACACAAAGATGTCTAGTTTCTAAAGAAAATAATTAAGGGAAAAATGAAGTGAAGTTATGAAAAATGACCATGGAAAATTACAAAGATGTTTAGTCATTGTTAGTGATAATTTCCTACCAGAAACACTTGGATCATGGTGCTAAATCTCTTAAACTAGAGGCACTTAGAAATGAAAATATGTTGGGGTGATCAGCAAGCTTCACGTCATAGAATGGAAGTGGCTAGAAGTAGCAATTAGGATACTGATAAGTAATAATGTGCTTAATGGTATGAATGTAGAAATTTGAAGAAGAGATTATTTGAAGAAGACAACTCATTTTATGGCAATACCCATTGATCTAGAACAAACAACATGGCCTTTCCATTGTTTAATGCAGAAAGTAGAAGAATGCAACTACATAATAATCTAGAAAATAATATAAAATATGCACTGACTTCATAATTCCTTTTAGATAATCACAAATGAAATGTATCGCATAAAAGAAATCTAGAAAAATAATAATGAATTCAAGTTGACTTCAGAATTTGTTTCAGATAACCACAAATAAAATGTAATGCATAAAATAAGTCATTAACAGGAATAATGAGTTCAAAGAGAAAGCATCAGTTGTCTTTATAAATTAAGAACTTGAATTAAAATAAAAGGAACATATAATATATCATCAATTTGATAGCCTTAAGGATGTGAGGCATAGAATAATGTGTTCGCTAATATTAATCAAGCAAGGATGAGTAGATGCTTTTTTTCCCTTTCCATTAGCAGAGTAATATAAGACTTCTGAGAATATTGCAGGTGTGGGAATGTAAGATCTCACTTATTAATGCACCTTATTAGTTCCTGCCAAGGAAGAGAACTATTGCGGAGGGGCTAGTCTTAAAGCGTGATTAATCCACCTTGATACAACCAATCAGATTTTAGCTTTTCCAAGTATTTGCTATACATTTTCTTTTTCCTATAGTGAAGTTGTATGTTTTTTAAGGCCCATAATAAATTACATTTTTTGTTGCAGGATGTCTCAAAGACTTTATACATTCCCAATGTAGGAGAAGGAACTTCCCTCAAGGCACTGACCTGAATTCTATAGAATTGCGTAGGAAAATAGGGTCTTGGGGTACTGGTTTCTGGAGATCACCGTCTTTGTAGAGACTGCATCAAGAATGATTAAGATGAACATTTGGCAATTGAGGTTTTAGTTTTCTTCATGCAAGAAAAGAGGTGGCAACATTCTGGGAATAGAAAAGGTGCCCACACTGTCTTCATATCCTGCAAAAATGGGGCACATTAGAAATAATCAACCCAAGCCTTCATGAGAAGTGATTCTGTAGGACATACTCTCTTTGCTTACAGGCTTTGAGAAGGAGAACAAGGAGTCTATGGGCATCACTCCTTCACATTTTATTAATGGTATATTCGAATACTTTGAACATTCTGCTCTTGCACTGTGGGTTGTGGTTATGGCTTTGTTGGATGAGGTGTTGCTTGAGGTGCCTTTTGAAGAGCCACAGTGTCGTATTGGTTTAGATTTTGTAGTTGTGGCTACTATGCTAGATCTTTCAGTCACTTGGTTGGTGTTATTTAGTGTAGTCGTGCCTCTTTCCCTTATTTTCACCTGCCCTGCACATTTGGTAGATTTCATGGCTCTATCCAAGGAACACCCTATTCTTTTGAAGTTCCTATTGTGAGTGGATTTGAATTTTTTGAGTTGTTGTCTGGCAATGTCATGTTAGAGAGTTGGTTTTCTCTGCATTCTATTGACCATTCTGGCCTCTAGATTTTCAAGGACTCTTTGGTGATGGTGGGAAGATTAGTGCCATTGGTTTTTCTTCTTGGAAATTTTGTGTTGGATATCAAATTTCTTTAAACACCCTTTCTTTGCTTCAAAAAATGTAGGGCAAGGAAAATAGGTTGTTGTAGTAGAGAAGCTGACACAAGCTTCCAAGGTGAAGAAATAGAGTCGGCGAACAATCTTTCCAGATCATCTCCTCTCCATTGTTGCAATGGAGGTCTTGCCTATGTTCTTGAGTATGTTTTTTGCATGGTTCAGATTAAGGGTCGAGGTCATGAGGTTTGTTCCATCCCACTATTTTATATTTTTGTTTTAAAATTGGTTTGTTCTTGTTATTATGCCTAACATCAATAATAGGGAAATTTCAAGCAGCATATGGCATTTGTTAACAGTCCACATGCCTTATTGTGCTTTGACATTATGCATGCTTTTGGACGTGGCCAACACTAAGGAAATAGGGAGTAAGTGCTCTATCGGAGCCTCTTGTTTCTTAGGGTTTGAAATTATTATGGTTGGAGATATGCTCTATATATTTATGTCAAATTAGGGTTTGAAATTGTTGAAGGTTGAATATATCTTCTCCATATTTCTGTTAAATTAGGATTATCATAGAAGGAACTAAAAAAATATGAAATACTTCATGTGGTAAAGGATTTTGAAGCATCTGTGGGATACTATCTGGACCTTCTCCACATAGAGATGTTGAAGGATATTGTGGCATTGGAAAAATTGTACAAGAAGGTTGGTTGCGCAATCACTCAGGGAAATATATATCTAGACATGGAAGGTAACAGAAATAGATGCCCCAAAGAATTTCATGATTTGGAAAATTGGAACACTTTTGACTCTATGCCCTGTATAATCTACAATTGGATAACTATTGTGCTTTCCACTAGCCCTAATTCATATTAATGTGTAGTTTTCCAAGAGAGTTGAGCCAAATTTTGGTTGTTTTAATGTAAAAATAGTCGTGAAGAATATCTACACACTTTTCTTTGATCTGTGTTACTTGGCAACTCTGCTAAAATAGCTCAATGAAAATGACCACAATGTGTATTCAAGTCTATATGAGAAGTTTTGTTTATGGTTTGCACTGCAAGTTGCATACCATTGCTTTCCAAGGTAAGCATGCAAAACCCATGTTCAATTTACTTGGAGTTACCCACATAAGGAAATATACATTAAAATTTTGTTTCAACATAAAGAGCTGATATTTGATGAATTTACTTTTGATTTTGGATGTTCAGGTATAGGACTTCAAAAGTTTTGTATAGAGCATTTCTTCTTGACTCTCTACTGTGTTTGTTTCAATATCTAGTTTTGAGTGTTAAATTGCAAGGTTAGGGTATCCTTTGGTGAACAATTTGTAGAAGTAGATATCTATCTTCATCAGATTGAATATAGGACGATGTCTCCACATCAAAATCCAATTTTATGTGAAGGTGCTTCAGAGTGGGCCGATGTAATACTTATAAACTATGGAAATTGTAAGATTGTATAGCATGGGTGTTTAGTTGTTTCAAGTTGTTGATTTCTAGTTTTATCATTAACCTCACAATTAGTTGATATTCAAGAGACTAGAGAAATGCGGGTAGAAGAGCAGTAAATTAGAATTGCTAGTATGAACCAAAAAAACTTATACAAATTTGAGCACTCTCAGGCTATTTAATTTGTCTCTTACATACAACCTGTTTTTAGGCTATTCCATATTAAGCTTCTCCCTCAAGAATTGCATTTGTGAATTTTACATTGTAGAAATTGGTTTGTAGCTCAGTGGAAGGTGTATGGAACTTAATTGAAACTTATATATATTTTTGAAGAGATGTTAAATAGTTATGAATATTTCTAGGTGCAATTTCAAGAACTCCTCCTTGTCATTTGGACTTCTATCCTTCTTTTGTGCTGACTATCTGATTCTCTAATTCTAATACTTAAAAAATATGGTGTTTGACTATTTGTCTTTTTGTTGTGCTGGTAATGTCAGCATCTAACTTTTCACTTTCGAAGGCTACATTTTTCCCATCTTAGTAAAGTGCAATACATTTAATAATAGCATTTGTGCATAGAATAGAAGATTTCATAGTTTAGAAACTATTGGGGCTTTTATTTACTTTATGTTTGAAATGTCAAAGGACTTCTAATGTTTCATGTTCCATTGGAAACTTAAGTTTCTTTCAGCAATTTTTTGTAAAGAAACTATTGGGGCTTTTATTTACTTTATGTCTGAGATGTCAAAGGACTTCTGATGTTTCATGTTCCATTGGAAACTGTAAAAGAATGATGATACTAGGGCCTACAAAGAATCTATCAGCACAACAGTTTGAGTTTTGTTAAAAGTTGTTTCATTGTGCTGGTAAGCAGATGTTTGCTTAGTCTTTTGAGGATTGTTGTGGGGAGATTTATGTTATAGATGTTGATTTAGTGTGCCTGAATGATATCACATTCACTATTTTCTAGGCCCAATTTTTCTCTATTCTAATTGTTCCTGTGCAATATTAATTCTATTCAAATTAGGTGTGTCATACCACCTTGCCTGCACATGGTAGGAACTATGCTGCACTACAACCCTTGTTGATATAGGGGAGTATAAGTTTATATATAAATTAGAGTAGAAGAGAAATGTATGTCATGATGAATAATAGTGTCGTCTTGAACAAATTTGGTTCTCTAACACCACAAGTTCTCTCCTTATTCACATTAGTCACCAAGAGGATGGACATATATTCAACTTCAAATGCCCTCTTGACCCTTATGGTTTTGTCTAAAAAAACAATACAGTGGTTTGATTACCTAACAAATTATCCCATAGTAGATTCTTAGAGCTCTAAACTAGAAAACAAATTTTTCTTTTCATAAATCATACAACTTAAATTGGATTGTCTAAAAGAGTTGTGTAATGACTGAACTTTTGACACAAAGGCCACATCAGCAATTTGCAATAAAAACAAAGGAGTCGGTCAACAAGTCAAAGGTTGAATGCATAAGTTGACATAATACCAATAGATTCTCTATAATATAAGAATAAAAGAAGTACAACTATGACCATAACTGTTAGAATGATAAAACATACCTATGTCTAAAGTTATGCCAACATGTTGATCATATGTCAAATGTAGTAATGGAATCACAATAAGAGATTTCCCAGCAAGTACAAGCTATCAAGTTAGGATAACAAACCAAGAGATTTTTGATCAACTGTCGAATCACATCAGTAAAAGATAAGGATTAGATCAAATATGTATTTCCATTCTAATGACAAAAGTAAACAACAAAATTACCAAATACCACCATGACGAATACAAAGAAGTGTATAACACTGTAAAGAAAAGTCATTCCTGAAAGAAGCTTCAGAAATTTGTTCACAAAAGTCAACGATGGCAAGAATATTATGGGAAAGCATTTACACCCTACCACAAAGTAGTAACACTTCCTTGGAATCATTCTTGACATGAAGGATACCTCGCCCAACTAGAAGTAATCTAACAAAATAAAAATGAGTAATGAAATATGTGCTTATTGATACATCCACATTCAATTTCCAAAATAACATGTCATGGACTTCCAAATAAAACCTTGTAAATCTACTTCCATTTCATACATTTGAAAAAATATTATGCAAAGATTCACATTTAATGCATAGTACACCATGTTTCATGGGTGCATTCAACATACATAAAGGAACATAACAACATCCTTTTCCTAACTATCAAAAAAATATGTCAAGCTCATACATTTCCACCAATATTTCTTTTAGTTCAAATGATATTTATAACTTGATTTCATTATAGTACATGGAGAAAACCCAAAGATTTACACATATAATAAATTCATTTCATTGAGGAAACATAAACTATATAACAATGATTAACAGGTAGTTCACAATAGGTCTAACAAATTTACATGTTCAAACTTTCTTTCATATATCTACTCATTAAGATTTTGACTTTCACCTCTTTTATTTTCTGTAGTAATGTAATAAGAAATAACTATATTCTAAATCATTACCAAAAAAAAAGGATAAACAAAATGCATCAGTCAGGTATGTTAAATAAGACACATCAACCCTTTCTTAATCAACATGATCAAATATTTTTTCATTATCATATATAGATATACCAAGAGATTACTTTAAAAGAAGGAACTTGCAATAATGGCATAAGAAGCAACAATATTTTACGATACTTTGATCATATCAAGTTTCACCAACAAGTACCCAAGTATTTAATTTAATATAATTTTAGCATAGACATTCTAAGATATACTTAATTAACTTGATTCAATTCAACAAAGTGGTTAGCTCCCACTTATAAATCCATGTTTAAAATTTGAACGTATGAAGTTCTATGTTGCTCTAATTTTAGCAATAAAATCTCTCCTAAAATTATTAATTATCCACCTAATAGATAAGATTTTAATTTCTCTTTTCAACATGGATCAATTACAGAATAACTTAAAATCCAAGTTTATCCTTTCCTAACAAAATTCACTTCTTACTAAAATATCCATAAATACTCAACCTCAGAAAATCATATAACAAAGTGAAACCATATTTCATATTTTAAACAATCATTCCACTGCTACAGGAAGTTCATCAAGTTTTTGTCACAATTTAAAATAAACAAAACATCTAGCTTGTCTTTCTAAGTTTTAAACCATAAGTTCAATACGAAGGCTGTCAACAGAGTTTTGTTTGAGTTTACTATCTTTTTCCAGTGACTGGGTTTTAAGATAGTAGCTAACTTCATTTCCATCAAAGGTGTTGATGTATGTAGCATCGGTCAGATAAATAAAATTAATTATATAATTATTATAAGAATTGATTTATTATATATACATATATATTAATATATTTAATAGTTGATATTATTTATATTAATATACATATATATGTGAAGTTAATCTTTATTTATTCTTATAATGATTATATAGTTAAATTAATAAATTAGATTAATGAATAGACATGTCCCATGAAGGGACATGTCTCTTCTTGTCTTTACCTTGTATATATTCAAGAAATTGATGCATTTGGAAAGGACATACTTTTACGGCAGTGCTATTACATTTGCAGTGATCTGGTGTAGCAATCTAGAATTAACATGGTATCAGAGCGGGTTCCTTTGAACAAAGCTTTACTTCTTAAATGAAGATCCTAGATGCCTCTTGTAGATAGTGACACAAATAATAGAATTTAGAGAATGATGCAATGGGTAGACATAGAACTAAACTCCATCGCTTTTGCTATTTTTCAAGACTACATTTGTGAATTCCAAGGGATGCAATAATTGTAGTAGTGTATTAGCAGCCATCTTGGCATCAAGAAAATCAGGGCACACTGTCTATTTTGATGCCTTGAAGGTTTGTGGTCTTATAACCTGCAATAGTTGCATGATATGCATAATATCAATTTGTTGGAAGGTTTCTAAACTCCCAACAAGGAGTAATGATGGTTATAAAGCCTGACTTAAAGCCAGAGACAACAACCTTGCCTGCATCCTCTGCCATGCCATTGTGTAATGTGCTCTTCCAATGATGTGTATTTGAACTGAAGAGTTGAAATGGAATAGGAAAATCCTTTCACTCATCGGTACTGGAATCATAGAGATGAACAACTTTGTGGAATGAATTTATCATAATAATTTCAAATTGAGCAGCGTGGACAATCAGTTCGATGGCCATCTTTTCCATCCTCTTCTTAGGATGAGGCAAAAAAAAAAGAATATGTGTTGATTGGTTAAAAGATTAAAAATCAGTAGATGATGATAATTAAGATCAAGAAAGAGAAAAAGGCCATCCACTGCAGCATAGAGTTGAAGCCTTGTGGGGTAAGGATGATAACGATTGTTGCAATCCAATGTTTTTTGTTCCTTGGTAAACACATTGCAAACCACTGGTTGAGACTTGCATAGTAAAAGGAGATTCCATGGCCATTTTGTTGGGTCACAAAATGGTGCACCTCGTTATTGACATTGAAATTGGTGGTCGATATTGCGCTATTCCAGGCTTTACAAATGGCCTTTTCCCTTATAAATGAAGGCACATGAAGTATTCTTAAGATCTCCTCCATTAGGCCATGATCAAGATCAGGATTATTTTTATTATCCTCCTCCTCCAATTTATCACATTGTCTATGAGAAGGATTTAGTGATAACAGCTACTTATCTTCTTCGGTAATTAATGCACCATATCTAATTTACAATGCCCTTTGAAATGTTGAAAATCAAATATTTATGCACAGTGTAGAAACTATGGTGTGCTAATGATTGTTGAATTTCCCAAGTGGTGCTAACATTTGGTCGACACCTTCGAAATTATCTACAATTCTCTTCACGACACCACTGTCCACCTCCATTCTTTTGCTTCATTTTAAAAATAATAGGAGCTTTCTTGTTGTCTCTTCTTTTGATACTCTAAAGTAGTGAATACATTTGAATACATACATAGTGATCTAAATACTTCAGAGTAGTGAATATATATCTTGGTCTATATTGGGTGCCAAGACAAAAGACTTCATACTATCCATCCTATATGTTGTGACAATAGTGTATCCATTGGAGACATTCAACATTATCATTATGTGTGCATTTAAATATTGCTCAGTCAGATCTTGTGACTTCATACTCAGATGATTGATATTAAGAATTCATGTTTAAAGGTTACACATTCTTACTACTAAGATCATGATTTATATCTGATTCACCGTGAAATCATTGTGATTCATATTATGCATATATTGTGATAAATACAATCACATGCATCTTGCTGGGATTGTATTATGTCAACACTTTCTGACATCATGCACAGACTTCTGGAATTGATAGATTGATATGTAGCAGTAGTGATTAAGGTTATCATCCTTCTATTGTATACATAGACATTACTTCTCTTTCATGTACAGTTGAGATACTACTTGTGGGATCTGTGTCCAACGATATCACTCATGGGATGACAAGAACCAACAGTGATCATTTACAAAAAAAGTTGCATATACATAAGGATTTCATGATCGCTGGAGTATTGTGAGGAGAAGACATTCCCGATAACTAGGTTACACTCTCATTATAATCTTATGGTTTGTAATGTTACCAAGGCAATACTCACAAATCATCGAACACAAATGAATCCCCTTTTGAAAATTTGACATCAATATCATATAGAAATGAACAGTGACTGTGAAAGGCTTGACTGTCTTATAATATACTAGCTCAATAGTCCTATAGCAAGATAGGCTCATGTATAGTTATGAACTCTATGGTTTGGAGTGATATGTTGAAACACTCCACAAGAATCCCCTTCGATGAAGATATTGGATGTTGATTTTAGCATCAGGATGACAAACCAGAAGCTATCAAGAAGGATTCCTCCCTAGCTAAGAGGGAGTGTTGAATTTAGCTTTGGGAGGATCACAATAATAATTCAAGTTGGTAGAAGAAACTTCCTGAGGCTAGTAATATTTGGAAATAAGAGATAAGTATTTCTATCCTTGAACAATATTTATAAATTTTGAGTCATTAATTCATGCCATAAGATCGGGATAGTAAATATTTTATACTTCTATAATTCATATTTTCCTTCAGGATAGTTTATTTTTATGAACTAATTATAATATCTTTTTGAAGTGCATCAAGGACAAATCTAGAAGCATACAATATTGCATTCAAGGGAGAAAGAAATTAATGCCTGCAATTATAGAACTGAGTTGAGAGTTGATATCACAATCAGAGGGAGTCTAACAATCCATTATAGACAACCTTGGAAAAAGAGGTCAGGAGGTTGATGCACGAATTTGAGATTCAGAGGGAGTTTGACACTTTATCTATTAGAAGGAAACCTTGGATGAGAAGGTCAGAAGGTTGATATCACATTCAGAAGAAGTTGGATGAACCATCAGAGGAAACCTTGGATGAGAAGGTTAAATGTTGATGTTAGTACTCAAAGATTTAGAGGGATTAAATACATCTAGAGGATATGCCTTATTTGATTTCCAAAGATATTGGTCATATTGATATAGAGGGAGTAAACCATATCGAGATGGTTTCCCTAGTGACCAGGAAACTATAAAAGGAAAAAGAATTGTGATTCAAATGATGAAATTCCCTGTATGTGAACTAGAAGGTTTTTATGCAGATATCTAGGTCATGATATTCCTAGATAGATGGTTGGGAATTAAAGAAAAGAGTGTAATGTAGACTAAAGAACAAAGACATGAATTCCTCATAGAAGGTTGATATTAGGTTCAGAGGGAGTATATGATATAGTGGCATCCTGGCTTCTTGCTCAGTGCTTGAAGGTTCTGGCAGTCTCAGTAACTATCTAGCGATTGTCATGCCCAAAAATTAATCAACCAAAAATGTAACAATTTTTTTTAATTTTAAAGTACAATGTTAAGGAGTGTCGTTCAACGGTTAAGTGAAAGTTGACATTAGTTATGTCAGGTGCAATCTAGGATCAAGTTTATAACTAATGTTGTAAGAGTCAGGTTCAAAAGCGGAACCCTAGAGTATACAATTTCCTTTAGAACTTCTAACCAGAATGCACCCAAGGTATCTAAGGCATTGAATATTCGATTAATCCTACTTAGACTATACTCACAAATGGTATATCTACCAAGGTTATGGTTCCCGAATGGGGTTCAGATCAATGAAAGGATATTCAATCTTGCGATGAAGGTTCATGGGATAATTTCATCAATGCATGGGTATAATTATAATGCGACAATGAACCCTATGAAGTTAATTAGAGCATAATGTTATCTGTTGGTTTAAGAATATTGACGACTATACTACTCTTTACTTTGACTTCTTTAAAGAATAAATTTCTTTCTCTTCACTAGGACAATGCATTTTGTTTAATCCTAATCCTAAGGATTAGCAGTGATTTAGAATTTTAAATAAACCCCGACAATCTATTATACAAGAAATAAAATGAAATATAGAGTTAACTAATTGATTTCTTAATGTACCTAACATTCTAACAATACATCTTTTTCCTTATTAACTAATTGATTAAATTATGAATAAATGTTCTACCAAAGCAATTAATAATTAAAAGAACAAATCATATTAAGTATCAAATCACCAATTAAATAAATCTAATTATTTATCCTTACTAGCCTTATATAGATGAATTAACCATGAATGAAATTTAAACATTAACTTGGCAAGTTGATAAATTAAAGACTAAATCTAAGTACACTAACTATAACTATAAATTGATAATTAATTTTAGTAGATATGAAGCTAATCACAAAATAGAATTAATAATTTACAATGAACTAATCATTAGATTAATATGTTGATCAAAGTTAAACACTTCAATAATAATCATCTAATTAATAATTAATTCTATAAATGAGGAATGTGTTAAATCAAGTTCAAATAATAATTAACAAGGATCATGAATTAAAAGAGTATATTAGCCTACTAAACATACTACCCTACTAAACTAACACATCATTCTACCTATCCCTATAAGCTACTATCCTATCAAGTCACCACTATCTACCCCTAAACTAGCTCCCCCTACCTACTAGCCAATGATTCATGCAAAAAGGGGAGCGCATATCCAAGAAGGAAAAGGGGGACAACACATGGCTGACTTGGGCCCACCACCAAATACATAACCCAAGCTCCTAAAAGAAACTCACGCTAGGAATGGGAGGAGTATGAAATAAGTTGGAAAAGTTAATGTTTCCAGCAAGGTAGAGAGTACCTAGATCCATGCAAGGAAGGGGGAAACTCCCAAGACAAAATGAATGTTCAAACACTTCCATGTCAGTCCTTTCACATCTAACAAGAGGGAATGTCAGAATTAAATTTATAGCATGTCATGTTTAAAGGAGGCACCGGCTACCCAGCCGACAGAATCCCCCAGGCTCCTCCCCCCATCCACGCATCCATACATCCATCCATGGCACTCTGCCTGGAGATTCTGTACAGACGTCGGGTCCCATCCCAATGACTGAGTTGCAGCCTCCGAATTCTGACAGCTGCCGTCAGCTCCAACTTGCCCGGAGATAAAACATGACGTGCAAACCGATTTACTCACATGTTCTGGAGCGGATCAACGGATTTCACTTTATGTAAACCATTTATTCAATTAAAAAAATAAGAAGAAAAAATAACATGGGTTGAGCCCAAAATTTGAACTGTTTTATTTAGTTTTTTTGAATAATACAAAATTACAAAAATTGTGATTTTATGTTACTTTGTATATATTTGTGGTAGATTAATAAAAATAACTTTAAAAGAGATATTAGAATTAATAATAAAGTTTTTATATTTAATAAGATATATTAGAATTTATAATAGATATTATATAAAAAATTTAGTATTAAAGAATTATTTTAATTTAAGGTTTGGATTTAATTTGGCTAAGTGTTAGGGTTAGATTTGATTTAAATTCATGATTTGAATTTGGTTGGGTCTTAAGATTAGGGTTTAATTTGATTGAATGTTCAATTAGGTCTAAGGTTACGATTTAATTTATTTTAATGTTACTTTTAGTGTATAGTTTTATTTAGGTTAAGGGTTTATTTTAGTTAAATTTCTAAACTATAAAATTGTAACCATAGCATCATATCTATTATCAATATCAAAATATTAAAATATTAAATTGAGTTCAAGTTACTTAATATTTGTATGTTAAACAAATGTAAAGCTTCAATGTTTGAATACGAGTTGCTTTGATTTTTTTTTTAAAACTTAGGTTTATGCTCAAATGTTGAAGAATATCAACAATTACACTTAAGAGATTATAATAGAAAAAACATAGAAAGAAAATGATCCCCATCAAATTAGATTACATAAAAATTAAACAAAGCTAAAATTAAGGTTTCACCTAAAAATCAGTCTTAAAAATTTCAATGTTTTCCCTTAAAGATTTATTTTTTCATCTTTAATTGTCATATAGCTAAGTATTTTATTGTTATTAGAAGACATATCTAAAATTTAAAAAAATCTCAAAATCATAGTTTCTTTCCTAATGCGCTATTATTGTCTAATCATATATCCAAGCCTTGCATTGTAATGTAGTCATTTTTTCCAAAATCAAGAAATCCTAAAAACATAGTCTCCTTCCTAAGTCATTACTATAGTCAGTTCATTATAGTCCACCTTCCGTTATCTTTTATTTTTCCATCTTTAATTGTCATATAGCTAAGTATTGTATTGTGATTAGAAGACATCTAAAATTTAAAAAAATCTCAAAATCATAGGTTCTTTCCTAATGCGCTATTATTCTCTAATCATATAGACAAGCCTTGCATTGTAATGTAGTCATTTTTCTAAAATCAAGAAATCCTAAAAACATAGTCTCCTTCCTAAGTCATTGCTATAGTCAACTCATTATAGTCCACCTTGCATTATCTTTTATTTTTCCATCTTTAATTGTCATATAGCTAACCTTATTGTATTGTTATTACAAGACATATCTAAAATAAAAAAAAATCTCAAAATCATAGGTTCTTTCCTAATGCGCTATTATTGTCTAATCATATAGCCAAGCCTTGCATTGTAATGTAGTCATTTTTCCAAAATCATTAAATCCTAAAAATATAGTGTCCTTCCTAAGTCATTACTATAGTTAACTCATTATAGTCCACCTTGCATTATCTTTTATTTTTCCATCTTTAATTGTCATATAGCTAAGTATTGTATTGTGATTAGAAGACATCTAAAATAAAAAAAATCTCAAAATCATAGGTTCTTTCCTAATGCGCTATTATTGTCTAATCATATAGACAAGCCTTGCATTGTAATGTAGTCATTTTTCTAAAATCAAGAAATCCTAAAAACATAGTCTCCTTCCTAAGTCATTACTATAGTCAGCTCATTATAGTCCACCTTGCATTATCTTATATTTTTCCATCTTTAATTGTCATATAGCTAAACTTATTGTATTGTTATTACAAGACATATCTAAAATAAAAAAAATCTCAAAATCATAGGTTCTTTCCTAATGCGCTATTATTGTCTAATCATATAGCCAAGCCTTGCATTGTAATGGAGTCATTTTTCCAAAATCAAGAAATCCTAAAAACATAGTGTCCTTCCTAAGTCATTACTATAGTCAGCTCATTATAGTCCACCTTGCATTATCTTTTATTTTTCCATCTTTTATTGTCATATATCTAAAATCAAAAAATTCTCAAAATCATAGTTTCTTTCCTAATGCACTATTATTGTCTAATCATATAGCTAAGCCTTGCATTGTAATGTAGTCATTTTTTCCAAAATCAAGAAATCCTAAAAACATAGTCTCCTTCCTACGTCATTACTATAGTCAGCTCATTAAAGTCTACCTTGCATTATCTTTTATCAAATCACACACAAAAAAAATACATGGAACAAAATATCTTACATCCACTTGTAATAATGTATCAAAAAATATTTGAACCTTTGTATTTGGTCTTTTATATTGTTGAGTATTTAATTGTATTTCTATAATTTTTATATTGTTAAATTAGTTTTTATTTACTTTATTTCTATGATTTTTATAATATGCCCTGGAATTATATTCTAATATTATTTTTGAAGTCAAAAGAAAGTGTGAACAGCTTGTAAGAGAATTATACTATGGAGTGATTAGAAGAAATAATATATTTATTCCTACATATTTGAGTGATATAGGGGGTCACTAATTGTTTTAATATTGCTTAGGATGGGTAAAAAGAATAAATGGGAATCACTCATCGAACTAGGTGCACAAGATATTCCAAACCAAGGAAATTATTTCTCAAGTGATAATCTTGCATGGACACCTATTGGAGATGGTGGTGAAATGGACTTATGTGCTACAATCCCTTTTGAAAGGATCCCTCACTTTATCAAAGGGGAAGGTTTGTTGGATAGTACAAAGACATACTTTGTACGCAAGAAGCATAAAGAGTCTAACTCAAACAAATAAACTAATGAATGAAGAAATTAGTAGCCTCCATTTTATAGCTAAGAAATATTTTATATAAATTTATTCAATAATCAAATACAATACAACATGGTCCCATGCATAAACTGATTAATTTTGTATGCATATTAATTTATTTTATGATGCATACAATTTGAAGGGAATGCAAGAGATAATTTAAAAATTAAAAATTAATAGAGAATGTTCCTATACCACTTGAGAAGAATGTTCTATCACTGAAACTAGCTATAATGAATAATAAGTTATAATAACTAAGAAAAAAACTTAGGACTACAATTCAATAGAAAATAACAAAAATGTAGTGACAACCTAAGACTATTCAATTATGGACTATTATGTCAAGTACACAGCCTTTATTAGTGCCAACATAATAGAGCCCTAACATGAAATGGTTATCAATGGGATTCTTGTTATAAGAGTGATAAATGATAACAAGAAAGACGACCCACCTAGAGCTACATGTTTTATTGTTTACATAAATGATGCAAGTTTTTAAAAGATTCTTAATTAGTTCAAATATTAAGTAGTTAAAAAAAAGTATTAGATTTTTATTTTAATGATTCAAGTTTAGATTTTTAAGATTAGAATGCCACATAGTATCATAGCATCATATATATTATCAACATCAAAATATTAAAATACTAATTTGTGTTCAAGTTATTTAATATTTGTATGTTAAATAAATGTAAAATTTTAATGTTTGAATAAGAGTTGCTGTGATTTTAAAAAAACTTAGGTTTATGCTCAAATGTTGAAGAATATCAACAATTACACTTAAGAGGCTATAATAGAAAAAACATAGAAAGAAAATGATCCCTGTCAAATTAGATTACATAAAAATTAAACAAAGCTAAAATTAAGGATTCACCTAAAATTTAGTCTTAAAATTTTCAAAATTTTCCCTTAAATATTAATTTTTCCACCTTTAATTGTCATATGTACTTAAGTATTGTATTGTTATTAGAAGACATCTAAAATCAAAAAAATCTCTAAATCGTAGCTTCTTTCCTAAGGTGCTACTATTGTCTAATCATATAGCCAAGCCTTGCATTGTAATTTAATCATTTTTCCAAAATAAAAAATCCTAAAAACATAGTCTTATTCCTATTTCATTACTATAGTCAGCTCGTTATAGTCCACCTTGCATTATCTTTTATCAAATCACACACACAAAAAAAACATGGAACAAAATATCTTACATCCACTTGTAATAATGTATCAAAAAAACTTTGAACCTTTGTATCTTTCATTTTATATTGTCAAGTATTTAATGATATTTCTATAATTTTTATATTGTTAAATTGGTTTTTATTTACTTTATTTCTATAATTTTTGCAACATGCCCTGGAATTATATTCTAATATTATTTTTGAAGTAAAAAAAAAGTGTGAACACCTTGTAAAGAGAATTATAGTATGGAGTGATTAAAAAAATTAATATATTTATTCCTTCATATTTGAATAGGATAGAGGGTCACTAATTGTTTTAATATTGGTTAGAATGGGTAAAAAGAATAAATGGGAATCACTCATTGAACTAGGCGTACAAGATATTCCAAACCAAGGAAATTATTTTTCAAGTGATAATCTTGCATGGACACCTATTGGAGAAGGTGGTGAAATGGACTTGTGCTGCAATCCCTTTGGAAAGGCTCCCTCACTTTATCAAAGGGGAAGTCTTGTTGGATAGTACAGAGACATAATTTGTATGCAAGAAGCATAGAGAGTCCAACTCAAACAACCCTACTAGCCACACTACAAAGATATACTCAAGGTTTGCCTATATTTAATACAATAATTAAACATGTCATATTTTATAATTTCTTTTTATCATGTCAATTAATACATTTTTTTCTCACATATAAACAGTTATTGGTGTGCTTTTGGCCCTGAGGACAATAGAAAAAAACCTCAAAACATGGAAAGGCAATGAAGATTTACCCAAAAAAGGGGTTGTCAAGCTCATTTTCTAGTTCGGGTTATGTATGGTAGACCCGATGTTGCTATAATTACATATAATGAGTATACCCATTATGATGCTAATGGAGAATTTTGTCATGGAAAGGATGACATTGCTGGTGATCCAAGGAGCAATTTTGCACCAAGGTTATCGAATGAATGCAAATCTTATATTGAGTCTTTATTACTAATGGGTGTCGGAATTGACACAATATGTGAACAACACTACTTAGATCATGGTCTAACTAAGTTGATGAATAGAAGGGACACATGTTTATTGAGAAAAGATGTATTAAATGCATGGAAAAGAGTGCAATCCCTTCGATCTCAAAAAAATGAAGATGATGCAAAAAGTGTAATCTTGTGGCATGCAGAGGAGAAAGAAAATTTTTTCTTCTATAAGAGGCCAAACACCATGGAAGATGTTCCATTTGTTGTAGGCATCCAAACAGAGTGGATGCGAGAAATGATGGTGAAACATTCACATAACTCACTCATTGCAATGGATTCCACATTCTCTACAAATAAATATGGTGTAAGTAAAACATTTCTACCCATATCTATGGATCGTAAATTTATCATTGATACTTTTAATCTATATGCTTCTTCATAAATATATTATATTTATTGATATGGTTTATTCACTGCAATATGAGTTATATACCTTGCTTGTCTTCGACAAGCAAGAGGCTAGTGTTCCTGTTGCGTGGGCAATATCCTCAAGAAATAAAGTTGAGGATATAAATGAATGGTTAAGTGAAGTTTACAAAAGAGGAAAAGAGTCCAAAGAAGACTGGCATGTTAATGCATTCATGACAGATGATGCTAGTGTTGAGATTGAGGCAATTAGGTTTTTTTGCTTAATATTTAGTTTATAGAAGTATATTTTGTATTTTATTTGAATGCTAAAAAATGTTTTTTGTTCCAATACTACTTATGAAGTTTTATAATGTAACTTGTAGATTATCCTTTGATTGTCGAATACTTTTATGTATTTGGCATGTGCGTAAGGCATGGTTGAAGAATGTGTATAGGTAAGTCACTTTTTATGTAGACTGCATCAAATATTACATGTTTGAACATCATATCTTGATATTATGCTTTATAATTTAGGCATGTGAGAAATAAGGACACTGCAACAAAAATGTTCAATAGATTGGGCCAGATTATTTATGCAATGAGTGATGAGGAAGACATTACTACTCACCTAATAACAAATTTCATGGAGGAATTCAAAGAGAAGGCATTTATTGATTATTTTCAAAAAACCTGATGTCCTAATGGGAGTCGTATTGGTAAGATCATGTGATTATTCATTACAATTTAAATGCATTTAAATCATGTTAGCTATTTTTGTGTGACATCATTATATTCATTTGTGTAGCAATGTGGGCCAAGAATTTTTGAAACTTCTCTCATTCAAATCAAGAGACCAATGCTTCAATAGAATCATACCATTGCCACATCAAGAGTCACTATTTAAGTGATCTTTCTAAGAAATGTACAAGGAGAATGGATTGGCTTATCCACATACTTCTTCATAGGGTAGAGCCATTCTATAAAAATAAAAGGATTTTGTAGTTATCTGGGTTTCTAACAAACTTCAAAAAAGAATGATATTATATAACTGCACTAGAAAGATAAAAAACAATACCAGATACAGATTGTTGCCCATATGATCACCTCCACAATGTGTATAGGATAAGAAGCCAAACGATTACAAAATGGTATCTTGTCAAAAAAGTTGGACCTGGTTTGCATGTGTGTGATTGTCAGTGGGCCAAAAAAGGAAACACATGTAAACATGTATTGAAGATTTTAGATCTTCTAAAGAGAAACAAAACAAATGAGCAAGATCAAGTTGTAGGTAAGTTTTATTTGAGATATAAGTTTAGTTTTCAAAATTTAAATGATTATTATCGTTAGTCTCAAAAGAAACTAATTTAGTTATATTAAGTTACAAAAGGTGTTACTCTATTGCCTGATGGTGACCACAATGACAGAGGGGGTCTTAGTCATGAAAACATCACCACTGGTAATGCCTATGTTGTCTTTACAATTAAATATTAAATTTTTATGCTTCTCAAAATTCATTATTTCTTATTTCAAATTAGATAGTTGTGTTCAACTTGAAGACCAAGATGTTCTTGGACTTACCATCGTTGAAGACCAAAAAACATGTAAATTTCTATATCACCATTTTAAAATGAAATGTTTATTATTTTAATTTTTTTTTAACTTACTCATATTTATTTCTAATCCAGATGACATCTCTGATGCTTCAAATGAAGACTTTCAAAATTCCATTGATTATTTGAGTTCATTGCTCCAAAATTTACCAACTAGAGCGAGTGAAAAAAATATCTTAGTGAATGTGTTAGGATATTTAGAAAAGATATTGAGACACCTCTTGCTTCCTCTTCCAAATTTCAAGTAATACCTGGCTTAGAGAACATTCCTCTCAGACGAATATCACCATGGTTCAGTCTAAGAAAAATACACAAACGTCATTCTACTCATCAAAGGTGTAATACCATTTCAGAAAACTTAAGTGAAAGAGTTGAGCATGAAACTTTTCAATTTCCTTCTACAGGATGTAGAAAGAAAAAGAAAAAGAAGGGCATTAATCACTCAAGCATAGCAATACAAAAAGAAAGTCTTATTATCATGCAACAAAAAAGTGAGTATGTTTATTCAAAAATATTTTAGTAATTTATAGAAGTATGACTTGTTATTATTTAATAGATTAACCATATGTTGTTACAGGTTTGGATGATCAAGAAAGTACTCCATGATGTCAATTACCTTTTTCTTTTGATCTAAACCAAACAATAACAGATGAAATACACCTCATAGATGGTATCTTTTAACTATTAATTTTTTTCATAATTTTTATAAAAAAATTACTTTATTATGTCTCTAACAAATTTCTGATACTTATTCAAACAAACTAGATACAATTTGTGGAGATCAAGCATCGGTGCTTAATGTTGCCCCTACACAAATATTTCAACAAACCATTTCAGGTAATGAAAATTTTAAATATTTATATATTATCTACATAATGTGTTTTTACACTTGAACATATTATCTAAGTTGATCAAAGTTAAATGTGCATGTTATTGCAGTTTTAAATGATCAAAAAAGAAATGAAGGACATATGTTACCCTTTTGTATGGATCTTAACCAAACATCAACAACAATGGATGGAATGCAAATTGGATATGGTAAGAAAATAAGAAAACAAATTTTATTGTGAACCTTTAATTTGCATTTGGTTCATCTAAGTTGATGTCTCAAATTTATGTGTTATTATAGATTTAAATGATAATGAAGAACATGTGTTTCCCTATTCTGTTAATATCAACCATACACTAATGGATGATGCAATGCAAACTGGAGATGGTAAGAAAATTATAAAGTGCAGTTCAATCAATTTTGAGTATTCAATTTGTATATTGGTTTTATCTAAGTTGATTTGACAAATGTGCATGTTATTGCAGCCTTAATTGATCACCAAAATAGTCGGCGACTATATTTTTATCTTAATCAAGAAACATCAACAACAATGAATGTAATGCAAACTAGAGATGGTAAGAACGTTATAATATGAAATTTAATCAATTTTGAGTCTTTCTTTTGTAAATTAATTTTATAACTAGCTCATTATGTTTGCAGGTGTAGGTGATACTATGATAGGGGGTCATGGTCAATAGCTTTTTAGATAATC
This sequence comes from Chamaecyparis obtusa, assembly GCA_027943335.1. NCBI lineage: Eukaryota > Viridiplantae > Streptophyta > Pinopsida > Cupressales > Cupressaceae > Chamaecyparis > Chamaecyparis obtusa. The sequence goes on along the minus strand of BSBK01001420.1, from coordinate 650,695 downwards.
ATTATACTATATTATTGTAATGGGTTATCTATTGAGTGCTTTAACTCTATTTAGAAATTGGCTCTCAGATGTAGTAGCTTGTAGATGACAATATATGTATATTATATTTTTGAGTTAGACAGTATTGGATGTGTGCAAAATTGGCTAATTTTATTATGATATTTTAATCCTTTTATGAGATAATCAAGTAATTTCCTTTGGGTCATGTAATTTTTACAGGATGGTTGAATTTATTTTTAACATTTCACATGTCATGTGTTGTGTAAAGAATTAATGAGTTGTATGATAATAAAGTATTATTTCCTTAAATTTATGTAGAGGTTAGGTCAACATATGCTAGCCTCCATTCATTAGTATAACATAAATGTTAATTGAAATTAACATGTTTAACCTAGCAAAAAAATTGCATCCATAACTCATTACAACATAATCATAAACACATGATAACCAATTTTAGCTGGATAAAATTCAAAGAGTATCAACTACCTTAGCATATTTAAAATTTCATTTCACAAATACATAATTAATTTGTATACTCTACTTCAAATTATTCAAATCTTTTATTATTTTTAATACTCCAAAAATCTACAATTACATTAATAAGAAAGAAACATCTAAATATATTGATTTCAAATTAGGTATTAAAAAAATCATAAATTAATTAATTAATTTTTTTTAACTATACTTATTTTTTTGTGAACCATAGCTAATAAAATGTGTCAACAAGTTTGACTCAAGATAATAGATTATAGAGATATAATGTAATTAATAATTTAACTTTTTAAAAGAAATATTTCTTACTTATCAATAAAATAATTTTTTCATTTATCATACATTTAAATGTCACACACAAATCAAATCAAATATTTTTAATTTTTATTGAGAACATTTTTTTTAAATTAAATAATCGATAGATCAAAAAGGAAGGTACATAACAAAAAAAGGGGGAGGCGAGCCTCAACCACCAAGTTTAGCTGAAGACCATACTCAGTCAACAAGCACAATAAGTAACAGTTTAATGAGACTACAAAAGAGAGCAAAATAGAAGCTACTCCAAAATAACATCTTGATCATCAATCCAAGCTGTCCAACCCAACTCTCCTTCCATCCAAACCATCGTCTTCTTCTCAAGGACTTGAGAAAAGAACTCAAGTCTATCTAAAAAGGGGCCTCTAGTATCCCACATCTCTTTGAGCAGCTCCTTGAGGGCTTCTTCAAAAGCAACCTGATTGTCAATAATACTGGCCCATTCAAGCCCATGTTTCATCTTGTATATGAACATCGTAGCGAGCCCATCATGGAGAAATCTTTTCAACTTGTCATGTTCAAGCTTCATGATGCAACAAACCTACGAGACAATCTTAAAACGTATAAGTTTCAATTGAAACAAAGTAAGGGATCTGCTAACATCTTGGAATTTGTCCTCATTTCTACATTTCCAAATAAACCAAAGGATATGGGAAGAAAGAATATTCCAAAATAGATTAGCATCCCTCTTAAGACCAGATATATTTCCAATAATAGCATCAAGAACAGTGACATGATCAGCTATAGAAATTCCAAAGAAATTCCATATAGATCTAGCAAATTGGCAAGTAAAGAAAATATGTCTTAAACTTTCAGGAGTCCTGCAAATAGAACAAGAGTCAATACCACCAATCTTATTTTTAACAGGTAGCCTATCAAGAAGAATTTGCCATTTAAAATGCAATAACTTGGGAGGAACATGAGACTTCCAAAATCTATCAAGAATCTTTTGCCATTCAATAGAGTCTAGGTTCACATACCAGATGATATTCAGGTGTGAAATAACAGAGTGGTCTTTGTTAAGCACCTTATATATGTCTTTAGCTTTGATATTATGCAAGAGTGATCCATCATCCCAACGAAAAGATAGAAATCTATGGGAATCCACATCACATCTGCGAGGGAGATTAAGGTTATGACAGGCATTGGCAATCATATTATAAGTACGCTTGTGAGAGACAGGGAGATTGAATTTAGTTCTGATATCTTGCCAGCTAGCAAGGTTGTCATTCTCCAAGATATCAATGAGGCATTTAACACCCTGGTTGTTCCAGAGTTTCGCAGAACATCCTTGAGTCATAGCAAGAGGCTTACCATTATGTTGCAGATTCCACCATATAGATCGCTCACCATGAACAGAATTATTGTTAACAACACTAGAATTATCAATAAAGCCCCTCACAAGTTTTGAAGCCTTCCAGATAGACTTAAAAACCAGAGAACCATGGACGGAGATAGGGAATGTTCCAGCAACAAGGTCAGCAAAAGGAAGATTCTTCCAATACTTGGCTTGCTTAGGGTGACCAGATTGAATATTATATCTAAGGAGAATCTTACAAGGCTCTTGACCATCAAGAGCCCGAAAAATCCACTTAGCAGCAAGGGAAATACCTTGGATCCTAAGGTCTTTAAGGCCTAAGCCACCAGCTTTCTTATCAATGTGGCACCAACTCCATTTAACAATGTGTTTCTTTTTGTTACCTTGGTCGTCAGACCAAAGGAATCTTCTGATAGCCTTCTGAATTTCAAACAATTGGTAGTTGCTAAACATCCAAATAGAGGAATAATATATACTATAAGAAGACAAAATTTTCTGGCAAATCTGCACTCTACCAGCAAGAGACAGCGCCCTATTATCCCACTTGAAAAGCTTCTTGATAATTCTATCCTTAACCCAGATCCACATGTCTTTGAGAGAAGGGGAGATGGAAAAAGGAACCCCCAAGTATCTCACAATTTTATTAGGTTCGCCCCAAGAGTATCCAAATTGGGGAAACCAATCTGGAGGTTCCTCATTCCAACCAAGCATGATAGATTTGGATTTAGAGATGCGAGCACCTGAGATGGTTTCAAACAAGACGAAATTCAAATTGAGATGTTGGATATTAAGACAAGATAATTCAATGAAAAGCGAGGTATCATCCACAAATTGGATATTAAGGAGCTCCAAGCTATCAGGGAGAGGAATGCCCTTAACTTTGGGAGAGATAGTATTGTCTCTGAGGATATAATACAAGGCATCAGAAGCTATGACAAAAAGAGCAGGAGCAAGGGGGCATCCTTGACGAATAGATCGGGACAGGGGGATAGGATTAGATAAAAAACCATTGAGATCAATTCTAGCAGAGGAATCTTTAAGCAGGACTTGAATGTATCTGACAAATTCATCAGGGAAGCCAAAGGCCTAAAGAATAGAAAGGATGAAATCCCATTCAACATGGTCATAAGCTTTCTCAAAATCTAAAAGAAACATAGTAGAGCACTGATTCAAATTTTTGGCCCAATCCATAGATTCCCAGCTGGTAATAAGATTTTCCAGGATATATCGTCCTTTGATGAACCCAGTCTGGGTAGGGCAGATAAAGTTAGGCAAAATATTCACAAGTCTGGAGGCCAAGGCTTTGGCCAAAATTTTGTAAGAAACATTAAGCAGAGTAATTGGCCGCCAATTCTTGATGAGGTTCTTGTCTCCATCCTTAGGGATAAGTTTAATAATCCCCATATTGATAAAATTGCCAAGAGTGCCACGGTCATAAGCTTCTGAATAAAGATCAAATAAATCCTTGGCAATCCAATCAACATTGGATTGGTAGAATTTAGCAGGAAGGCCATCCGGCCCAGGGGCTTTATCCTTCTTAAGAGTAGATATAACATCAGATATTTCTTGTATTGATACCTTATCATTGAGTATGGAGGCATCCCCCTCATCAATTTTCTTGGGGATAAGATCCTTACATCTATTCCTAAGATCCTTGGCATTGCTTCTGTCCTCAGAACTGAATAGAACCTTATAAAACTTCTCGAAGGTAGCAGCAATGTCATTGATATCAGTAAGCTCTTGATTATCCACGACAATTCTATCAATTTTCTCTTTATTCTACTTATGTTTAAGATGATTAAAGAAGAATTTGGAGCCCTTATCACCATATTTCAACCATTGCTGGCAGCTTCTGATAGAGGCCCCAATGGTTTTAATATGTTGATGCTTCCTCAGAGTATCCCTGGCAATAGAGACACGTTCAACATGTGAAATAGACGTGGGATTAGCTTGAACCTCAGCTTCAGCTAATTGCAATTGTTTGTTCAAAGCATTGTCCACTCTTCTATAATTCTTAGCCTTCCTTTGCCCTAAGGTTTGAAATATTTTCCTCCATGAAGTAACATTGCTATTCCATCTATCAATATGAGTAAAAGAGTTATTAATATGGTTAAAATTCCTAACCATCTTAACAGCAATGTTAGTATCCTGATCATTAAGTAGCAAGGTGTTAAGGATAAATTTATCATTATGATGAGCAGAAGGGGAAAGAGTGTTTCTAATGTTAATAAGAGCAATGATAGGGAGGTGATCAGAAAGGGTAGAGGCAGAAGCAATAATAGGGGCATGCTGTTGGATAGGCGAGAAGGAGAAAAAATCAGAATTCACATAAAATCTATCAAGCTTGGAATAAATCCTCTTAGCCCCCTGTTGAAAATTACACCAAGTGTACCAGAGGCTAGAAGTATCTCTTCTATACCCTTCCATAGGATCAAATAAATTAAATTTTTATTTACAGCGATCCCAAAAGTCCTTCTCACGATGTTTCCAAGTAAAAGGGAGACCCCCAAGTTTATCATCTTGGTTCTCAACCATGTTAAAGTCCCCAACAAAAATCCAGGGAATGTCGGGAAGGTTATAAAGCTAGTCCCAAAGAATGATCCTATCTTTAACCTCATTGGGGGCGTAAATGGAGCAAATGCCAAATGATGAATCGTTAAGCTCAATAACAGCCCATGCCACACGGTTGCATGGGGAGCAACCAACAGACATAATATATTTATCCCAGTAAGGATTAATAAGAAAAGTAGCACCACCTTTCCCTTTAGGATGGTTAGTACAGATTTTGATAGCATCCCTCCAAATAAAATCTAGAGAAGAATTAAGAAGAAAATTAACAGCCTTAAGCTCTTTCATCATAAAAAAATCTAAGTTTTTGTGACTCATTAAAAACCTCTTAATAATTGACTTCCTATCTAGAGACTCTAGGCCTCTAATATTCCAGGATATGCACTTCATGATGACGAATTCAATAGAGGGCCAGTAAGAGGAGCCAGAGTCTCCCCGTTTTTCTTTTTATTTTTTGACCCTAAGGGCCTTCCCTTCTTTCTGGAAGCTGAGGAACCCCAGGGAGGGTCCTCCTCATCCTCACCATTATTCAGTTGAGAGAAATTGGAGTGGGGGCCAATCATATTGAAATCAGGATTCCCTATATTCCCATTAATGTTATGTTCAACCGGGTTCTGTATTCTAGCATTATCAGAGCCTTTATTAGCAAGTATAACTTCAATAAAAAAAATCATCATTTAATTCATTAAGACCAGAGATGGGGGGGCTGATGTTGCTATCATCAGAAGGGGGGACAACATTCAAGTTAGGGAAAGTTTTACTGCTAACCATGTCTGTAGGGACCTCACTCATGGTAACATCACCAGACCTACCATCCTGTGAGTTCTGTCCTTCCAAAAAATTAATATCAAAAATCTTACTGTCCATAGATGGTCCATTTTCAATTAACAGAGTAGGGGAAGCCAAAGTAGCAAAAGGGTTAGATTTGGAGGTAGCACGGATCTGGTCAGTAGCCAATTATTGCACACTCTTTTTCCTAGGCTTCTTATTTTTCATAGTTTGAAAACCCTCATTATCTCTCAAACTATTTCTTTGGTCCGAAACGATAGGTTGTTGAGCTATAGGGTTAATAAAACTAGATTTATCAGGCCCTTTTCCAGAGTGTGAATCAGAGAAGGATCGATTAGGGATTGAAGTATTAGGGATAGTGGCCAATTCCCTACTACCGGAATTACCATCCGCAAAGTTTCCTCAGGACGGTTCATTATTTTTCTTATTAATGATGGGGCAATTCTTCTGAATATGCCCTTCCTTTTTGCACAAAAAACACGTGTTTAGACCCTTGAGGATTTCAACCGGGTAGGAGATGGTTTCACCATGGATTTTCAAGGTAAGTTTTAGGGGAATATCAACCCTGGGTTTAAGAGAAACCAAAACCCTAGCATCAAGATTGGACACAAGTCTGGAAGTTTCATCAATTCTAATGATAGAGCTAAACAGAGCAAGCAAATGTGTAAGGAATTTCCATAGGAAAGGGGGAACTTCTTTTAAGATAAGCCATCTGGGTGAAGACAGGGCGAGAACTTCTTCACAAACAACATCATGCGACCAAGCCAGAGCCCTAAATGAAGTTTTACCAACATTCCAGTATTGCCGTTTTAGGGCTTCTACTTGAGCCTCATGATTATTAAAGAAAATAATGAAAAGCCCTTTTTGAATCTGTCTACAGAAAGAGATTTTAAGCCCTAATTTTAAATTCCATAAGTTATGAAACCAGTTGTCCAAGAATTTCCTAGGAGGTCATTTCTCAATATCAACGCATGCAAAAAAAATTGTGGTGTCACAGAGCCTAGACTTCTCTAGAGAAATTTCCTTGAGTATAGCGTCGTTGGGTGAGACAACAAATTCATTCAATATGTTAGGAGATTACTTACCTTCTTCGAGTGATCTCTTGCCTCCAACCACCTACACAAATCTCGCATCAATGGAGACCCCATGATTGCTGGGAGCCACCGTTTCAGCGAATGATTTCTTATGAGGTAAGGGTGAAGGGCTAGGGCTAGCTTTAACGACTGAGGGTGCGGATTCTGAATCAGAGGGAAAGGAAGATCCGGGAGCCGAAGACACATTGGAGGGCAAATGAGAAGCCAAGTTGGATGCAGGTTTAATGAAGCCATCGAAACCCATTTCCATAGCACAAGGAGTAAATGCAAGTCAGAGCACAATAAAGGAGTTAAGGTCCAGAGAAAGCAAACCGAAGTGGAGGAGTGTTCTCCTCCACACACTATCACCATGTCCTCAGGAGCACGCGTCACATCCGAGCATGAAGGACATAGCAGATGCCAGCGCAGATCGCTGCCAAAAATCGCTGATAAAATTCACTCGCAGAGCAAAGCCAATTCAAGTATAGCTTCCCCAAATAGTCTATTGTGGCCCTTGAGAACATTTTTAAATTCATATGTCAATGTAATAACCAAATAATAATAACCAGTGTCATTAAAAAATATAATCGACTGCCCAAATAATGTTAAGTCAACAAAACTCAAACAAAAATATCATTATAAAAATAGTAAAAATAAAAAGAAGTAATTTTTTGAAAAAAGTAAAAATAAAAATTATAAGATAAATTTTTTTATAGAAATCTTCAATATTGAAAATGAGATTATATATATTTTTAAATTTATTTTAACTTAATTTTAACAAAAGATTTAAATTAAAAAAATAAAAGTTAAAAGATTTAATTTTCTTAATAGAAAAATATTAATTTAATTTATTTTTTTAAAATTAAATTTGAAAAATTAACTCTCAAATTCATTGGAATATCGTGATTAAAAAAATAATTCACACAAATTTTTTATATAATATCTATTATAAATTCTAATATCTCTTATTAAATATAAAAACTTTATTATTAATTCTAATATCTCTTTCAAAGTTATTTTTATTAATCTACCACAAATATATACAAAGTAACATAAAATCATAATTTTTGTAATTTTGTATTATTCAAAAAAACTAAATAAAACAGTTCAAATTTTGGGCTCAACCCATGTTATTTTTTCTTCTTATTTTTTTAATTGAATAAATGGTTTACATAAAGTGAAATCCGTTGATCCACTCCAGAACATGTGAGTAAATCAGTTTGCACGTCACGTTTTATCTCCGGGCAAGTTGGAGCTGACGGCAGCTGTCAGAATTCGGAGGCTGCAACTCAGTCATTGGGATGGGACTCGACGTCTATACGGAATCTCCGGGCAGAGTGCCATGGATGGATGTATGGATGCGTGGATGGGGGGAGGAGCCTGGGGGATTCTGTCGGCTGGGTAGCTGGTGCCTTTAAAGGAAAGGGTGGAAGGTGGCATGAATATGGGTGTGGAAGAAAAGGGTAAGTCAAATATTAACATGACAAGGTGGTGGTACGCATGGCAAGGGTGAGCTGACTTGTTCACCAATCAAGCATTAAAAAAAAAAACCTCTTCATTGAGTGAGGAAATGTTCAAACTTATTTATTAACATTGCATTACCCTTGCTCCCAAAACCCAACATAGGAAACATGGAGGGAAGAGTTTATTATAATTTTATTTAAATAAATTATCATAAGCATGGGTAGATTTGGAGTGGGTCCCACTAGTATGCATAGGATAGAGTAGCCTTTATGTAATGATTTATAAATCTTTATTAATTTAAGTTTAGTTGGTAATGGTGTGAGTAAAATAGGGGTTTATTTATTGAAATTCTAATTAGGAGATTAATGGGAAGAGAAATAATATTCTCTATGGTATGGGAATAACTTTCTTCCCATACAAAATCCAGAGAGCATTTTGCTCTTAAAAATCTGGAAAATGTCATTTGTAATTTTATGATTTCTCCTTCAATTTCTTTGCTTGTTCATTTTTTTGAGAGCCATTTAAATGCATTGATTAATTAGTGTCCCATACTAAGAAGATTTATAGGTTGAATATTAGTTGTAAGAGATTTCTACATAGCAATCCAATACCTCATTTGTTCATTGTTTCATACTACATTTTGGAGGGATATGTATAAGATCTTATTCAATGGAAATTGATCATTATGAATATGGAAATTTACAATCTATAGTTAGGGAGATTACTATATTCATTCATCAATCAAACTATGCAATCTAATGCAATTATTTCTTTATCTATCCTATCAACCTTGAATATCATCTCACAAGAATAACAACATTTCTATTGCAAGAATGGGATACTCTAAGCATGAAAGTAATGAGTCTCTTTTATTTTAATTTATTATGGTAGCATTGTTTCCATTATGCTAACCTTTCCAATACATATATTTCAAGATGAAGAAGATCTCATACATATACATGACTAACATACAATATTTCAACTCATAATAAGGAAAGCTTTTCTCATGATACTTGAAGATGCTTTTCATTACGTTACTATATGCAACAAGAGAAGGATCTTTATACAAAGAACAACAAAACAACAACATAAGGTGTTTCTACACAATCACATCCAAAGAGTGAACTCTTTCAAGGCTTCTTCCACATGAGTCTTGACATCAATACCTGCAATAAAAAAGGGGAGAACCATGGGATGCTCACCTCCCAACCAAGGTCTCTATGAGACCACCCCCGAGCTTGGAGAACCAAGGCTAGATGGGTCTGATTCAACAAACAAAATGCTCACAATAATACACATATGCATATACAACAATTTACTCCCTCCCAAGGCTACACAAATGAGTCATAAAAGCTCATTGAAAGAGGGTGGAGGTGGGCTTTTCCAAGGGGAGAATGCCATTGCATTCAACATTTCTCAACATGAGTATCTCATTGCCTCTTCAAGGCTACATAATCAAAACCTCCATACACATACTATACTTATCAACATCCTCAAGATGCAAGGATACAAATGGATTCATGGTGCCCATACACCATGAATTTATCCCTCTTCTCCAAGAGAAGAGACTCTCACCTCAATGGAGAGCCCAACTAACCCCTTCACCCAAGGCCACTTCTTCCCTTCCCAAAGGGTGAGTAATGCCTCGCTCCCATGAACAATACTCCCTCATTCAAGAAAAATAACAAAAAAAGAACATGAATTCAAACCCAAATCCCATCCCATACAACACAATGTCACAACAAGCATAAAATTCATACACATAAGAGAGCAAGAAACAACATGCTAATCTATTGAAACCAACAAGTAAGCTTCCATGGCAAGGAGTAACCAACCTTCACAAGTGTTATGGAAAATAAAATTTGAGAAGAGCTAATCCACTTATCCTTCCTCAATCCAAACCCTAATGTCTCTAAAATTAGATAGTGGGTGAACACCCACTAACTCTACCAAGGGCCTCTAAAAAGGCCTCCAATTCCTACCCACCCACCATCCATAAATGTAGACTTGACCCCATAGTCCTATTGCCTTTTCCTTGTCCCCCATTATAAATACATGATTGAAAAGAAGGGTGGAGTTGGGTAAAGGTCAAGACTTCATCCAATTTCGTAGCTAATGGTAATTGGGTCATAAAATAGGTTACCAAGGTCACTAGGGGGTTATGGACATGCTTAAAACCTTCCTAACCCATACCCCAATCACTTAGGTACTTAAATAATGCCAAAAATGACCCTTAGAACCTCTTCTTGGCCTTTAGAAGTGGCTAGAAATAAAATGAATTTAAATAATCACATAACAAGTGTCAAGTGACACTAACGATTGCACATCCCATACAAAATATCATGTCCTGAATGAAAACATGCAGTTAACTATTAACACACATACAAATTCACATTTACAATGAGTTCACATTACAACGAGGCTTTTAATCCCATATCGGATTAAACCTTGGCTTACTCAGTTCACTTATGTTTTACCTTGGTTCTCCAAATAATTCCATGGTTCTCTTACCTACACACTAAACATAGAGCATCAGTAGTTCTAGATAGTAAATCACATTAAATATACATATCTAATTCATTATTTAACACATAAATCCATATGCAGAATTTAGTCCTAATTGAAAATTTTCATTCAATAATGTTTAAACATCATAATTACATAATCCTCATGACATGTCATCCATGAAGTAACCAAATCTAAACATGATTCAATATTCTCATTAATTCACATTACTAAACATGCATAATCAAAATTGTGACATACTCTAGATTCTAATCCACATACTATAATAATAATCATCAAACATAATGTTTTGAGTCTCTGTCAGAATAATCAACAAGTGTACCAATGTATCAAAATGTGAATGATAAAAAATGCTATGATGGGTCGGGGTGAGGCCTCACAGCAATGTTCGGTTACTTGGTTGGTAATTTCAGTAGAAGAATGGAGTTTCTCAGTCTTTGAGGGTGATTCTTGGTCGAAGTTTGTTAGGCTTCATTGATGGAGCTTGGTGGTCTTGGTGGTGATTCTCAGTTGGAAGTTCTGGTGGATCTCGGTTGATGTTGGTCACTTAGTGACTTGGTGGTTTGTTGCTCAGTGCTTAGTTACCGATGAGGTCTCGATGTTTATGCCTGTTGCTCGGTTGTTGAAGTGGCTCAGTCACTGGAGGAATCAATCACTGAAGGGAGCTTGGTCATTGAAGGAGAATTAGCACTTATGGTGCTCGGTAATGCTTGTGGTGCTTAGTTGGTATGGTTGCTCAGTAGAATTCTTGGCGTTCGGTAATTTGGCTTACCGATGGATGTTCTTGGAGATTCAACTTGGCCGACTAGTGCATTTAATCTGGGTGCATTCCTTGTGTTTTGGATTGACCATTGGATGTGTGGGGACCTAGATCTAGCATGTTGCAGTCTCCTATGTAGATCTGGAGGCTGACTTGGTGAATCAAATATTTTTGAAGTTATTTATGAGCTGACTGATGTTTGGCATTTAATATTTGTATATTTGGGAACCGACTGGCTTTTGGGATTTAATTGTTTGATCCAGTTGACTTGTGGCTTGGATTAATATTTAAGGGGATGTTTGGGTAGTTATTTAGGCATCAATCTAGAGTTTAGATTAGATCAAGAAATGTTTGTTAGGAATGAATGCAAAGTGTTTTGGCAGTCATTCTGTAGCAGTTGTTGTTGCATTCATGACATGGATTGTCATTGATGTCAACACAGTGATATTCTGGATATTAGCAGGAAAGTAGGTATAGTTTTGTTTTGTGCACATGTTGTATTATAGATTAGATTTTGTGTAGTTTATGGTATGTTCTTTTGTGTGTTATTAACCTATGGTTAACAGCACAAAAATAAATTCATTCATTTGTAAGAGTTATGAGCATTTTGGTGAAAGCAATGTTTAGACAGTGTTTCTATGTAGCGATGTTCAGAAATTGGAGGATATCTCTTAGCTGGGATGGAATATAATTTTGTGTAGTTAAAGAGATGTTGGAGACTCATTAATGATGATGTGGTTCATAGTGCAAACTTTGAGGACATGTTTGGAGAAAGTTACAGTAACTGCAAGCTGACAGTTTTATGTGAATTCTGTGTGTAGCGTGTAGAATTTATTATTTTGTATTTGAGGACCGACTCATTTGTAATTATTTGAGTTTGGTATATAAGAAGGAATTTTTTCCTTATTTTAATGTGTACTATGAAGATTTTGATGCGAATATATGCATGAAGTGAAGAAAAGAGCTAAGTCAGTGATGAAGGAAGACTTGTGAGTACAAAGATCTGGAATTGTGCAGAGAGTGTAGTTTTGGCACAGTGTGAAGGAGGTAATATATTTCATATTATTCTATTGAATAATTCTAAGATCTTTTGGATAGTGGGTTCAGAGATCTTGCCTTGAAGCTATTTGGGTAGTGGGTCCTTCTGTCTTTCATAAACTCTTAACCGGGTTAGAATCTTTTAATAGGGATTCAAAATCTCTTAACAGGGATTCATATGTACTAAATGTATTTCATAAGACTCCTAACAGGGTCCATCCTCTAACAAGGAACTTTCATATTAGTGCATCATTTTGTGGGCATCATTCCCACCGGGGTTTACTCTTTTCAAGAGGTTCCCTAGTTAACATATCTTGTGTTATTGTGCAATTGTGTATGATTATCTTTCTATGGTTGATCAGTACATTGATTATATTGTTTAAATCTATTGAATGGATAAATTATTTGATAACTGATTCACCCCCCCCTCTTAGTTATCTCGGGGATCTTTACTTTCTAACAATTGGTATCAGAGCAGCAGGTCCTTGAAAGAAAAGTTTAACAACTTAAGGAGATCCATGGTGAATTTCAGAAAAGAAAACCATAAGTTTGATGGAGTAAATTTTGACAGCTAGAAAGAAAAGATGAAGACACATCTATTGTGTTTAGGACCAAGTTATTGGTTGATTACAAAGAATGAGAAGACTATCATTGAGGAAGACAATCTAGAGGCAGGAACTAAAGATGAACTAAATCTATTCATGTGTAACATACTTGCAAGAGAAGCACTTTTGTCAGCACTACCAGAGAATGAATATAGTCAGGTAAGATGTTTGAAAACATCCCATGCAATTTGGAAAGATTTACTTTCTACTTTTGAAGGTGATGAACATGCAAAGAAGGCTAGATTACATAATTGGATTTGTGCATTTGAAGATATTAGAATGATGGAAGATGAATCTATTAGAAGCTATATTGGTAGGATGTCTGAGATTGTGATAGGAATAAAGTCTTGTGGAGGTGATAAGACAAAGAATGAAGTGATATGGAAAATTCTGAGAACTTTGACACTAGTATTCAAGCAGACAACGTAGATGATTGAACAAGTGATACCTTGTACATCAAAATTTTCAAGAGAGACTCTTCTTGGAAGATTAGAAACAACAGAGAAGAACTTGAGATTATTAGGAGAGCTACCTAGAATGGAAATAGCATTCAGTGCTCTTAGCATCAGACCTACAAGAAGTACTAGTGTGAATGGAGATTATGCCAGCAGTAGCAAATCTGAGGAAGATAAGAAGATTGAAGAAGGTATTGCATTACTTGTAAAAAGAGAACCAGATGGTAAGAAAATCTTTAAATGTTGGACTTGTCAAGAATATGGTCATTTTGCATCTAAATGTCCTAAAAGAGTTAAGAAGTATAGAAGCAACTTTAAACCTAGGAGATCTAAAGAATGTTATTATGCAAATGATGAAGATTTTGAAGCAGGAATTGAAAAAAATTTAAGTGACAATGATAATGATAACTTTGAGGAAATAGGATTTGTAGCAATTAAAGATGAAAGTTTTGAATCTGATAAAAGGGAAGAAAAAGCATTAGTTTCACAAGTTGAAAAGAAATTTGATTGGATTATTGACAGTGGTTGTTCACATCATATGACTAGAGATAAAAGAAAGTTTGTTAAGTTAGATAATTATGATGGAGGAATTGTTAGAGTTGGTAACAATGCACCTTGTTTGATTAAGGGTATAGGATCTATTACTCTTGATGAAAAGACTAACACTGATGATGTTTACTTTATTGATGGATTAAGACATAATCTACTAAGTTTTGGACAATTAGCTGATAAGGGTTATCAAGTTTGGTTTTCTGAGAAAACTTGTGTGATAAAAGATAAAGATGGAAATCTGATTGGAAAAGGATCTAGAACCAGAGGTAATGTATTTCAGTTGAATCCTACTGAGATGACATGTTTGATAACTAGGATTGATGATAGTTGGTTATGGCATAAAAGGTTTTGTCATATAAACTTTGATAATATTGTCAAGGTGAGCACTACACATGCGGTAAGAGATTTACCTAGAATTATGAAACCTACTAACATGATTTGCAAAGAATGTATGATGGCAAAGAAGAAAAGGAGTTCATTTCCCAATAAGAAGTTCACATCGGCAGAGAAGTTGGAGATTGTTCATACAGACTTGAGTGGTCCTACTAGGACTAGAAGATTCTATGGTGAAAGGTATTTTATAATTTTTGTTGATGATTTTACAAGAATGATGTGGATTGCATTTTTGAAAGAAAAATCTAAAGCATTTGATAAGTTTAAGATCATGAAAAGAAAAATTGAGAATGAATCTGGAATGAAGATTAAGTGTCTAAGATCTGATAGAGGTGGTGAATTTACATCTAGAGAGTTTAACACCTTTTGTGAAATGAATGGTATTAAGAGACAACTTTCAGCCCCTAGAACACCAGAACAAAATGATATTGTAGAAAGAAGAAATAGGTCATAGAAAGAAGAAATAGGTCAATAACTGAAGCAGCAAGAGTTATGTTGTTTGAAAATGATTTGGCTAAAATTTTTTGGAGAGAAGCAGTGAACACAATAGTATACACTATGAATAGAGTACAAATCAAAGCAGATAGAAAAAAGACACCTTATGAATTATGGTTTGGACATACACCCTCAGTTAAGTATTTTAGAATTTTTGAAAGTAAATGTTATATAAAGAGAGATGATGATATAAGAAAGTTTGATCCTAGAAGTGATGAAGGAATATTTCTTGGATATTCTTTAAAAAACAAAGCATATAGATGTTATAACAAAAGAACTAAGACTATTGTTGAAAGTGAAAATGTAAAAGTTGATGAGAAGTTTAAAATTCAGGAATGAATGCTTGATTATGAATCTGATGGAGAGGCACAACCTCAACCTAACATTGAAAATGCAAAATTATTCATTGAAACTAACAGTGATTTGCTGAATGAAAGTCATACTGAAGAAGACAGAGAAGAAAATAGAGAAGAAAATAGAGAAGAAAATAGAGAAGAAAGCAGAGAAGAATCTACAATTGGAACAAGATCAGTAACTATGACACCTAATAGGTATACTTCAAGACATCACCCTATTGAGCAAGTTATTGGAAGTTTAGATAGAGGAGTTTTGACTCAGAATAAGGTACATTTATGTTTGATTTCTCAAATTGAACCTAAGACTACTAATGAAGCTTGTGAAGATGAACATTGGATCAATGCTGTGAAAGAACTAGAGCAGATTGAAAAAAACAAGACATGGGAATTGGTCCCTAGACCTGAAGACAAGAATGTGATTGGAACAAAGTGGGTATTTAGAAACAAGATGAATGATCAAGGAGAAGTGATAAGAAACAAAGCAAGATTGGTATGTAAAGGATATTCACAACAAGAAGGAATTGACTATGAAGAAACTTTTGCACCTATGGCCAGACTTGAAGAAGTGAGAATGTGTCTAGCATATGCAACTTACAAGAAATTCAAAGTGTATCAGATGGATGTGAAGTCAACATTTTTGAATGGTGAATTGGAAGAAGTCTACATTGAGCAGCCTGAAGGTTTTCTTTTGACACAAGAAGGAGATATGGTATGTAAGTTAAAGAAAACTTTATATGGATTAAAACAAGCACCTAGAACCTGGTGTGTGCTAAAATGTTGTCACACTTTTATGAATCCTTACATGCAAGAAAACTCAAGAATGAGCTCTCACAAATCGATCCATAGCTCTTTATGCATGGAGTTGCAAGATTTGTAAAATTGCTCTCAGCTAGAGCTATAAACTCATAACCTTGCTAGTCAACCACACAATGAGAGATTCTAAATGAATGCAATGCTATGCAAATCTATATGGGAATGCAAATTAATCTTATGAGAATAAAGATGCAATTAATCTATGAAAATGGAAATGAAAGAGTTACAAACCCTCTAATTAAACTATGTGAGATTAATCTAAAACATGAAAGGAAATGATACCATGATAATGCAACTATGATGCAAGCTAGGATGTGATGTAGATGCAAGATGAATGCCAATGATGCTTCAAATCTTCAAAACTTGATGCAAGAATATCTCCAAAAGCTTCAAAAACCTGTAGCATAATAATTCAAGTATGTATGGTGTGTGCAAATGAGGAAGAGAGCTCTTCTTTTATAAGAAGTGAAAAACAATGGACCATGGAGATTAAGAGGCAAAAGACTTAATCAACGATGGAGAAAAAAAGAAGCTTGATCCTTGTGCACAAATATCCTGCAATAAGAAAATTAGGAGCATTTACTTTATGTTGAGCATTTACTTTATGTCCATGTGAGGCAAAAGTACTTTTATTTTATTTTTTATTTTATTTTCCTTTATAAATAAGAATTAAATGCTTTATTTGTGCAACAAGGATAAGAAGAAAAGTGGAGATTTTTTATTTAAATAAAAGGGGAGGAAATTCCTTTTAATTAAATAAAGGCTTAGGATAAAATGATTTTATTATTTAATTAAAAGAAATTTTTAATTAATTAAAAGGGATTTATTCTCTTAATTAAATAAGATTTTTATTTTTATTTTCTTTTAAATTAAATAAGGCTCAAACCTTAGGATATATTGAATTGATTATGATTTGATCAAAGAAATTGATATATTTGAAAAATGTTGATTTTTGAAAATATTGATTCAGGAATTTGATAAATTGCAGAAATGGGGGCCCAAAGTCTAGGCGACCATTTTAGGGTGCATACATTTGCCCCTCTTTGACTAATGTGTGATCGATCTGGGAACACATGTAGTCAAAGAAGAATTGAAATGTGAGATCGATCTGGGATCACAAAACAACTCAGATGTGAGGTCGATTCAGGATCACATTCGGACAAAACATAAACAACGGCCTTTGAACATGAGGTCGATTTGGAATCACATTCAAAGTAAGAGATAAGAATCTCAAATTTTAGCAAAAGCTCACAAAAGATGTCTGAATCAAGAGAATCAAGGAAATCAAAGATGAGAATCCCATAAATACTGCCCCCTCAGAGTCAAAATCAAAATCAGATAGAGAGGAACAACAAATTGATAAAGATTGATCAAATCAGAATGAAATCACAACTGAAGATAAGGGAGCATGATAAGATAACCATAAAATAGTGAAGACATGCCTCAAGTTGACTAGGTTTGACTGGGAAAGATATAGGATAAAGATTAAGTCAAACCTCAGAGAGAGGAAGCGAAAGGGGTGAATGAAAGACTAGAAGTTTGAAAGACATGGAAAGGAAGAAATTCCATCAAATATCAAAGAATTGTGCCTCAAATGGTCAGTCAACGTGACTCAGATTTTAGTTTCAAGTCTGAAATGGATAGAAAATGATGTGACATGAAAGACCAGAAATGAAAGATATGATCAAGAAGAACTAGAAAATGAGCACAGTTGACCAACTAGTCCGTAGATGATAAAAAGGAGAGCTCTCTCCATATGAAAGATGCAAAAACTAATCTAACATGAACCTAAAAATGCAAGCTACTATGAAAGTGGTTGACTTGCAAGGTCACAACGCTTATAGACATCTAATTATCATCATTGAGCATTATTGGTAGCGTCGTAAGATCATACAATGCACACTAGCATAACTATGTGGATATGAATATGATCTTTATCAGATAGAAATGTGGAAATCTCACCTAGGCATCAAAGACATGTAGGTCAAGATGACTAATGCAGTGAGATCACCTAAGTTTGATATGGCAAGATTATGCTTATATCGAGACACATGAAAGTCAGGATAAGTAGAAGCATGCACTCGCAAAACAGTCAAGGATAATACCTTGTCAATCCATAGTGTCAAGTAAGACTAGCATAAATGCTCATGACAGTTAAGATCAACAAAATATACCCACAAGTAGATAAAGAAATAAAATATGTTCTCATACCCTCAGTCTTCTAGCTATGCATCATTGAAAACTTCTTAGGGAGAGACCACTCATCAAAGAAATCCTCATAGACAACACACAAAGAAAAATAAAGTCAACATATCTCAATGAGTTGATTGTTTAAGTGCGTGTGTGTTGGTCATAGAGTCAAACTCTGGTTATCACATCTGCAAATGAGAAATAT
Organism: Chamaecyparis obtusa; assembly: GCA_027943335.1. Lineage (NCBI taxonomy): Eukaryota > Viridiplantae > Streptophyta > Pinopsida > Cupressales > Cupressaceae > Chamaecyparis > Chamaecyparis obtusa. The sequence goes on along the minus strand of BSBK01001420.1, from coordinate 632,288 downwards.
CGCATCATACTAGACTGTTGGGTAAGACCTCTGATAAGTGTTAAGAAACACTCGACGCAGGGGTAGTGTTGAAAAACATAGTTTGGGTGGTGTTGAAAAACACCTGTTGTGAAATTCCCCAAGAGACAAACGCACCTAAAAGACCTATGCTAATAGGTATGCCCCTTAGACAAAGACAAAGACCAATTCCAGACCAAGGCAAATAAGGTCAAGGCATGATGGAAAGGCTAAGTGTCGAGAGCGCATGCTAACAAATAGGGGTGCAAAGGCATCAAGTAGCGCCTGTTTCCAGGTTTTCACCACTTGGATTTATTGCAATTTTTTCTCTTTTTTTCATTTTTTTGGATTTTTTGCTACCAAGGTGCCTGTTTCCAAGTTTTCACCAAGGCACTTTTTCTTTTTTCTTTTTTTTTGAATTTTTTATTTTTTTTGATTTTTTTGTATTTTTTCAAGACTTTTTATGCTTTTTAGGATTTTTTCAACATCATATATCAATTTTTTTAGTATTTTTTCAAGATCAATAAAATATGTACAAAGGATGCCCCCAGATAGAATAGGCATCGAACTTCCAAGCAAGATCACAACTTGTAGTCCCAATATCTAGCAATGTGGAGGACAAAATGGATAAGCAAGCTGGTGGAAGAGATGGAAGACATGAGAATGAAGGAGAGTGAAGGGAAGACATCCTCAAAGAAAAAAACTCCTCAAGAGTACCCAAGCTAGGGAAAAAAAATTGTCATGTAAAGTGCATTTGGACAAGCAATGAAAGACTAGCATAAGATAAGTCACAAAAGCGTAATGCAAAATAAGGAAAGAGATGCAGTCCAAAGGAGTAGATATGTCAAGAGACTTCATAGCATCGTGTTTTACTCTTTTGATTAGATCAAGACCAAGGGGGAAAAAGATAGCGAAAGACTAGAATGAATGGAGGAAAATGAAAATGAAGGCTAGACATGAATGGAATGAAAGCAAGATCATCGTAAGATAGCTCACAAGATAGCCAAATATTCGTGCATAGGTCAACATTGTCAAGATCAAAGATGGAAAGATGAAATGGATGAAACATGTAGAAGAACTACGCATGATGCCTGATTGCCAGGTTTTCATCATGGTACTTATCCAAGGTGCCACAAGGGAGTGGTTTTCACCATAGGACAAATTTATTTGTCTTTACTTTTGCTACCAAGGTGCCTGTTTCCAGGTTTTCACCATGGCACATTTTTAATTTTTTCATCATTTTTTCATTTTTCTATTTTTTTGAATTTTATCTTTTTTGGAAGAAGGCAAGCTTTTCAGATAATGCTCCTTGAAAGGATAAACCATAATATGCCAAGGATTCAAAATGATATGCTCAAAAATGTTGATAGGGAAAGGAAGATGAAAGAGAAAAATGGAGGATAAGGTTTTATGTAAAGCGAGTGAGGTTGGAAGATAGGAGGAATAGGAAAATGAAGAAAAAAGATAGAAGGTAGAAAGATAATAAATGGAAGGATTGTGAAAGAGTAGATGGAAAGGAAGGCAAGATCAAAATCAACACACACCTTGAAGGGTGGTGAGAGGGTGGAGGGAACTTGAATGAAGGAATACGTGAAGGAATATGGTGAATGTTTAGTAGAGGTTGCAGTTTGGGCACATGGAATGGACGAATATTTTTGGAAGAAAATGAAGTGGAAGCCTTTGGAAGCTTGAATGTCAACTTCACTTTTTGTTCAACATGAGACTCTTTCAAGAGAGACTTTGGAATCCATATAGCTTTAAGATTTTTATTTCCTTTGGATGATTTAGAGATAATATCTTCAATGATGGATTTTGGAACCCATACTTGTCTTGTAGTTTTCTTCTTAGATATCTCTCTTGACTTTATGCCCCCATGTCGATTAGAGAAGACATGGTGATCTTTTTTTGATGAATTCTTGTATTGCTTCTTTTTCTTATATTGAACATTCAAGTTACTTCCAAAAGACTTGGGACTTATGGAGGAAGAAGGATAATATGACTGGTTTAGATGGATGGGTGAATGAAAAGGATTCAAGGGTATGTATCTATGTTTATCTTGAGGAAAGATAGGAGATGGAGGGACGTAAGGACCCAAGATGGATGATGAATTAAGAGAGTTAGGAGGGGAAAGTGAAGGGACATAAGGACCCAAGATGGAAGGAAGACATGAAGCCCTTAGCAATGGTGGAGGAGGTCCAAGGATGGACGTGGAAGATGCAAAAGGATAATCATTAAGTTCATCAGCATCTATATGACAACCAAGGACATCAGCATCTTTAGAGTGAGCATTAGGATTTTTAATAGTATCATGAACATCTTGAATAGGAGAAACTTTGTTGATAGGATCATTCAAAGCTTGTGAAGATTTAGGAAGAGTAGAAAGTGGAAGTGAGCATGGAGTGGTAGAACAAGAAGATGGAAGACTTTGATCTTGACAAGGATCTTTGGATAGCATAAGCGTATCAACTTTCTTTTGATTTTCAATAGGCTTTACATCAGAAGTAACAACACCATTTTTAATAACTTTAATGGAAGTATCATCTTTGGAAAGTGCAAGTGTGGTAAGGTTATTTTGATTATCAATAAGCTCAACGGTGTAAGTAGTAGCTTGATCTTTCTTAGGAGAAGATTTAAGACATGGTGGAATGAATGAGGAAGGGCATAAAGGATCAAAAGAACCATGAAATGAATGAGAGATATCATGACCAGGATTGGATGACATGGAGGGTTCTTGATCTTGATCTTTTTTTATATTCTTTTCTTTATCATTTTTAGAGTCCTCTTGACATGGAGCCACTTCTAAGGACAAGGAAGCATGTTGGGATTGTATGGAAGACTTTGGCAGAGATGGTGAAGGAATAGCTGGAGTAGTCATTGTAGCACATGAAGGCTTAGGCTCACTAGGTGTAGCATTATTAGAAGTATTTGCAGCCAAGTGAAGGTTAGCTTGAGTATCTTTAAGAGGTAGCCCTTGAGGATAACTATAGGGAACCACATGAAAAGCATTAGGATTTGAATTGGATGAAGTATTTGTGAGAGATTTGGAAGACTTAGTAGCTTTAGGAGATGTGTGGGTAGTGGAGGAAGTAGAGGATGGAATGGAACCATCACAAGACAAAGGTTCAACATTAATATGATATTGCTTGAGAGTGCAACCTTTATTTTCAGCATGAGAACTTTTAGAGGAGAGATCCTTTTGACATTTGAAATTAGCGCGGTAGATTTTCTGCTCCTTAGTAGGAATATTGTATTGTTCGCAAAAATCATCAAAGAATTCTTCAAATTTAGAATCATATGGATCCCCATCACAATCTACCCAATAGGATGACCCTTTAGTAAGCCTAAGCGCATGACGAGGAGGACTCTTAGGAACATAGGTGTCATCATCGCGTTGCTCATTATGGTATGCTTTGATATGAGGAGTAAGACTCTTTGAAGAAGTAGAAGAAGAATGAGATCATGAAGAAGAGGAAAATAAAGACTTCATGGAAGAAGAAGATTTGGATAATGAAGAATGCGAATAATTTTTAGAAGAGTCATGATAAGATTTGGAAGATGAAGAATTCGAATGGGGTTTAGAAGAATCATGATAAGACTTAGAAGATGAAGAATGAGAAGATGAAGAATGTTTGGAAGAAGATGATCGTGATATGATCATGTCTATGATTCTAGCAAAGGCATCTGATTTAATCAGCTTTTCTTTTATTTTTGCTATAAGTTTATCACCCATGCCATATTTAGAAGAACCATTGGAGGAACAAAATTCTTCAAATTGAGAAATGAGTTCAAGATCATCCATCCTCAAGAGAGGTTCCTTAACAAGATAGTTGAAATTCATGGTTCTAGAAGAGGAGGAATCAAGCATGGAAGAAATGAATAGAAGAGATGAATAGAAGAAAGTAGACTAGATAATAAGAGGAAAGGAATCAAGAAGAAGAAGAAGAATTTCCCATGGGAATAGAAGACTTTAGAAGAACATGGGAAATGGAGAAGAAAGAAGAAGACTAAGAGTCATCTTGTGTAATTGATACCATAACGTTCATTGAGATGTTGAGCAACATGATAGCACTTAGGATCTAACTTGGACTGACCAAGGAAGACCAAGCTTCTAAGGAGAACTCACTACAGCAGGACGGAACTCAGTTTCAATATTCCAAATAGATCTTTCAAAAGATTTCACAATGATGATCAAGCACATAGAACAGCAACCAGGGAGTTCAAGCAAATAGTCTTCAAGCAATGAGCAAGGGGCAAAGCAACCTTGCGCATGAATAGAGATAGTGACTTAGTATGCTACTCCTTAAAGATTCTACTTGTGTATGTTCTTAAAAATATTTTAGCAGGCACATATAACACAACACCTTAAAAAGTTGTCTACAAGGATATACATGGCTTTCTAAAAGGAGTCCTTGATATACGCAAGGTACATGAGGCCCAAATCCATAGATGAGAAGAATCCAAAATCACACAGCCAGGGGGAGACGGTAACCCAAATCTCCTCCTTCACTTCTCAAAGGTATAAAGTTCTTTGAGGCTTAGCCAAGAGTGATATCAAACTCAATTCCCAAGAGAGGTGTCTTTGGATTCACCTCCCGATAGTTATACTCTATCAGAACACAGGAGTTAAGGTCATCCCTTGAGGTGGTGTGTCCCCAAGCAGGCCTTCTAGAAATAAAAACTAAGTAATTCACTATCAAAAGTATTTAGAGCACTAAAGGTGGAACACTTAACTCTTCAAGTAAATGCAAAGTGAGTCCAAAAGTGGAACATTTAACCCTTTAAGATAATGTGAAGTGAGTCCAAAAGTGGAACATTTAACCCTTCAAGAGAATGTGAAGTGAGTCCAAAAAAATGGAACACTTAACCCTTCACACAAACTCAAAGTGAGCCCAAAAGTGGAACATTTAACTCTTCACACCAACTCAAAGTGAGTCCAAAAGTGGAACATTTAACTCCTCACATCAACTCAAAGTGAGTCCACACCTTAGAAAACAAGTGAGTTCCAAAAAGCACAAAAGGGTTGCCTAGTGGAGCAATTAACACTTCTTTCCTGTAGACCCCTCCCCTTTAATGTGGCACTGATCTTGCAACCACGGGGCGAAAATGAGGGGCCGACAGATTAGCAAGTCCAATAACCCAAGATAGAAATCTAGATCAATCACAAGTAATCTAAAGTTGCTTATCAATACTACTCACAAATGACAAAGGGTTGAATCAATAGAATATTTAACTTTCTAAGCAAACATAGAGTGAGTCCACAAAGTGGTGCATTTAACTCCTTATGTAAACAAGGAATGAATCCATGCCCTCAATCACTCAATGAGATATTTGATATTGGAACCAAGAATTACTTAAGGTTTAAACACAAGCATTCACTTACACAAACTTGTATGGAAGCAAATCTATGTTCATTCATTTCCCATTAAGAGCATCAATTGAAATGTGTTCTATGAAAGCATGTAAACACTCAAGCCAAACACATGAGAGGTTAAATTTTAATCCCAAGATCCAAATATTGTAGAGTTGTAACAAAATACCTCAAGTCCAACGCAACGCGCTTAGTAGATTTCACCTTTTTTTTGTTTGTTTTAAGTATTTTTCATGAAAGCAAGCCATGCACCTTCAAATGAACAAGATAAGAAAACAAGCAAACAACATATGCAATGTATATCCAACTTATGCAAACCCTAGGGTTAGATCTGAAAATCAATTATTAGGAGCAATGATAACCAGCAAATGATCCAAATGATAACTCATATCATGCAATGAACAATGAAAAATAAGTGCATACCCATCACAAAATTTTATTTTTTTTGCATTTGACTTAGTCAACAAGATCTGATTTTTACCACATAAATTCAGACCCCAAACTCAAAATGTAGAAAAGGGACCTCTATCAAAAAATAGAGAGCTTTCCAAAAATGTAAAAATTTCAAAAAAATCTTTTCATTTGTGCCCTAGAGACCTATTTTATCAAAACATACTAGTTTTTATAAATTGACTAAATGAGCTATGATATGATTTCTAAATTAAAAACACATTGAATGGACCCCCTGTATAATTTTAAGACCTTTTCAAAAATGTAAAAATTTCTAAAAAATACATTGATTTGCGCCAAAAATTGATTTTTTATGAAAACTCAAGAAAAAATCATAAAAAATACAAATCACATCCAAAAATTCTAAATTTTTTTTTGGAGCTTCTTTGATATGTCACCAACCTACAAAACAAATTTCAGACCAAAACATCAAGTCTTTTGGGAGATATGATCAAATCTTTCAAATCTAGGGTTTTTCAACTCCAAACAAATCTGCACAAGGGTTAGCTCCAAAAATAATCAAAACCAGCATGTAAGAGGTGAGTTGCCCCATGGTGGGTGTCAAAAAATGTGTGCTAAAATGTTGTCACACATTTATGAATCCTTACATGCAAGAAAACTCAAGAATGAGCTCTCACAAATCGATCCATAGCTCTTTATGCATGGAGTTGCAAGATTTGTAAAATTGCTCTCAGCTAGAGCTATAAACTCATGACCTTGCTAGTCAACCACACAATGAGAGATTATAAATGAATGCAATGCTATGAAAATCTATATGGGAATGCAAATTAATCTTATGAGAATGAAGATGCAATTAATCTATGAAAATAAAAATGAAATAGTTACAAACCCTTTAATTAAACTATGTGAGATTAATCTAAAACATGAAAGGAAATGATACCATGATAATGCAACTATGATGCAAGCTAGGATGTGATGTAGATGCAAGATGAATGCCAATGATGCTCCAAATCTTCAAAACTTGATGCAAGAATATCTCTAAAAGCTTCAAAAACCTGTAGCATAATAATTCATGTATGGTGTGTGCAAATGAGGAAGAGAACTCTTCTTTTATAGGAAGTGAAAAATAATGGACCATGGAGATTAAGAGGCAAAAGACTTAATCAACGATGGAGAAAAAAAGAAGCTTGATCCTTGTGCACAAATATCCTGCAATAAGAAAATTAGAAGCATTTACTTTATGTTGAGCATTTACTTTATGTCCATGTGAGGCAAAAGTACTTTTATTTTATTTTCTTTTATAAATAAGAATTAAATGCTTTATTTGTGCAACAAAGATAAGAAGAAAAGTGGAGATTTTTTATTTAAATAAAAGGGGAGGAAATTCCTTTTAATTAAATAAAGGCTTAGGATAAAATGATTTTATTATTTAATTAAAAGAGATTTTTAATTAATTAAAAGAGATTTATTCTCTTAATTAAATAAGATTTTTATTTTTATTTTCTTTTAAATTAAATAAGGCTCAAACCTTAGGAAATATTGAATTGATTATGATTTGATCAAGGAAATTGATATATTTGAAAAATGTTAATTTTTGAAAATATTGATTCAGGAATTTGATAAATTGCAGAAATGGGGGCCCAAAGTCTAGGCGACCATTTTAGGGTGCATACACCTGGTATGCAAGATTGGATAAGTATTTATTGAAATTGGGATTTATAAAAGGAATAGCAGATAGTAACTTATACACAAAAGAAATTGAGAATGGTTTGTTAGTTATAGTTATATTTGTTGATGATATTATCTTTGGAGGAGAAGATGAAGCTAGTGACAAATTTGCAGATGAAATGAAGACTGAATTTGAGATGACCATGATTGGAGAAATGAAATATTTTTTGGGATTACAGATAACACAAAGCAAGGAAGGTATATTTGTAAGTCAGAATAAGTATTTAAATGAATTATTGAAAAGATTTGGAATGGAAGATTCTAAACCTATTGGAACACCTATGGTAACTGGACATAAGTTATCTAGCAAAGATGAGACACCAGCAGTTGAGCAGAAAAAGTACAGATCTATGATTGGAGGATTGCAGTACTTGACACATACAAGACCTGATATAGCACATTCAGTGGGGATTGTAGCAAGATTTCAAGTAGAACCTAGAGAATCACATTATGCAGCAGTAAAGAGGATACTGAGATATCTGAAAGGAACAATGGATTATGGATTATGGTATGAGAATTCTGATGATTTTACTTTATGTGCCTATACTGATGCAGATTGGGGAGGCAACGTTGATGACAAGAAAAGCACTAGTGGTGGAGCCTTTTTTCTTGGAGGTAAATTGGTCTCTTGGCTAAGTAAGAAGCAGAATTGTACTTCACAAAGCATAGCAGAAGTAGAATATGTTGCAGCAGGAAATAATTGTAATCAGATTATTTAGATGAAGCAGATGTTGAAAGATATTGGAATAAAGTTTGATGAGCCTGTTGTTATACATTGTGACAACACTAGTATAGTGAGTATGTCAAAAAATCCTATTTTACATTCTAAGACTAAACATATTGAGATCAAGTATCATGTTGTAAGAGAGAAAGTTGCAGAAAAAGAAGTAAGATTGGAGTACATAAGTACAAAGGAGAAGATAGCAGATATATTTACAAAGCCTTTACCTAAAGATACATTTGTGTATCTGAGAGGTATGCTTGGGGTTATGCCCCAACCTATTTTTGAGAATTGATGCAGATGATTGCATCCGTCCAGTGGTATATGAGCCCTATCTTTCTTCTGGATTGGATGTTGGAACTTCCTCTATGGGGGAGTTTATGAGTTGAGTCATGAGGACTCTTGTTATTGTATTTTTTTGAAAAGTGTCTTTTGACATTAATTTGTTGTTGAATTAGTGATAGAATTTCTATCATTAATGTCAATGGGGGAGAGATATACATGAAAAACATTGTGGGTTGTATGAGAGAGCTGAATAGGAAAATGAAGCAAGATTTGATTTGATATTTTGCAGTGATGTTGCAGTATTGGATTTTTGGAACATTGGATGTTTTTCATCTATGTTGCCATCAATGCCAATGGGGGAGATTGTTAGGAATGAATGCAAATTTTTTTGGCAGTCATTCTGTAGCAGTTGTTGTTGCATTCATGACTTGGATTGTCATTGATGTCAACACAGTGATATTCTGGATATTAGCAGGAAAGTAGGTACAGTTTTGTTTTGCACACATGTTGTATTATAGATTAGATTTTTTACAATTGATGGTATGTTCTTTGGTGTGTTATTAACCTATGGTTAACAGTGCAAAAAGAAATTTATTCATTTGTAAGAGTTATGAGCATTTTGGTGAAAGCAGTGTTTAGACAGTGTTTCTGTGTAGCGATGTTCAGAAATCGGAGGATATCTCTTAGCTGGGATGGAATCTGATTTTGCACAGTTAAAGGGATGTTGGAGACTCATTAATGATGATGTGTTTCATAGTGCAAACTTTGAGGAAATGTTTGGAGAAAGTTACAGTAACTGGAAGCCAACAGTTTTATGTGAATTCTGTGTGTAGCGTGTAGAATTTATTATTTTGTATTTGAGGACCGACTCATTTGTAATTATTTGAGTTTGGTATATAAGAAGAAATTTTTTCCTTATTTTAATGTGTACTATGAAGATTGAGATGCGAATATATGCATGAAGTGAAGAAAAGAGCTAATTCAGTGATGAAGGAAGACTTGTGAGTACAGAGATCTGGAATTGTGATCTTGTGTAGCAGAGAGTGCAGTTATGGCATAGTGTGAAGGAGGTAATATATTTCATATTATTCTATTGAATAATTCTAAGATCTTTTGGAGAGTGGGTTCAGAGATCTTTCCTTGAAGTTGTTTGGGTAGTGGGTCCTTCTGTCTTCCATAAACTCTTAACCGGGTTAGAATCTTTTAACAGGGATTCAAAATCTCCTAACAGGGATTCATATGTATTGAATGTATTTCATAAGACTCCTAACAGGGTCCATCCTCTAACAAGGAACTTTCATATTAGTGCATCATTTTGTGGGCATCATTCCCACCGGGGTTTACTCTTTTCAAGAGGTTCCCTAGTTAACATATCTTGTGTTATTGTGCAATTGTGTATGATTATCTTTCTATGGTTGATTAGTACATTGATTATATTGTTTAAAGCTATTGAATGGATAAATTATTTGATAACTGATTCACCCCCCCCTCTCAGTTATCTTGGGGATCTTTACCTTCTAATAGTGTTAGTAGCTTGCGGGCTTAGGTAGCAGAAAGATTGCTTGGAAGTTCGAGTACAAGTTTAGATCTTTCTTGGAGTGCCTACCAGTGTCCTATTATGTTTTAGACCTTGGCTAGCTAAGGAGAAGTGTGTTAGATCCTTGGTGATCTTGTAGAACTATTTCTTGCATTGTAATTGTCCATAATCGAGAAGGCCTTACAGCTCAACACATTGCATGTAATCAGTTAGTTGATGAATAAAGACATCTATTTTCCTATAGATCTAGTTTTGTTCTTGTGTAATTCCATTGTGCTAGTGTTGGCTGCAAGTTTGGATAGTCCTTAATTGGATTCTCTGACCTTGACTGCATAAGTATAATAGTTCATCTAAAAACAACCTTGGACAAAGAGGTGAGGAAGTTTTTACAAGACCTTAAAGGAAGCATCTAGAAGACTATGATCATGAGATTGAGTCTCATGTGTGCTGGCTAAAATTATTTTATGCTCTCTCCTACATAACTTGGAGTTCACCTAGAGTGATGCAAAATATATAAGAGACATAGCGCATAAGTATGCTATTCAAGGTACATTATCCCTACAGAACATATGGCTGATATTCTTACCAAGTTTCTTGCTAGAGGTAAGGTTGTGTACCTTCAAGATAAACTTGGAATGTTGGAGAATGAAGCCTTAGATGAAAAAGGAGTTTCATCTATTATCTTGTATGTTATTGCATTCTTCTCCTTGAGAGAGAAGTCTAAGGTGAAAGCCCTTGTTTCCACCCTTTGGGATGAGCCATGATGGATCCATCCTCTGACATGAGTCAAGGTGGATTTCACATGTGTGACTCCAAGACCTATGGGCCCTCCTATGAACATTGGAGAAAGGTGATGACTTTTTGACAATGAACACTTGTATTTGATGTTACAAGGTGATGATCTTGTAATGAAGATTCATTATGGTAGACATTTATATGTTTGTGCACATACCATAATAGGGTTATATGTAAATGGAATGTAATGTTCTTATTTACTATATCCTTGTATCATGATCTTAGGTGATATGAAAACTAGGTATCACGATCAAAGGTGATTCCTCATATCAAGGTGGTATGAAAAATAGGTATCATGATCAAAGGTGATTCCTCATATCAAGGTGGTATGAAAACTAGGTATCACGATCAAAGGTGATTCCTCATATCAAGGCGGTATGAAAACTAGGTATCACAATCAAAGGTGACTCCTCATATCAAGGTGGTATGAAAACTAGGTATCACAATCAAAGGTGATTCCTCATATCAAGGTGGTATGAAAATTAGGTGTCACAATCTAATGTGATTCCTCATATCAAGGGGTGAACAAACAATAGTGGGTTACACTTTTTTGCCTAAATGGACACTGAACTCTACATTTTGAAAAAAAACTTTCAGATTTACATGAATATTGCCATTGAACCGTTCAAAATCAGAGGATGAAGTAAATTAGAGTCTTTTAAAATTTTCTATCTAGATTCTAAATATATAAATATATATATATATATATATATATATATATATATATATATATATATATATATATATATATATATATATATATATATATATATATATATATATATATATATATATATATATATATTGAATTAATTTGAATACTTTTTTCTTTCTCCTATGAAAATCGGTATGGGGCTGAAAATGTCATTTCAAATAGTAACATTGTTTTCATAGAGCATAACTTTTTTTGTAAAATAGATATCAATACGATTCTTTCAAATTTAGTTTTGTAACATCCATAAAAAGGGAATGCAATTGGTTTCGTAACATTATGATGATTATTTCATATTTTATTAATTTTTGAAGTTGACTAAACCGTAATTTTGACATACCATGACTACATAGCTTATAACTTTTTGTGTATTTATTGAAATTCAAATTTTTTTTTTGATAGAAAGTAGACTCAAAGATGGAGGGCACTGTTATTTTTCAAATTTTTTTTCAATTTTCTACTATTTTTCATTGAACATCAAACTTGAGGGTTTATATTTGTAAAAAAACCTACATTCGATTAACATAAAAAAACATATACATAATAAACTAAAAAGTTGCCAAATCTATAATCATTAGAAAGCTAGTTATGAGTACTTCTACTATGCAAAAGGATGTCTCCTTATTGTTCCATCTGACCCCCACGCTTGAGCCTCGAAGCCATGAAATGTTCAAAATTTTATCAAACTCTGCAAATTACCCTTACTCAGGGACTTTCGATTGAAAGTACCTAGTTTCAATAGAAAGTACTTTCTATCAAAAGTAATTTGCATAAAACTATACAAATTTCCCTTAAACATGCAATTTTCATATAAACTAAAAGTACTTTCAATAGAAAGTACATTCTATCAAAAGTATGTGAGTAAATCCAAGATTTCATGGTTTTCGAGATGAATTCCTTCCTCTAAAAAATTGTAACCCACTATTGTGGGTTCACCCCAAGGTGATATGAAAATTAGGCATCAAAATTAAGGTGATTTCTTATATCACATATTAGGTGATATATATAAAAATGGGTATCATGTGTTAAGTGATTCCTCATCTCATGAGTTATGTGATACTTATCATCACGTGTTATGTGATATCTACTTTCACGAGATATGTGAGATTTCTTATCACAAGAAATGTGATATATGATTTTATCTTCCCTAACTAAGAGGGAGTGTTGATGCATGTAGCATCGGTTAGATAAATAAAATTGATTATATAATTATTATAAGAATTGATTTATTATATATATATACATATATATATATATATACATATATATATATATATATATATATATATCTATATATATATATATGTATGTATATATATATATGTATATATATATATATGTATATATATATATATGTATATATATATATATATAATAGTTGATATTATTTATATTAATATACATATATATGTGAAGTTAATCTTTATTTATTCTTATAATGATTATATAGTTAAATTAATAAATTAGATTAATGAATAGACATGTCCATTAAGGGACTTGTTTCTTCTTGTCTTTACCTTGTATATATTCAAGAGATCAATGCATTTGGAAAGGACATACTTTTACGACAGTGCTATTACATTTGCAACAATCTGGTGCAATGATCTGGAATTAACAAAAGGTTTATTTTAAGTTTATTTCTAGCTATAAATATACAAATAAATTGGTCTAAACACATAATATATAAAAGGCAAGCTGACTCTAAATAAGAGCGGATAGTGCCAAACTCTCGACATAAACTTGCAGACTAAAGGTAAATCGATGGAAAAAAAAACACAAATGACATGTGTGAACTTTTGCCAGATATGACATGTCAATGATAAAAGAGAACCAGTTGATGTCAAAAAACTAATTACTATTGTCAAATACATATTGACACCACAAACATCTAATTTGATGTCTGACTGATCAAAACTCAACTTGCAGCTTCAGCCAAAACACAAATTTGTGTTTGTATTTGTAGATCATCGTCACAATACATCAAATTTGTGGGTTAAAAATGAAACTAAAAAAAAATGAATCGGGTCAAAATAATTGTAGGTTGAAGACCAATTTTGGCACCAAAGAGGAGATATTTATAAATTTGTGCTAGCAAAGGGGATATGCCTACAAATATTGCATCATACAGACCATATTTCTCCAAATATTCATAATAAACTGCTAGTCACTAGTACAGTAGACCCACTTTTTAGACAAACATTTCCGACCAAGTTATAAAATGATTTTCCATGGTCGGTTTATAGAAGAAAAATTTGATTTTTTAAACTTCTATTCCCGTATTGGTCAGAATTATGACCCTAAAGAGGGGTCATAATTCTGACCAACACGGGAATAGAAGAAAAAAAAATTCAAATTTTATACATATATCCCGCCGACTGGCACATTTCATTTTATTTCATTTTTCCATAGTTCACGAGCAAAGGAGTGTTGAAGGAGGTGGTATAAGGTGGGAAGCTACACTAGGTCCACACCCATCCACTCATGTCAAGATCTTGTCCAAAATCATGTTGAAATATCCATTCACCTAAATCAAGATCCTTCCCTCTCACTTCCTTTGTTACATAATCACTTTTGGAGTATATTCTAAAGTCCTTGAATCCAATCAAATGCAAGTCAATAACACCAAATATATCACTTAGAAGTCTTGTGAAGAGACTTGGTGAGTTTAAGAGTCTTGGTGAGTTTAAGTGATATATTTGGTGTGATTGACTTACATTTTCTTGGATTCACAAGATCTTGACATGAGTGGATGGGTGTGGATGCTGGGATGAGGGGTGTATTGGTCAATGTGATCTTCTTGTGAATACATAGTCTAGTGTTTATATTATTAAACTCTCTATTCAATGCAACATTGATAGGAAAAGCATTCATTGATTGGTATTATAAGTTTTGATCATTCCATGTACTGATTATATTATTTTGAAGTGTTAAAATCAAATAATTTCAGTCCTTTTATTGACTATTCCTGTACAATGCTCGGTGTGCAAACAATCTTTGTCTTGAAGAACCAATGTTTTCCTAGTCTCTGTCAAATATTTGGCAAGCAATGATGTATTCAATATCTCTAAAGTTCTTCAAAAGACTTAAACTCACCAAGAATCTTCACCAATACACCCCCCATCCCCCCATCCACTCATGTCAAGATCTTGTCCAAAATCATGTTGAAATATCCATTCACCTAAATCAAGATCCTTCCCTCTCACTTCCTTCATTACATAATCACTTTTGGAGTATATTCTAAGTCCTTGAATCCAAGAAAATGTAAGTCAATAACACCAAATATATCACTTAGAAGTCTTGTGAAGAGTCTTGGTGAGTTTAAGAGTCTTGGTGAGTTTAAGTGATATATTTGGTGCTATTGACTTACATTTTCTTGGATTCATAAGATCTTGAGATGAGTGGATGGATGTGGATGGTGGGATGGGGGGTGTATTGGTCAATGTGATTTTCTTGTGAAGACACAGTCTGGTGTTTATATTATTAAACTCTCTATTCAATGAAACATTGATAGGAAAAGCATTCATTGATTGGTATTATAAGTTTTGATCATTCCATGTACTGATTATATTGTTTTTAAGTCTTAAAATCAAATAATTTCAGTCCTTTTATTGACTATTCTTGTACAGTGCTTGGCATGCAAACAATCTTTGACTTGAAGAACTATTGATTTCCTAGGCTTTGTCAATGTGATATGCTCGTGAAGACACAGTCTGGTGTTTATATTACTAAACTCTCTATTCAATGCAACATTGATAGGAAATCATTCATTGATTGGTAATATAAGTTTTGATCATTTCATGTATTGATTATATTGTTTTGAAGTCTTAAAATCAAAGAATTTTTGTCCTTTTATTGACTATTCCTATACAATGCTTGGCGTGCAAACAATCTTTGTCTTGATGAACCAATGATTTCCTAGGCTCTGTAAATAGTTGGCAAGCAATTATGTATTCAATATTTCTAAAGTGCTTCAAAAGGCTTAAACTCACCAAGACTCTTCACAAGACTTCTAAGTGATATATTTGGTGTTATTGACTTACATTTTCTTGGATTCACAAGATCTTGACATGAGTGGATGGATGTGGATGGTGGGATGAGGGGTGTATTGGCTAATGTGATCTTCTCATGAAGACACAATCTAGTGTTTATATTATTAAACTCTCTCTTCAATGCAACATTGATAGGAAAATCCTTCATTGATTGGTATTATAAGTTTTGATCATACCATGTACTAATTATATTATTTTGAAGTCTTAAAATCAAAGAATGCTTTTATTTCATTTTGGCATAGTCCACGAGAAAAGGAGTGCTGAAGGAGGTGGTATGAGGAGGAAAGTTGTATGTTGACACCCCCTATATGCATCTAGCCTATAAGTTTTGTCATCTCCTTCTCTTCCACATTACTATTCTCAAACCCAAGCAAACATCAAGAGGAATAGGCATTCAATTTCAACCAGGTCATTGCAGTCTTGGTAAGAGATTCAATTTTTTTGGTATTTTATTAATGAAGGGTACATTTTTTTTCAAATTGTTTTTATTTGTCATAGGTTTGAAACCCTAATCTCTGCACTTCTAATGGTATTCACGCCACCATTAGAAGTGGCATGAACACCATTAGAAGTGGCTCGTGAATTTCCACTTCTAATGGTGTTCAATTTCTAGAGATACACAGAAACCAGTCAACTAAGGGTGGGTTCTTTGTTTCCTCATCAACTGAGTTCAAGGTAAAATTGATGTATTCAATATTTCTAAAGTGCTTAAAAATGCTTAAACTCACCAAGACTCTTTACAAGACTTCTAAGTGATATATTTGGTGTTATTGACTTACAAAACCAATGATTTCCTAGGCTCTGTCAAATAGTTGGAAAGCAATGATGTATTCAATATTTCTAAAGTGCTTCAAAAGGCTTAAACTCACCAAGACTCTTCACCAATACACCCCCATCCCACAATCCACACCCATCCACTCATGTCAAGATCTTGTCCAAAATCATGTTGAAATATCCATTCACCTAAATCAAGATCCTTCCCTCTCACTTCCTTCGTTACATAATGACTTTTGGAGTATATTCTAAAGTCCTTGAATCCAAGAAAATGTAAGTCAATAACACCAAATATATCACTTAGAAGTCTTGTGAAGAGTCTTGGTGAGTTTAAGAGTCTTGGTGAGTTTAAGTTATATATTTTGTGTTATTGACTTACATTTGCTTGGATTCACAAGATCTTGACATGAATGGATGAGTGTGGATGGTGGGATGAGGGGTGTATTGGTCAATGTGATCTACTCATGAAGACATAGTCTAGTGTTTATATTATTAAAATCTCTATTCAATGCAACATTGATAGGAAAACATTCATTGATTGGTATTATAAGTTTTGATCATTCCATGTACTGATTATATTGTTTTCAAGTCTTAAAATCAAAGAATTTATGTCCTTTTTTTGACTGTTCCTGTACAGTGCTTGGCATGCAAACAATCTTTGTCTTGAAGAACCAATGATTTCCTAGGCTCGGTCAAATAGTTGGCAAGCAATGATGTATTCAATATTTCTAAAGTTCTTAAAAATGCTTAAACTCACCAAGACTCTTCACAAGACTTCTAAGTGATATATTTGGTGTTATTGACTTACAAAACCAATGATTTCCTAGGCTATGTCAAATAGTTGGCAAGCAATGATGTATTCAATATTTCTAAAGTGCTTCAAAAGGCTGAAACTCACCAAGACTCTTCACCAATACACCCCCCATCCCACCATCCACACCCATCCACTCATGTCAAGATCTTGTCCAAAATCATGTTGAAATATCCATTCACCTAAATCAAGATCCTTCCTTCTCACTTCCTTCGTTACATAGTCACTTTTGGAGTATATTCTAAAGTCCTTGAATCCAAGCAAATGTAAGTCAATAACACCAAATATACCACTTAGAAGTCTTGTGAAGAGTCTTGGTGAGTTTAAGTGATATATTTGATGTTATTCACTTACATTTTCTTGGATTCAAAAGTTCTTGACATGAGTGGATGGGTGTGGATAGTGGGATGAGGGGTGTATTGGTCAATGTGATCTGCTCGTAAAGACATAGTTTGGTGTTTATATTATTAAAATATCTATAATTTAATGCAACATTGACAAGAAAAGAATTCATTGATTGGTATTATAAGTTTTGATCATTCCATTTACTGATTATATTGTTTTGAAGTCTTAAAATCAAAGAATTTCAGTCCTTTTATTGAATGTTCTTGTACAGTGCTTGGCGTGCAAAGAATCTTTGTCTTGAAGAACTAATGATTTCCTAGGCTTTGTCAGATAGTTGGCAATCAATGATGTATTAATTATTTCTAAAGTGCTTCAAAATGATTAAAATCACCAAGAATCTTCACCAATACACCCCCCATCCCACCATCCACACTCGTCCACTCATGTCAAGATCTTGTGCAAAGTCATGTTGAAATATATATTGATCTAAATCAAGATCCTTCCCTCTCACTTCCTTCGTTACATAATCACCTTTGGAGTATATTCTAAAGTCCTTGAATCCAAGAAAATTTAAGTCATTAACACCAAATATATCACTTAGAAGTCTTGTGATTTAATGAATGCTTTCCTATCAATGTTGCATTGAATAGAGATTTTAATAATATAAACACCAGATAGTGTCTTCATGAGAAGATCACATTGACAAAGCCTAGGAAATCATTAGTTATTCAAGACAAAGATTCAAGTCAAAACAATATAATCAGTACATGGAATGATCAAAACTTATAATACCAATCAATGAATGATTTTCCTATCAATGTTGCATTGAATAGAGAGTTTAATAATATTTGGTGTTATTGACTTACATTTTCTTGGATTCAAGGACTTTAGAATATTGACTTACATGGGGGGTGTATTGGTGCTGGGCACCTAGGCCATTCAATTTTTCTTTGGGACTTGAGTTCTATATTTTGTTTTACTTTGTAATAAAGGATGTCTTCTAAATTCCTAGACCATCCTATGGTTTGGTTTTAGTCCTTCTTGTGTGGAGGTGTGTATGGTCGAATAAGACAATGTAATGAACTACCAAGAAATAAAATTTTAATTCTTTACAAATAATCACTTTTCTACTCGTGAAGACATAGTCTGGTGTTTATATTATTAAACTCTCTATTCAATGAAATATTGATAGGAAAACCATTCATTGATTGGTATAATAAGTTTTGATCATTCCATGTACTAATTATATTGTTTTGAAGTCTTAAAATCAAACAATTTTAGTCCTTTCATTGACTGTTCCTGTACAATGCTTAGCGTGCAAACAATCTTTGTTGGAAGATGTGGTCCTAAATCACATTTTCACCTTTGGGATTCAATGCCACTATGTGAAAGGTGAGTTAAGGAAATGATTTATAGGAGTTCAAAAGCTCAGAGTTGGGAAGGTTAGTTTTCTTTTTGAACAATGATGCCCTAGCTAGGTTGAATATTTCATATGAATTCAACTAGACAAGATGAAACTCAACTATAGCAGCAGACAAAAACCATGTGGGATCAAGTTGTTGGATGAATTTTGCCCTTAGAGTTTATGAGATTGCTATATATTAAAAAAAAATTAAGACTGTTACAACTAGAACAAAGAAAGATATATTTGAAACAAAAAGAGTAAGGCTTAAAGAAGTTAATTTTGCATCACGGTTTGTAGTTGTTGCAGCAACATTATAGCATCAAGTGCCAGGTTCAACACAATATGATCACTAGACATGTCTGTATATTTTATGAAGTTTGGTCATTGTAGTTGTCATTCTTGTTTCCTTAGTACCTTTAGTGGTAAGTCATCTACTTCAAATTCATATAGTGACCATACTTCATAAAACATACAGACCTATCTACTGATGATCATATTGTGCTGAAGGTGGTGCCTAATGTTCTACTACTGCAACAACTATAGTTTGTGATGCAAAATTAACTTCTTTTAGCTTTACCCTTGTTGCAAATATATCATTTAGGTACGCACAAAGGGCATAGGAAGATTTTATGAGATTTTACTTGGGAAGCTAATTTCTCAGCTCTCATCTACTTCATTTATTATGAAGCTAATTATCGAAGGATCCAGGCCCAGGCTAGAAAGATGTCTTCCCATTTGAGATTTTGTCTACATTAGTATGCTACTTTTTATTGCAATTATAATTAGTTCATTGGTTCCATAGTAATTGCTTTTTATTGCATGGTTGTCTTTGGTTTGTCATTTTGTTTTGAGTGTCTAGTGATTTAAACCAAACACTTCAACTTAGCCAAAAAATGTGCAAGTCTACATTAGTATATTTCTTTTTATTGTAATTATAATTAGTATGAATGAACAAAATAATGATAATACAATATTTGTGATAATGCAATATTTTTTGAAATAGCATTGAAGACTTTGGTCAATGCACCTATGTGTCAATGTGGTGTTGGCCGATGCAATTTTAAGATGTCACACACAACAAGTAATCCTGGGTGTCAATTTTGGGTTTGCCCAAATAGGAAAAAGGTCAGGATACATAATTATATTTTATGTTTAAAAATAATGTGACAACTAATCATTTTATGAAGTACTAATGTACATTTGTGATGTAGGAGCATCTCGACCCTTAAGCATTATGACATATTTCATAAAATTGGAATGTTTAAGTCATTTTGAATTTCACAGGACCATGTCAACAAAATGGTTAAAGCGCTTAAAATTGTATTGTAATGTATTCAACAATGGATTTTCATTGTAATGGATTAAAAAGTGGGAGTCGGGTAGATAGGTGGAATAGGTGGTTTTCATAACTACCTTAGGAATCTC
This sequence comes from Chamaecyparis obtusa, assembly GCA_027943335.1. NCBI lineage: Eukaryota > Viridiplantae > Streptophyta > Pinopsida > Cupressales > Cupressaceae > Chamaecyparis > Chamaecyparis obtusa. Next base: position 611,925 of record BSBK01001420.1, on the reverse strand, counting down.
TATAAAGAGCAAAAAATGTAATTGAAAAGGGATATTAGGGAAGCTACAAAATAGTGGAAAAAGAGAGTAAACAAGCATGAAGAAAGAAGTGGCTCTCTGGCCTTCAGCTAGAGAGCCATGCATGCTATATATTGCATTTAAAATTTTAATGTATTAGTTTTTTTAAGATGGTGTTTAGTTTTCCTAAAGTCTTTTCTTTTCTTTCCATTATGTTTGGATTTTGTAGCTTTTTGTCTAAATTAGTTGCTTATGTTTCGTGGTTTCAAGTGCGGGAGGAAAGAATTTAGCAATGGAATAAATTGGGTTGCTTGGAGGAATTTAACTCAATCTGCTAATGCTGCAAAACTCTCCATTTGTCTTGCTTAAAACTACACATGCCATTGAGGCTTTCTGAAATCTAAGGTTCACATAATCTCAACTCAACCGAATAAGCTTTTCTTTGCATTAGACCTCATAATAATGCCCACTTTTCTTCAAGCTCACCATTAGTCTTTATACCATACGGTCTGCCAAGTGGGAACTTGCACACTTCCTTAGATCAATTCACCACCTTTGATCAAGATTAAGATCACCATCTTTCGTACGGTCGATCACATTATAATCTACTATATGACCCTGTGAAACATACAATTCCCTGTCGGGTCTCTGCAGTCATCACACTCTATTATTTTCTACCATCATGAACATAAATAACTGATTCTTGTAATCGATCCCAACAACCTCCAACTTGATGCCACAAGAATCAATGGCTTACAAAAGCTCAATAACATACAACAAAACCAATAACCATGTGGCTTAGCTCTGCATAATCTAACTTCTTTCATGGTATCTTTCCATCACAATGGTAGAAACCTTACTTCTCAGTTCCAGGCAGCTTGGAAAACCTTACCAACCTCCAATATCATGCTGTCCATTTTGCTCATTTGTGGGAATCAACACCAAGATCTTCAACTGTCATCTTGGTGACGTTCAAAACTTCCATGCTAACATAACTCTGCAAACACACTCCCTTGGGTTCCAATGCTTAATACACTCAAGTATTTGCAGTCAGGTTTCAAAGTGATGCTTTTCTAAACACTGACTTTCATCAACCCATCATTGACACATTAAACCCGATAGCAACAATAGAATAAGAAAAGGGAAAAGATGTTTCAGTCTTGGTGCAAACATGTATCCAATTGTCTCTGCAACCAAGTCCCTCACGGGTGTAATCAATAACCTTCGAAAGGTTCTTCATAACAGTTTCTTGGAAACCATTTTCAAACAAGGAAATTAGGATACTAGAATCCATCATTGTCCCAAAGCAGGACTGATAGAAAACCCGCAAAGAAGCAAAACCGACTCCTAAATATTGTTTATAAATAACTCCAAGGAACCCAATTTATTCCATTGCTAAATTCTTTCCTCCCACACTTGAAACCATGAAACATAAGCAACTAATTTAGATAGAAACCTACAAAATCTAGACATAATGGAAAGAAAAGAAAATACTTTAGGAACACTAAACACCATCTTAACAAAACTAATACATTAAAATTTTAAATGCAATATATAGCATGCATGGCTCTCTGGCTGAAGGCCAGAGAGCCACTTCTTTCTTCATGCTTGTTTACTCTCTTTTTCCACTATTCTGTAGCTTCCCTAATATCCCTTTTCAGTTACATTTTTTTCTCTTTATAGAGATTGCTAAGGTAGTTATGAAAACCACCTATTCTACCTATCTACTTGACTCCCACTTTTTAATCCATTACAAAGAAAATCCATTATTGAATAAATTACAATACAATTTTAAGCGCTTTAACCATTTTGTTGACATGGTCCCATGTAATTCAAAATGACTTAAACATTCCAATGTTATGAAATATGTCATAATGCTTAAGGGTCAAGATGCTCCCACATCATACTCCCAAGCTTAAAAGATTTCCATGTCCCATGGAAATGCTGATGGGTACACGCTTCTACTGCTCACTCTGATGTTGCAACTGACTTGGCCGCTATCCACCTTGCTACATGCTACTTCACACCATTACCTTATTGCCATCTTAGCCACCCAAGATCCTAGAAGATGCAAACCACCCTTTGCTTAGTGGTTTCTCTCGTGCACCTTCTACCCAGCCGTATCTCGGTGGAGACAATACCAAGACCTCTGCTCATGAGATCTTCACACAAGAACATCTTTTCTCTCCTGTGGCTTTGATGAATCACTCTGGAAACTAGTTACAAATTCTACCCACCAAATCACCAGAGTAGAATTTGTAACTAGTTGCTAGAGTGATTCATTGAAGCTACAGGAGAACAAAGATGTTCTTGTGTGAAGATCTCATGAGTAGAGGTCTTGGTATTGTCTCCACCAAGATACGGCTAGGTAGAAGGTGCACGAGAGAAACCACTAAGCGAAGGGTGGTTCACATCTTCCAGGATCTTGGGTGGCTAAGATGGCAATAAGGTGATGGTGTGAAGTAGTATGCAACAAGGTGGATAGCAGCCAAGTCAGTTGCAACATCAGAGTGAGTAGTAGAAGTGTGTACCCATCAGCATTTCCATGGGACATGGAAATATTTTAAGTTCCTAGAGAGTTTGTGTGGGAAGACAAGTAAGTTCTATCCTGACCATTCTCTGACAGAGATACATCTGGAGTAGGGTGCCGACAGCAACCACTGAAGAGAGAGTGGGAAGTGCATCACTGAACTAAGTCTTCTATTGGGTAAGATGGATGGTTTGTGTTGGCTAGTTTATGTTATGCAACATTGTGAGATATGGGAGTCAGTTTCTGCATCAAAGAAGTGCCCCAGAAGCATGTGCAAGGAATTTTGGCCTAGAGTGATCCCTGGGAGTATGATGTAGGAGCATCTTGACCCATTCACATTATAAAGAGATTCATAATATTGTAATGTTTGAGTCCTTTTAATTTCATGGGACCATGTCAAGAAATGGGCAAAATGCCTAAAATTGCATTGTAATAGCATTATAATTAGCATTGTAATTGATCAAGGTTGCGAATGGTGGGCAAATAGGTTAGTTTTAATAACTACCTAGAATCTCTTAAAAAGAGATATATGTAACCAAAGGATAGAGGAAGAGCAGCGAGATTATGAGATATAGCTCAGAGAGATCACAAAAGATTAGAAAAGAGTCAGCTCTCTGGCCTTTAGCCATAGAGCCAAGCATATTATGTATGCGGTTTGCAGTTTTCCATTTAGTGGATTTCAGTTTTAATAAAACTGGTGTTTGTAAATCTTTGCATCTCTCTCGTTTCCTTGTTTTGTGTTCAAGTCAAGTCCAAAGACGTATGACATTGTAGAATGGTTACATTGTTATTTGATTGCTAGCTGTTCCTTGGTTTCGAAGGGATTTGACAATGTTAGTAATCGAGATTTTAGTGTTTGAAAAATGTTTGTATGTTTTTTTTTGCCAATGTATCGATTTGCTTTACAGTCCCATAAATTGGGTCATGATTTTTTGCAGTGGATGAAATAAGAAAATAGTCCTCAAGAAACCACTTGTGAGTTTTGTTAGCATGTGATGTTTTCGATAATGTTATCAACGGTTAGTAAAGAGTGAAATGGTAGAGTTAGATTTATGTTTGGGTTCATAAGTTCCCACAAACAACAAGCAAGTATCGGGTCTCATTTTAATGATATATGCTAGTGGGCTCTTCATGTGTCAAGTGGGCTGAATTTTATTGAGAACTGTTCGATTGTGTTAAGTTTGTAACAGTTTCAAGAAACCAATATGCAGTTTCATGTTTCATAGCATGGCCAAATTTTTATCGGTCACTGATAATGGAGAAGGTGACAGACTTTATTCACATCCATATCATATTCGTAGAGATAACTATGTACAGTTTGGTCTCCATAGTGGGAAGAAATGAAGACCCACATTAGTGCAGAATCCCGAGTTGATGGTGGAAATGGTTTTGGAAGGCCTGACAGAGTACATTGTTGACTAGTGTGTAGATTTAGTTAGTTAGCAAGGCACGTAGCAATAAGTTGAGACCATCACGATGAGTGAAGAGTGTGAGAATTTAGGGAGCCTCTCAAAATTGAGAGCCTCTAAAGAAATGTTTATAGAGAAGGGAAGCTGTAAGGTATTGGTTACCATGCTCAAAATGATAGCTGAGTTGATCACATTTCAGGCAACGTGTGACTCGGCCCTTGAAGGAAAAGGTGGCAACATAGTGTATGAAGAGTTTGTGGGCCTACAAGTTAGTGGTCATTGAGAATGACAAAGAAGTCATGACATAGTTGCAGAGATAAAGACATCTCCTTGAAGATTTTAGTATGAAAATTCGGCACATGCAAATTGGAAGTTGTGTGAAGATTTTCTCCACATCAGGATGGTATCATAGCATAGACTAGCTAGTCTATCCTAGCCTCCCCATTAGTCTTTATACCATACTTGGCAGACCATATGGTATAAAGACTAATGGTGAGCTTGAAGAAAAGTGGGCATTATTATGAGGTCTAATGCAAAGATAAGCTTATTCAGTTGAGTTGAGATTATGTGAACCTCATATTTCAGAAAGCCTCAATGGCATGTGTAGTTTTAAGCAAGACAAATGGAGAGTTTTGCAGCATTAGCAGATTGAGTTAAATTCCTCTGCATCAATTTGGTATTGCAGGGAAATAGTGGATGTCAATATTTTCAGTGGGTCGATGCAACCACATTTACATCTACCCAATCTACATCTATACTTGATACAGGAAATGAGTGCAACTTGTGCAAGGCTCGAGAGGTAGTTAGTGCCACCAAGATTGCTTCAATGGCGAAAGAAGAAATCATATTTCTATGATGCCTTCTTTGTGTAGTTTGTGCACTACTTTGTTGGGACCATATGTGTAAATGTGGTTAACAGAGGGCTATCGTAGATACTAATTTTTTTTTTATAATTTCAAGTAGATACATTGGACATATTTTGATAAACTCATAAACTTTTTTGTTTTTTATGACTTCGTTATGATTTTCAATATAAAATTAAAAATTAACCTTATTATCGAGCTAATTGTCGAAGGATCCTGGCCCAGGCTAGAAAGATGTCTTCCCATTCTGTTGTGGATAGGTGTTTCATAAAACATACATACTTGTTGCATGTGCATTCTTGATTTAGAGTGGGAAAATCTTATTTGGATGTGAGGGAGAGAAACATAAATGTAGATATCACAACATGCACAGAAACATGACAACTGAGAAACATAAATGTAGATATCACAATAGCTGAGAAACATAAATGTAGGCATCATGGTCACAAATTTTTGGAGACACAACATAATTGAATGCTATACCCAGACGATGCAACACAACCACTACTCCTCTAGTTCTAAGTGAGCATTGCGGGATCCAAAAACCATAGGTAAGGAATAAATTTAAAGAGCGGAGGAGGGTTGTGATGACCAAAATAATATAGGGTCCCTATATTATTTTGATCATTATGGCCCTCCTCCTTCGCTCTCTAAATTTATTCCTTATCTTTGGTTTTTGGATCCTGTAGTGTCCACTTAGAACTAGAGGATTAGTGGTTGTGTTGCATCATCTGGGTATAGCATTCAATTATGTTGTGTTTCCAAAAAATTGTGACCATGATGCCTACATTTATGTTTCTTAGCTATTGTGTCCTAGGACCCCTTATGACCCTTGATGATCCCTAATAATACATCTTAGAGGTCTTAAAATATCGTAGGGTCATAAGAGGCTCCTAGGAGGGGCTAGATGAGCTTCCACCTTCATGTGGTTGGCCTTGTTAAGTAGATAATGTAAAACTATTCTTGAAACAAAAAGAAGCTCAATAATTTAAGGAGATAACACATTTGACATCATACCTTTTGCTCCTTACAGGTTTGGGATCATACAAGAGCATACTAGATCACACAAGAGCATAATGGTTGGAGTACCTTGTATTCAATAGATGTTGGCAAGCAATCCTTCTTAGCTGCTGCTATTTTAGATTAAAATACATACCAACAACAATAGATAAGAAGGATTTCTTGCCAACATCTATGTATGAAAATTTTTGGGAGTTGCATCTGAAACTTACGCTAAGTAATGTAAGTTGTAATTTTCAATTTCATTATGATGTTGCTTTATATTGTGTCAATTTGCAAATATATATATATATATATATATATTTTAAATAGTTAAATTAGACTTACTATCAAAATTATTTTTGTTGTACATGGCACTTAGAGTCAAGTGTTTCTCTAAACATTGTGAGCTTTCCATATTCTTTAAGTGTTCTGTCACAATTATATTTGTCAAAGATTGAATGAATGTTATTAGATGTTGTATCATCTTAAAATGGAAGCACTTCCATGATAAGATCATTTATCCCTTTGAGTAGGTGGTTTGGGATCATGTTAAGCACCTTGACTAGGTCTTTGCATGTATTTGGCTTTTCTCCCCACTTTCCACTTCTTCCCTGCACTTGATTTCTTCATTCTAGGTGAAATTAAGGTTAGGATATTAAGGATTCTCCTGAATTTCCCTCTTCCATGGCTCTATTCTCTAGGTAGGATTTAGAAATGGATCCTCCTATCCTTCATCATGATAATCATAGGATTTTATGTCTATCACTAACATTCTATCCTATTTTGGCATCAGTTCTAGGTTTCTAGGCATCCTCGGGACCTCCTGACTTGGTTCTGAGTCAACCTGGGACTAGGGTCAGGGTTGAGTTAGAACCTGACTAGGTCAGGGTTGAGCTTGACCTTGACTAGGTTAGGTCCAACCTTGACTTTGACCCCTTCTTTCGAAATTCCAATTTCCAGAATTTTCAGGCTTCGGGCTTTCGGGAGATTTATTTTCCCGCCTCCGGGTCGGCCATTTCGGGTTTCAGGATGGTAAAGCCTTTAATTGCATTTAATCTAGGTATATTTTTTAAAGGTGAGGACCTAATTGGGATTTAATTCTCCAAGGTGGCCCATCTAGAGGAATGTGCCCTAGATCACTATAAAAGGAGGCCTTCCTCTCTCATTTTCACATCAAGTTTTCATATCTCACACCAAGTTTTCATATCTCATAATCAAGTTTTGCAATCAAGCATCTAGAGCTCTCAAGTGCAAGAAATTATTCAAGCATTCAAGTGTTCAATCATCCATTCATCAAGGAGATCCATTGTTAGCCATTGAAGGATTCAATCTCTTTGGAGCCCCCTTGAAGATCCATCCTTCTCCATTTATTCAAGCCTTCTCATATGCAAAGATCAAGTCAAGATTGGTGTTAAAGATCAAATACCATTGATTGGAGACATCCTACATCCATTGAAGCATTCCTACTTGTGGATTTGAGGATTTGAATCCTCTGTAAGGACTTCAACATAAGCAAGGTGATTTGTTTCAATTACTTTGTTTATGCACAATATATTTCAATTCAATTTCAAGGTTAATTCCTAAACTGGGGTTTGACCAAGGCAAACCCCCCATACAAAAAAAACCCCATTTTCTTGCAGGTACAGGTGCAAAATTTTAGATCTAAGAGTGAATTTGGATACCCTTTTTGACAAAATTCTAAGATCTATGAACATAATTCGAATCGGACTTCAAATAAAGAATGTGGTATTTTGACCTTTTATGAGGGTCAAACCTGAGCTGAGCCATCTCGAGGAAAGATTTATAGGTTTTCTCTATCTTGGCATTTCCAGTCTAGGATAGGTTTCAAATTTTCCCGAAAGTGTACACAGACATCAGAATTCAACATTTTCCAGATTTTCCCTAATTTGAGGTTAGTACTTGTATTTCAATTATTCTATATTCCAAATATAATATCCATCCACAAGGGAAATATTAGATTTACTTTCTCTCTTCCATATTCATCCACAAATTGATTCGATTGTGTATTAACCTCCAGGTTGATCAAATCAGATCTCTTCCTTGGGGAATTTGGGTTTTGAGAATAGATCTCATATTTCCCCCTCTACATTTGAATGATGGTGAATCCATTTTACCATCATTCATTTTGGTGAACCTGACATACTTACTCTCTTTTGTTATGTGGAATTGGATGCCTTATTGTGCTTTCCTTTTATCTTATTAGTATTAGATTTTTCCTTTTTGATTGATCTTGCATGCTAATTAGACTTCATATTCATGCTTTATGTGTTATAGTTTAGTTCATTTGCATTACATTGGTTTATGAGCTTTACTACCACTAGTCCTACTTATAACATTCTGGTTAGAAGTTGTAGACTCATGGGTGCCTTTGAACCTGAATCTTCTTCTCCTTTCCTTAGGATCCTGGATGATAACTTGATTCTTCATGATTCCAATCCCCCTATGGAGAAAAACTCTTCTCACTCATCTCATGATGAGGATGATGCTTTAAGAGTTCCTCATGAACAATTCCAAAAACTTTCCATTGAACTTGATAAAATGGGTAATTGGCTTCTTCAAGAAAACCATAATCAAGATTCCATTCAAGCTATAGAGGCCCTTAAGAAATTTCTCCATGATAGTGATCAAGGTATTAACCTCTTGTGTGGTATTACTCATCTTGTGCATTCAAATGTTAAACTTTTAGCTCAAGAAGCTCAAGATTTAGGGTTAATTCCTCCTATCACTAGTGTTGAACCTCCTTCTAATCCTTTACCTAGTATTCCTATCTATGCTCCTTCTTTGGTGACTGTGATGGTTCCCTCTATTCCTATGAGTGTTCCTCCTATATCCCTTCCTACATCACAACCTTCATATCATAATGTTCCTTTTACTTATTCCAATCCGCTTCCAACTATAGTTCCTAGTGTTCCTCCAGTTGTATCCTCTATTCATGTAGCTTCTTACAATTTACCTAGTGTGTCTAATGTTGCTACTACTCCTATTTCCTCTAATGATTCAACAATCATCAGTTTGGCTCAAACTATATCATCCTTACAACAACAACTTGCTTCCTTATCTCAAAACAAGTTTAGTATTTCTACATGTGACATGGGAAGTCCCTTTTCCTGGGATATTATTCGTACTCCTGTTCCTCATAAAGGTGAGATGCCTCATCTTGAGAATTATAATGGAAAAGGAGACCATGTTCATCATATTAAAAAATTCCAAATCTTTTTTAGTGATTATGCTCATGACCATAGGATTTTAGCCAAACTGTTTGCTAGAACCTTTCATGACAAGGCCTTACAATGATATTGTTCCTTGCCTCCTTATTCAATTGATTCCTTTCCACAACTTGCTAATGCCTTTATTCAACAATTTCAAAATAATATTGACCCACAAGTGTCGTTGACTGATTTAATGCATTGTAAACAAAGTGCTAAAGAAAAATTTACTAAATTCATTGGTAGATTTAAGCATTTGCATGCTCAGATTTCCTATCCTGTTCTTGATATTGATATTCAACATATGTTTATTTCAAATTTGCAAAAGGATATTAGAGATAAGATTCTGCTTAATGAATTTACCTCTTTTCAACAACTTTGTGCAGCCCTTCATCATTATCAATTACAAGTGAGTCAATTTGAGAGCAACACTCCAATGGCTCCTGTTCCAGTTGATAAGAGTGATACTGCTCCTAATCCAAACAAGTTTAAAAAATTCAACAACTATATCAAGATTAAAAAACAAGCGAATGCAGTTGATGATCAAGTTGTTGTTGCATCTCATAATGCCACTTTTGCATCCATTGCTTTTCGATTAAATCGTACATTTACTCCTCTTTCTGAAACTTTACATGCTATTATGAATAGGTTGTTAGCTACTAATATGATTACTTTACCTCCTATTCAACCTCTTTTACCTACTACGATTGCATCTAAATCTTTTGATCAAAATGATTTTTGTCAATATCATCATCAGAATGGTCATGATACTAAGAGATGTTATTCTTTAAAACATAAGGTTCAAGATCTCATTGATTCTAAGGTTTTATCTATTGACAATCCGAATAGTAGCGGGAATCAATTTGTCTCTCCTCCTAATCAGAACCTTCAAATCTATATGAATCCTTTACCTACGCATGATACTAATACTATTGCTCAACCATCTACTATGGAAATTGTGTATGATTCAAAGATGGATGATCTCAATCATGTTGTTAATCAAGTGGAGCATATTGATAAGTCTATATCTTCACCTCAACTCTCACCTCAAGTTCAATCTCAACCTCAAGTTAAACCTAAACCTAAAGTGAAACCTCAAACTAAACCTCAACAAAAATTCAAGAATAAAAGACCTCAAGAACTTTTGATTACCTTTGATGACTCTGAGATTATTAAAGCTCTTGATGGTCCCCTTTACATTGTTGCTAGGATTGCTCAGATACCTACTCGTGGTTGTTTTGTTGATCCTACGTCCTTAGTCAATGTTATCACTGAAGAAAATATTTTTATGAAAAGTTTACAATGTGACTTTTATGATACATCGAAAGTGTGGATTCAAACTTGCAATGGTTTTCTTTATCCCCAATTTGGTTCTATTACCTTGCCAGTTGAACTTTTTGGAAAAATTATGAACACTACCTTCGTTGTGGTTCCTACTTCTGATCAATTTCAAGTTAAGATAGGTTTTCCTTGGTTGAATACCATACATGTTGTTGCTTCACCTATCCATAAGTGTCTTAAGTTCATTCATGATGGTGAAGTGAAGATGATCAATCATAGTTTATATCAACCTTCTAGGCCTAGAGATTGTGCTACTTTAGATTTCTTTTGGCCTTCCTTACCTAATTCATGTCCTCCTAGACCTGATAATCTTTTTAGATCATATCAAGCTTATAAGCATCATAAGATTCTTCAATTAAGCATACCTCCTATGGATCTTAATCATGGTCTTTTACCTAAACCTTTGATACCTCCTTTAGCTATGGCTTCTAGTTCTGTTAATCAAGTTCCTCCTACTGAACCTATCAAAGATCCTGTGATTGTTTCTCCTATGGGTAATAATTCTATTGATCTTCCTAAAGAACCTGTGAAGGATCCTTTGATTGTTCCTCCTAGTTCTTAACCTATTTCAAATAAATCAAAATGTAACCGATCTGCTAATGAACATCGTAAAAAGCATCGTGCTCATGCTAAAGCTAAAAGATCTCTACCTTCTTCAGATAAACCTATGCATAATGTATTAGAAGATGTTTTTACTAATAATGATGTTCACATGCATGATTATGATGATTCTATTCATATCTTAGATCTTATTTTGATTAATTTGGATGAAGAAGATACTCTTGATAATACTAATGATGTTAATGATGAATATGAGACTATTGACATTGACACTGATTTACCTAATATGCTTTCATCACAATTAACTCTTACACCTAGTGTCGAACATAGTGATTCTCAAGAGGATCCTTGTTTGGAACTGGCTATCATTCCTACTATATTGGATATAGTCCCTCTTGCGAGTTACCCACCTTCCCTAAATGATATACAATGAGATGGGGAAAGTAGGCAGCACGCTTGACCGACTTGTCCTTCATGGTAGCTTTGTTGTGTGTTTGCCGATTGTACTATGCTTCTCCCATAATGTGATTGTTAACTATTGTTAGATTCTTTTACATGATCCTTGTTACTCAGTAGGTGCAAGGTGATAAAGGAATTGAAACTATTGTTCAAATTGTTCTATATGTATCTCTTTTTTTTCTATGTGTTGTTCAATGTTATGTCGTAAATGTGCTATTGTTTGTAAATGTTTCCTTGTCTAATCTACTTGGATTCGAGATATTGTAGCACTAATTATTTTTGGTCTCCATGTCATGGTCCAAAAAGATTCTCCTTCATATATCTTATGTGATCTTTCCTCCTTTGTGATTGTAGTTCTACTATCTTTGGGGAATGATGTCAATTCATTTGCAATAATATCATATATATTATCTTATGATCATACTGACCCCATGGTAGGTAGATCCCTTCCATGTTCTCTGTATGTTTATGTGATATTTCCCTTGATTTGTCTTCGTCTGGGGGCATCTCGACGTGGAAACATAATCAGTGGAGTTGTTTATGTTTCCGTTAAAGCCATTGCTCCTTTTAAAGTGTTAGCAATGATGTTAACATGGGGGCATACACTCTACTCACCTATTGTACACATGCACTTTTCAATATGCACATATTTTTCAAGATACTTCTTTTCCCTTTTTGGATTAGTAACTAATCCTTAAAGCACGGATTTATATTTTAGGATCTCTTGATCCCTCTAGTTTCAAACACACATATATTATGATCCCTTAAGGTCGGAAGTGTCCTTAAGACTGGATCTCTTTTGTTTTTATTTTTGGTTTTATTCTTCTGGAATAGAATATTCCTAAGGATAAATCTTTGATGGGTTGACTAGTGAGTAGCCACATTCACTAGGTAGTTCAATTCCATCTTTCTAGTTGCACCATTTTCCTATGTGATTCACAATGGGACATAAGTTCTCATTGGGTGAGGTAATCACACCTTCTTTCTCTCTCTAGAGATGTCTCTCTTATTGTGATCTAGGAGTCAAAAAAGACTTGAGTCCCTGGGGGCTTAAGGTTTCTCTTTATCCTTTGGATTATGATAATATTATCTTTTTTATTCTGATCTCCTTTACCAAGAGTTTGCATCAAGTCCATACTCTTGCTAAAGTGGGGGCTTAATGTATCATCTTAAAATGGAAGCACTTCCATGATAAGAGTGTTTAGCCCTCCGAGTAGGTGGTTTGGGGTCATGTTAGTACCTTGATTAGGTCTTTGCATGTATTTTTCTTTTCTCCCCGCTTTCCACTTCTTGCCTGCAATTGATTTCTTCATTCTAGGTGAAATTAAGGTTAGGATCTTAAGGATGCTCGTGAATTTCCCTCTTCCATGGCTCTATTTTCTAGGTAGGATTTAGAAATGGATCCTCTTCGCCTTCATCATGATAATCATAGGATTTTATGTCTATCACTGACATTCTATCCTATTCTAGCATCAGTTCTAGGTTTCTGGGCATCCCCGGGACCTCTTGACTTGATTTTGAGTCAACCTGAGACCAGGGTCAGGGTCGAGTTAGAACTTGACTAGGTCAGGGTTGAGTTCAAACCTGACTAGGTCAGGGTCAAGCTTGACCCTGACTAGGTTAGGTCCAACCTTGACTTTGACCCCTTCTTTCAAATTTCTTATTTCTAGAATTTATGGGCTTCGGGCTTTCAGAAGATTTATTTTCCCGCCTCTGGGTCAGCCATTTCAGGTTTTGAAATGGTAAATCTTTTAATTGCATTTAATCTACGTATATTTTCTAAAGTTGAGGACCTAATTGGGATTTAATTCTCCAAGGTGGCCCATCTAGAGGAATGTGCCCTAGATCACTATAAAAGGAGGCCTTCCTCTCTCATTTTCACATCAAGTTTTCATATCTCACATCAAGTTTTCATATCTCATAATAAAGTTTTGCAATCAAGCATCTAGAGCTCTCAAGTGCAAGCAAGTCTTCAAGCATTCAAGTGTTCAATCATCCATTCATCAAGGAGATCCATTGTTAGCCATTGAAGGATTCAATCTCTTTGGAGCCCCCTTGAATATCCATCCTTCTCCATTTATTCAAGCCTTCTCATATGCAAAGATCAAGTCAAGATTGGTGTTGAAGATCAAATACCATTGATTGGAGACATCCTACATCCATTGAAGCATTCCTACTTGTGGATTTGAGGATTCGAATCCTCTACAAGGACTTCAACATAAGCAAGGTGATTTGTTTCAATTACTTTGTTTATGCACAATATATTTCAATTCAATTTCAAGGTTAATTCCTAAACTAGGGTTTGACCAAGGCAAACCCCCATACAACAAAAACCCCCATTTTCTTGTAGGTACAGGTGCATAATTTTGGATCTGAGAGCGAATTTGGATACCCTTTTCGGAAAAATTTTGAGATCTGTGAACAGAATTTAAATCAGACTTCAAATAAAGAATGTGGTATTTGACCTTTTATGAGGGTCAAACCCGAGTTGAGCCATCTTGAGGACAAATTTATGGGTTTTCTTTGTCTCGGCATTTCCAGTCCAGGACAGGTTTCATATTTTTCTGAAAGTGTACACAGACATCAGAATTTAACATTTTCTAGATCTGCCCTAATTTGAGGTTAGTACTTGTATTTCAATTATTCTATATTCCAAATATAATATCCATCCACAAGGGAAATGTTAGATTTAATTTCTCCCTTCCATATTCATCCACAAATTGATTCAATTGTGTATTAACCTCTAGGTTGATCAAATCGGATCTCTTCCTTGGGGAATTTGGGTTTTGAGAATAGATCTCATATTTCCCCCTCTACATTTGAATGATGGTGAATCCATTTTACCATCATTTAGATGTTAATGGGGAATTTAGAGTGATGTTAGGGGGGGGGGGGGGAAATGAGCTTCCACCTTCACGTGGTTGGCCTTATTAAGTAGAGACTATTAAACTATTCTCGAAATCAAGTGAAGCTCAAACTAAACCAATGACATAGATTCATTAGTAGTTCATTGCTTGTCTTCTTCATTACATTGTCTTCTTGGTAGTTTAGTTACATTGTCTTCTTCATTACATTGTCTTCTTTGACTAGTGAAGTTTATTTCTTGGTAGCTCATTACATTGTCTTCTTTGACCATACACACCTCCCCACATCATACATCTTTTTGGCATCTTTGTACTTTGAAGTGAAATTACATGATAATAATGGCATCAATGGCCATATAACAAACTTAGATATACCTATAGATCCTTGAACCTTACACAAATCCTTGGATCACTCAAGTGACCCCATAAAATCTATACCATGTCATAAATCTCCCATTTTGACATAGGATAAGAGCATAGTGATAGAATATAGATCCACTTCGTGCATAACCCGAAGTCATTGTATTCCATGAGAGTGCATCTTTTGAGAATTTTTTTTTGAACGTTTCAAGGGACCATTAGTTCTACAATTAAATCATCACAACTTTCCCATTACTTAACCATCACACATGGCACAGATTATCTTCAAACTGACAATACATTACTTGTGTACTACAAAACTATTAGTAATTGGCAGATTAAATGTAGATAATTATTAATAGATTAAGCATATTATTACTAATAGATTAAGCATATTATTTCTATGCTTAATTTGATAATATATTTTATTTTTTTAAAAAAAATTAAATTTATTGTCACTTTTTCGATGTTTAAAAGAATATATGTATCGATGAGAGTGCTAGTTTTGCTTGCTATTTTCTGACATTTAATTCTTGTTGTGATTGTTTCCCTAATTTTGATAGCTAAGGCAACATAGCATTGGATTGTAGATCTTTGGACCTAAGGTGAGTTGCTATAATCTCTATAACATTTTAATTTTGGGCATAAAATGAATCTCTCATGTGTCTAGCTTGAGTGTTTATTGCTTTCATAGATTGCATTTCAATTTTGGGCTCTAAAAAGAACATAGATTCACTTTCTTGCATATGTGTTTCACATAGTAATTAGTCCCTATGAACACTATTTGTGGCATTATTGAGAGAGTGGGTTTCTTGTGAAGCTCTTCTTGACAATAGAACCCCTTGTAGGTAGGGAGGATATTGTTACTATCTCACGGTCTTACTTGGTTTAGTCTTCAACATTGATCGGTACGTTCTCTCTTGGTCCCTTTTAGAGAGCTCGGTAGACATTGTTGTTGACATCATGAACCTTGGTGAGGTGGTTTCTATCTTAGCATGTGAATGAACTTTTTTTCTATGTTTGGGTGAAGTGAAGAGGCTAGAGGATTATTCTCTACTCCCTTTTTAGGTAGTACCAGAAACTCAGATCCTTGAATCTAAACCAAGTCCCCATGTGGTCCTTTTTGTGAGTCACCTTTTTAGAAAGGGTTAACCATAGTGGAAATTCCCTTTATTGAGTCAACCATGTGGATGGAACCTCAAGCGTTAATAGCCATTTTCACCATGGTAGCAACAATCGCTATACAAATGTCCTTGTGGAAGAAATCTCCACGGGAGTAGTTTCTTGTTGGGCTGTCAGATCTCCACAGCATCTCTGATTGATTAAATTCTCAGAATGTGTCAAAACCCCAGTGTGCTTGGATTAGAGTTCACCCTCTTGAGATTGCAAAAGTTGTAGAGTCAAACCATTACTAAGAACCATAGTGCAACCAAAATTTCTCTTTCTAGGACTATGTGCATGATTGGAAAAACATTTTGAGAACATAAACAAATAGAATCTTTAAGGAGCAGCATACTAAGTCACTATTCTTGTTCATGTGCAAGGTTGCTTTGTGCCTTACCCATTGTTTGAAGACATTGTTTTCTTGAACTCCTTGATTGTTGTTTTACATGCTTGATCAAAGATGAAAATTTGTTGATGTATTTACTTGATCTTTTAAAACGAACAAAAAATTGAGTTCCTGAGTTTACAAACTTGTTGTCAAGTGGTCTGATCTTGTTTTGTCACCTGGATCTATGCATATTCTCACATGAAATTTTATTTTCTCACGTGATCCCTACCATTTCTTCGCGTGGGACTGCATTCCATCGTACGAAACTATCCTGTAGTTTGTCAAACAGTGAGCTAATTTGTGTCATTTCTGGTCTTCTTTGGTCAGTCCAGGTCAGATCTTAGGTGCTATGAAATGTTTCTCAACATCCAAATGAACTTAAATGGTATCAAGTTGCACAAAATGACTCTTGGTCTTCTTTCTTCCACATCTCCCATGTCTTCCTAGTCTCCCATTTTCATCCTTTCTCTTCTTCCTTCACGCTTCTTCCTCTTCTTCCTAAATTCTTCACATCTTCTTGATTCTTTTCCTCTTATTATCTAGTCTACCTTCTTCTATTCATCTCTTCTATCACTTCCATAATTGATTCCTCCTCTTTTAGAACCTTGAATTTCAACTATCTTGTTATGGAACCTCTCTTGAAAATAGATGTTCTTGAACTCATTGCTCAATTCGAAGAGTATTATTCCTCCAAAAAACTCATGAATGATAAATTTATCACAAAAATAAAAGAAAATTTGATTAAATCACATGCCTTTTCTAGGATCATACACATGATCCTATCATGACCTCCTTCTTCCAAACATTTTTCATCTTGTAAGTCTTCTCATCCTTCCTCATCTTCCAAGGCTTAACATGACTCTTCTAGACATTATTTGCATTCCTCATTATCCAAGTCTTCTTCCTCCACTAGGTCTTCACTTTCCTATTTTTTACAATCTCATTCCTCTTCTACTTCTCCCAAGAGTTTTACTTCTCTTCTCAAGACATACCATAATGAGCAACATGACAATCCTTGTGATACCTCTTCCACGAAGAGTGATATGCCCATCTTTGATGACTATGATGATGGAAAATGTAGTGATACCTATGACACATCTGTTCCTAAGAGTTCTCCTAGTCATGTGCATGTGCTTACTGGAAATGGGTCATCACATTGGATAGATCATGATGGTGATCCATATGATTCTGATTTTGAAAGAGACTTTGATGATTTTTGTGAGCAATACCTAGATGATACATCCACTTCTATTGAGGAAGAGAAAGCTTACCGTGTTGATTATAAATTTAAATACTATAAGAATCTCTCCTCTAAGAACTCTCATGCTGAAAATAAAGATTACACTCTCGAGCAAGATTATTTTAATGATGGACCTTTGTTTTGTGATGATTCCCTTCCATCCCCTACTTCCTCCAATACCCATACATTTCCTAAAGCTTCTAAGTCTTTCAAATCTTTCACAAATCCTTCATCCAAAAAAGATCCTAATAATTTTCATGTGGTTCCCTATAGTTGTCCTCAAGGGCTATCTCTTAAAGAAACTCAAGCTAACCTTCACTTGGCTGCAAATACTTTCAATAATGCTAAACTTAAAGAGCCTAAGCTTTTATACGCTATAATGCCTACTTCAACTAGTCCTTCACCATCTCTTCCAAAGTCTTCCATACAATTCCAACATGCTTCCTTGTCCTCAGAAGTGGCTCCATGTCAAGAGGACTCTAAAAATGATAAAGAAAATAACATAAAGAAAGATCAAGATCAAGAACCCTCCATGTCATCCAATCCTTTTCATGATGTCTCTTATCTGTTTCATGGTTATTTTGATCCTCTATGCCCTTTCTCATTCATTCCACCATGTATTAAGTCTTCTCCTAAGCAAGATCAAGCTACTACCTACACCATTGAGCTTATTGACAATCAAAATAAACTTACCACACTTGTGCTTTCCAAAGATGATACTTCCATTAAGGTTATTAAAAATAGTGTTGTTCCTTCCAATGTTAAGCCTATTGAAAATCAAGAGAAAAATTATATGCTTATGCTATCCAAAGCTCCTTGTCAATAGCAAATCTTTCCATCTTCTTGTTCTACCACTCCATGTTTGCTTCCACTTTCTACTCTTCCTAAGTCTTTTCAAGCTCCGAACAATCCTATCAAATAAGTTTCTCCTATTCAAGATGTTCATGGTCCTATTGAAAATTGTAATGCTCACTCTAAAGATGCTAATGTCCTTGGTTGTCATATAGATGTTAATGAGCTTATTGATTATCCTTTTGTATATTCCACATCCATCCTTGGACCTCCTCCACCAATACTAAGGGCTTCATGTCTTCCTTCCATCTTGGGCCCTTATGTCCCTTCACTTTCCCCTCCTAACTCTCCTAATTCCTCATCCATCTTGGGTCCTTATGTCCCTCCATCTCCTATCTTTCCTCAAGATCAACATAGATGCATACTCTTGAATCCTTTTCATCCACCCACCCATCTAAACCAGTCATATCCTTCTTCTTCTTCCACAAGTCCCAAGTCTTTTGGAAGTAACTTGAATGTTCAATACAAGGAAAAGAAGCAATACAAGAATCCATAAAAAAAAGAAGATCACCATGTCTTCTCTAATCGACATGGAGGCATAAATTCAAAAGGGATATCTAAGAAGAAAAATACAAGACAAGTATGGGTTCCAAAATCCATCATTGAAGATATTCTCTCTAAATCATCAAAAAGAAATGAAAAGCCTACAGCTGTATGGATTCCAAAGTCTCTGTTGAAAGAGTTTGATATTTAGCAACAAGTGAAGTTTACATTCAAGCTTCCAAAGGCTTCCACTTCATCTTCTTCCAAAAACATTCTTCCATTCCATGTGCCTAAACCGCAACCTCTACTATCCATTCACCATATTCTTTCACGTATTCTTTCATTCATGTTTCCTCCATCCTCTCATCACCCTTCAAGGTGTGTGTTGATGTTGATCTTGCCTTCCTTTCCATCTACCCTTTCACAATCCTTCCACTTATTATCCTTCTACCTTCTATCATTTTTCCTCATTTTCCTATTCCTCCTATCTTGCAACCTCACTTGCTTTACATAAAACCTTATCCTTCATTTTTCTCTTCTATCTTCCTTTCCCTATAAGCATTTTTTAGCATATCATTTTGAATCCTTGGCATATCATGATTTATCCTTTCAAGGAGTATTATCTAAAAAGATTTCCTTCTTCCAAAATAAAAAATAAAAAAAAATAAAAAAATAGAAAAATTCAAAAAAAAAAAAAAAAAAAAAATGAAACAAATTGAAAATGTGCCTTGGTGGAAACCTAGAAACAGGCACCTTGGTAGCAAAAGTAAAGATGAATAAATTAGTCCTATGGTTAAAATCACTCCCTTATGGTGCCTTGGATAAGTACCGTGATGAAAACCTGGCAATCAAGCATCATGCATAGTTCTTCTACATATTTCATCCATTCTGTCTTCTCTCTTTGATCTTGACAATGTTGACCTATACACAAACATTTGGCTATCTTGTGAGCTATCTTACGATGATCTTTCTTTCATTCCTTTCATGTTTAGCTATCATATTTATTTTCCTTCATTCATTCTAGCCTTTCGCTATCCTTTTCCCCTTTGGTCTTGATCTAATAAAAAAGATTAAAACACGATGCTATGAAGCCTCTTGACATGTCTACTCCTTTGGACCACATCCTTTCCTTCTTTTGCATTATGCTTTTGTGACTTATCCTATGCTGGCCTTTCATTGCTTGTCCAAATGTGCTTTACATGACAATTTTTCCCTAGCTTGGGTACTCTTGAGGAGTTTGCCCTTAAGGATTTCTTCCCTTCATTCTCCTTCATTCTCTTGTCTTCCATCTCTTCCACTAGCTTGCTAATCCCTCTTTTCCTCCACCTTCCTAGACATTGGGACTACACGATGTGATGTTGCTTGGGAGTTTGATGCCCATTTTGTTTGGGGGCAATCTTTGTACATACTTATTAATCCTGAAAAAATCTTTAAAAAAATGGTATATTGTCAAAAATTATAAAAATTGGAAAATGTCCTGAAAAAATGATCATCTTAGTGAAAATCTAGCAATAGGCGCTTTGATGTATCTCAAAAAAAAATATATTCCAAAAAAATCAAAAAATTCAAAAATTCAAAAAAAAGGTGCCTTGGTGAAAACCTGGAAACAGGCGCCTTGGTAGCAAAAATACAAAATTTTTATAAAAAGTCTTGAAAAAAAAAATTGTAATAAAATCCAAGTGGTGAAAACCTTGAAATGGGTACTACTTGAGGCCTTTGCACCTATGTTTCTTAGCACACATCCTCGACACTTAGCCTTTCTCCATCATGCCTTGTCCTTGTTGCCTTGGTTTGGAATTGGTCTTTGTCTTTGTCTAGGGGGCATAACTGTGTTAGCTTTGGTCTCTTGGATACGTTAGTCTTTAGGATGCCTCACAAACTATGTTTTTCAACATAACCCCTGGCATCGAGTGTTTCTCAACACTTCTCTATTTGGTCTTACCTAGTTTTGTCATGTGATCTTACCTGCTGGCAAGCATTCGATCCTTATCCTTGGAACTTAGTATCAGTTAACACACTTAAATTTTTAAACACAACACTTAATGCTTGAGCTCTATCATGATCTTTTCTTTGTGTGCTGATTGTTATTGATTTTCATTGAGTGTCCTTGTCTAATAAGTCTCTTCAGGATGCATAGCTAGAGGACTTGGGGCATGTTTTTACTTTCTTTTTGCTTGTGGGTGTGGTTTTGAAACTCTCAAGTGTCTCTTTTTTTTCCCTTGAAACACTTGGGAGATTTGAGGCATCATCCATGACTATTTTTGCACAACCATTCTTATGGTCATCTTGGCATCTATGCCTTGATGCGAGAGTGGTTTTGCTACATTAAATTGGGTAAGCTAACATTGAAGTCATCTTGACCTTTATGTCTTTGATGCTTATGTTAGAATCTTTCCACATTCCATTCTGATATAAATCACATTCATATCTTCATAGTTGCACTTGTGACTAGTGATGGTTGTGTGATTTTCCGATGTTCGTTAATAATGGCCCAATGATGAAAATAATTTCCTTAACATTCTCTAATGAATGATGAACACAAAATCCTATGTTACAATTTCTCTATTGCAAGTACACCTTTGCATTTTCATGTAGCTTGCATTGTTAAACTTCATGTTAATTTGCATTTTTAGGCTGCATTATGATTTTGAGAAGGTTTTCCTTCATCTTTCTTTTGGACTTTTAAACAACTGTGGTCATGTTTTGATCTTCATTTCCTTATCTTCTTTCATGATCTCAATTGAAATTTTCTATTTAAATAGTTGATTGATTTTGAGGCATTCTCTTTCTTGAGGCACATCCTCTTTCTTTTCTCCATTTCTTTCCACCTCTTCCAAACTTCTATCTTTCATTTGCTTTCACCCCACTTATTTTCTTCTAATTCAACCTTGGGGCATAACCTTGTTTAATGATCTACCTTGATTCTGTGATCCTTATATCTTTCATCTTACATCAAAAACCTTATCTTTAGTTTGATTTGATCAAATTTATCAATTTACTATTTCTCCTCTATCTCATTTTGATTTCGATCATGAGGGGGTAGTACCTATCAAACTTCAATCCTTGATTCAGCTTTATCAAACCTATCAATCAAACCTTGCTTGAGACTTGACAATAACCTATTTATAGGGGTGCTGGCCTTATCTTTTTCAATCATCTTATCTTTGTCCTGATGTGTTCCCATTCGTCAATCACACATCTGGGTTGTTTTGTGATCCCAAATCAATCCCACATTTCAACTTCATTCTTTGACTACATGTGTTCCCATGAAGATCACACATTACCCAAAGAGGGGAAAATGTATGTACCCTAAAATGGTCACCTAGACTTTGGGCCCCCATTCTTCAATTTATCAATTTCCCGAATCAATACCTTGCAACATTTTCAATTTAAATCAATTTCCTTGATCAAATCATAATTAATTTAAATATTTTAATATTTCCTAAGGTTTGATCATTTTATCTTAAGCCTTATTTAATTAAAAGAAAAATTCCCTTTTAATTAAATAAAATCATCTTATTAAAATAAAATTCCTCTTTTAATAAAATCCCCACTTAAAAAATCTCTTTGTGTTGAAAAAGGAAATAAAATAAATAAATATCCCTTTTTCTCTCCACTTTAAATGCACATACTTTTAAGTGGTGGGCATTTTTCATCTTTTGCCTCTTAAAGAATCTTGAGCACATGGATCAATCAAGATTTAATCTCCACCATTGCTTATTTCTTTTTGTCTCTTAATCTTAACCGTCCAAGATTCTTTATAAGGAGTCCTCTCCTTCTCTTTTAGATATAGATTTTAGTATTGTTATGTTGCAGGTTTGGAGAGCAACTTTGGAGAAGATTCTTGAGCACTTGAGCTTGGATATTGAAACTTCTCTTTTCATGTCTTCTTCTCTCATGCTTCCATGGCAATCCATTTAGATTAATCTTGCACTTGCATATTAGATTAGATTCATATTTTCTTTCATAGAATAATCTTGCATAAGCATTTCCTATCATAGATTAGTTTTCTTTCATGCATTGTTATCATATAGAATAACTTTCATTTTCATTTGCATACATACTTGATGATCATGGAGACTAGCATTCTTTCTTATCCTCTTTGAATCTCTCATTTTGTGGTCTACTTGCATGGCCACAAACTAGGTCTAAACTGAGGGCCTCCATTACAAACCCTTGCACTCCATGAATAGAGAGCTATGAGTCACCGTTTGAGACCTCATTCTTGAGAAATCTTGGATTTAATGACTCATAGAAGTGTGACAACATTTTAGCACACACTATATACTCAATGTCTATTTTGACCACCCCTCATCGCACATTCGACCAACATTGGTCGCATAGATAAAAGGAACAATTGATAATTCTTCTGGGTTGAAGTGATTATTTCAATGATGGGTCTATTGATAATTCAACTGCTATAGGAGTCACAATTTTGATGATGGTATTATGTGTCTAATAATCGACGAAAAACTTTGACGATAGTTATTTTCATTTGGTCGACCAATTGGCATCTAAAATTTGACTAATCCTTGTTGAAAAAGAAGCTAAAATTTACTAGTAGTATATTATTATATATATAAAAAAAAATCTATATTTACTCTAAAATTCAATCGAATCAAAAAATGTTTCTTCAAATTTCAACAAATCTATCAAATATTTGCTACAAATTTAACAGCTTAAGGTAGTAAACCTAGAGTATGCATACATACTAGCACTCCAGCTCACGACATGCCACAACGGGTGATAACTGGTAATAATCCCCAATCAGAATCAAATGTTGCAGTATAGTAGAGGTTGAAGAGCATCCAAAACTTCAGGCTACAAATTTTAGTCATTTTCATCCCAACAATGGTAGCCCTTTGAAGCACTTGCATCAGTTTTTAATTGCTTTCTCCTGTTTCATTTTCCATTTGATGTCCTTATCAATTCTATTTTCATACAAAATTTGTTTGGGCTTCTTCCTACCTAATTTTTCCTCCCTCCAAAATATGAACTCTCTCCCCTGTCGCATGTATCTCCCCCTACTCTAACTGTCATGTTTTTTAATATCTACTAAGCACTGTTTCTTAACTGCTCCTTTCTGTAACTCCCACACATACCAACGGTTCTCTCCCTACTCCCATCTACTAGTGTCATCTATCTTCCCATAAAAATGTAGTTAGTAACCAATTCCGATCCCCCATTTCATACACGTGTACATGGAAAAGATCATGAGAAAGTTGAGTGCATCTACTCTTCTGATTTAGTTTCCCCAATCACATATTTAAAGCCATAATTTTTGCAAAGAATTTGTCCACTACCACCATTGGCAATGATTTAGGAGAAGTGGCAAATTTTTTGTTTCATTAAAAATGGGTTGTGACATCCTTCCCCTCTTAAGAATAGATCGTCTCAATGCATAATTTAAAATTTGCAAACATATTCAAAGATAATTCAGGAAATTTACAATTGACATGATTTAATAATGTTTCATCATTCAAGGTAATGCATGTATACACTTTTACATTCTAGCATAAAATCAACAAGATTCAATTTTATTTGCTTACATAAAGTCAATTTTTTATTAGATGTGCATTCTAGTAAGTAAACACATAAAAAATAAACACATTTGGAAAAAAAACAAACACACTTGAATCATAATTACATCAAGAATATTTTCTATGTGAGTGTGTGAATTCCATTACTACCCTTCAATTTTACAAGGTTAGAGTTACCTCTCCCCGACAATATATCCCCTCTATTATAACGTGTCATTCCATCTATGAGACATAGGAACAACATCAAAGCATTAGTTCATGTCACTATCATAATAAAAATTGAAAACCTAACATTCTCATACTCAATGATTTTAGAAATAAATTTCATGATACTCTTAAGTAAAAACAAAGTACCTACATACATGTGCTTACTATACCTTACCATGGTATCACAATAAATTGAGCACATTTCTAGTTGAGTTGGATCTACATTCTTAGCATACTCATATTTATATAATCACAATATTTTTAGTCCAATCATAGTGTCAATACTTTAGAAAATAAAAATTCCAATATTCTATATTCAAGAGAAAAGAGTCATTTAAAGATTGCAAAATTTCAACTAAAATATACTTTAAATCACCAATTGATAATCATTGATACGTACCATCTAACATGTGGTACGTACTAAGTGAGAAAGTCATCCGCCCATTTCAAAAATCACCTTTAAAGGTTAGTGGATCCATTTTTCCATTTATGTGACCTAGGCCGTCATGCCCATCTTATCACAATAATATTTCAAAGAAATTTTTATTATCTGTAGAATAATATAAGTGGGTATGTGCAGGATCATGGTATGCCAAAAAGTGGTGATGTGAAAAAGAAGTCCTGATTGATAGAATCTTTTAAAAACAACTATAACTTTCAAAAAATATAACATTTTTAAAATCTGAAATATACATCACAATGCTTCACCTAATATCTAATAATAATAAACAATTCTTTCATTTTGATGAAGTTTAGACTATGTTAAGGTGGTCAGAAATGAGAGTTTTTATATTCAGGAAAATTTGTAGCAGAAAAATCATAATTAATTATTTACTTAGAAAAAAATACAAAAAAATATACATCACATCCAGACATGAGTCTACTACTTTTATCTAGAATCTTATAAAAAAATATTATCATTTGATTTTGTTTAATGTGGTCAGACATACACCTACTTGTTATCTTTTTAGTCCTGATTGATAGACTTATTGAAAAATAGCTATAAATTTTAAATTGTATAACATTTTTTAAATCCAAAACATTTTTCACATTCTATGCTTTTCCTACTACAATAAAAATAAAAAAAAGTTTTCAATTTGATAAAGTTTAGACTAAGTTAACATGGTCAGACACGAGAGTTTTTGTAATTTGGAAAAGTTGTAGAAGAAAAATCATAATTAATTATTTACTTGGAAAAAAATTAAAAAAAAATATGTGTCACATCTCGACATGAGTTTAATAATTATATTTAGAATCTTGTAAAAAAATTTTATCATTTGATTGTGTTGAAGGTGGTCACACATACACCTACTTCTTCTTTTTTTTCCTGAAATTTTCGTACTACTACATTGAAATTTGAAATTTTCAATGTATAGAATAATTTTTTTCAAAAAAGGCATAGTATCTTAGAAACTAAATTCAATTTTCTACAGATTCTCTTCTTACATATTTTTGATATAATATTTATAACTTGTTCAAATTTTTATGTCAACTTGTCTAAACCTGATTTTCTGAATTTTCATTGCCACTTAAGCACCTAGTTTGGCATACCATGATCCCGCACATACCCAAGTCCTTCAAGTCTTATATCTTAATATGAGAATTCACATTTTCATCAATATAATTCTAGTGTGCTTCATCTAAGCATAAGCATCTAAATAAATCATAATAATTCATCATCATATAAAATCAACACACAATGTATGTTATACATCTATAACAATGCATCCAAAAGAAAAACCATAAAGGTCAATCATGAAAAAAGACACTTAATTGTAATTGGACATCTATCCTTCTATAAGTCCCTATCTCCTATGCCATCAGACAGTCAGTCGTCCATCTGCAAATCTTGGGATGGGAGTGTGACTCAGAGGCTTGTCCATTCTATCAAAAAAGTCTTACACTTCCTTGGGATTCTACCTAGTTGCATAATTCCTAACCCTGCAATGCCCAACAAAAAAATGGTAGGGGGTATCTGGTGCAACCATGAAACTAACTACTTTCCACATATGTCTAAGTAGAACTAATCATGGATGTGGCAGGGTGATGGAACATGGGCAACATATTTATGACAGCATATGTGAACAATCTTTGGCCAAAGCATCTTTTTATCACTAGGAATGAACACTGGTAGGTAGAGGAACATCCCTTTCTACCCTTCCCTATTTTTACCACATTCTTCACCCCTCACCTGAAGGTAAGCTTTCCAATTCTCATACAAAGTAAGCAAAAAGATGCAATTCATGCATTTCATATAATTTCCTTTCATGCAATAATACATTAAACAAGAAAATGTAAATTATAAAACAATCAACTAATTAAAAGAATTATATACCCTTCATCATGAAAAATCTCATTCATCATAAGCAATCACATAATTTGAACCATCTAGTCAAATAAAAATACACATACAAGTAGTAGGAGGTATTGACCATTCTGTCAAAAACACCAATAGTGCTTCATAACCAAATAATTATATTCTATTTCTATAAAAATATGTTGACCTACTTGTCGATCATCAAATGCATCAAATAATACATCAATTTCAATCACCTCATAATAATTTCATGCAAGGTCTCAAATATAATCACTCATGTACTAGTAATATCATATTAATGTCAAAAAGATGTATTTTCTATGGATTTCATCATTTCTTGAGTATCCATGCAATGCTCCTCATAGCATCCAAAACTCACATCAAAGAATATCAACCTATGTTAATTATTTCATAAAATGCATTTCTAATATACACAACCCATTGCATGTCAATTCAGTTTGATCATTTCATAATAGTTAAAACACATTTCAAGTAAGATAGGAGTGC
Source organism: Chamaecyparis obtusa (assembly GCA_027943335.1). Taxonomy (NCBI): domain Eukaryota; kingdom Viridiplantae; phylum Streptophyta; class Pinopsida; order Cupressales; family Cupressaceae; genus Chamaecyparis; species Chamaecyparis obtusa. Next base: position 584,614 of record BSBK01001420.1, on the reverse strand, counting down.
AAGATTAGGAATGGTGTGTTCTTCACAATCTACTCCCTTTCATAAGCTATCAATGTTATATGATGAACATGACAGATGACAAATTACTTCACATCACGGGACTAGAAACATAAAACACACATTATAGCCACCTTAAGATCATAATATAATCAAGTTGTAAATTTCAATTCAGACCCTCAACGGTCATAATAAAAATTAAGAAGTAATTGTGAACAAAATCTCAGTTGATTGAAAAACTCAAAATTGGTGGCTAGGTGGTCACAAGAGAACTTAAGCTTTCAAGCTAGTCCTTCACCACTTTCAAGGTTCATCAAAGTTCAAAATAAAACATAAATTGAAACCAAAACACATTTACAGAATGACTAACACTATCCACAAGAAGGGAGTATAAGCTACATGTCACCTTGCATCCAAGGTATGCTAAAGAATATGACCATACTTCTAGAACATAAATCTCAAAGTTTACATCATCATGTAATAACACATTCAATTAACTTAAACATCATTTCTCTATCCACTAAAGCCAACCCACATGAATTGTTAATTCTCTCTTTTCTTTTGAAATCTCATGCCATGCAAGGTAAGATATATAAATATATTTTCACAAATTTTCTACAAATTTATGTTTCAAACAGAACATGTTGAATTCTTCTTCCCCAAGGATTTCATAAGCTTCTAGTATTAAAATAATTTCATAACACTTACAAATATACATTACAATAATACATATTTTCCATCATTTATCACAAGCCAAGTCCTAAATTCTAGCAGGCTCTCATAACTTTATTGCATAACGATCATTATTTACTACACAATTTCTCATAGAATTTTATATTCTTTCTTTTCTACACCAATGTAGATAAATATATATCAAATTTTTAAGTGTATCTCACACACAATATACCTCATAATTTTTCACATATTCTAACATTTTGCAATATAAAATAGGAAGCAATCACACCACTCAAAGGTAGACAATTATCAAGCTCACATAACTGTTTCAAACGTTCATAGTTTCAAGAGCAACCAGGGACATTCATAAAATTTCACACATGTAAGAAACATTATACCTCAAGTGTCTATTTCCCACCAAATAAGGAACATCCTATCCTTTTCTATCAAGATAAACCGAAATTGGAAGACTTTCTAGTCAATCCAGGGAACCACAACTATGTTCATAGACCGAACATTAATCGACTAACAATTGATGTGACTAAGGGTTGAAACTAAGCATAGTGAACTCAAGGCCCTAGTATGGAACCTAGAGCTCCAATACCATATGTAATGACTGAACTTTTGACACAAAGGCCACATCAATAATTTTCAATAAAGACAAAGGAGTTGGTCAAAAAGTTAAAGGTCTAATGCATAAGTCGACATAATACCAATAGATTATCTATTATATATAGGAATAAAAGAAGTACAAATACAACCATAACTGTTGGAATGATAAAGCATGCCTATATCCAAAGATATGAGAACATGTCAACCATCTGTTGAATGTAGTAATGGAGTCACAATAAGAGATTTCTCATCAAGTACAAGCAAGTACAAACTATCAAGTTTGGATAACAATCCAAGAGACAACAAAATTACCAAATACCACCATGACGAATACAAAGAAGCACATAGCACTATAAAGAAAAGTCCTTCCTGAAAGAAGCTTCATAAACCTATTCACAAAAGTCAGCTAGGGCGAGAATATTATGGGAGTGTGTTTTCACCCTATCACGAAGCAGTAACACTTCTCCTAGACTTCCAAAGAAAACCTTGTAAATCTACTTCCATTTCATACATATGAAAAAATATCATGCAAAGATTCACATTTAATGCATAGTACATCATGTTTCATGGGTGCATTCAACATACAAAAAGGAACATAAGAACATCATTTTCCTAACTATTAAAAAAATATGTCAAGCTCATACATTTCCACCAATATCTCTTTTAGTTCAAATGATATTTATAACTTGAATTCATCATAATACATGGAGAAAACCCAAGATTTACACATATAATAAATTCATTTCATTTAGGAAGCATAAACTATAACAATGATTAACAGGTACTTCACAATTTACATGTTTAAACTTTCCTTCATATATCTACTCATTAAGATTTTGACTTTCACCTCTTTTATTTTCTGTAGTAATGTAATAATAAATAACCATATTCTAAATCATTATCATCAAAACATGGATAAACCAAATGCATCAGTCAGGTATGTTAAATAAGAAACATCAAGCCTTTCTTAATCAACATGTTCAAATCTTTTCTAATTCTCATATATAGATATACCAAGAGATTACTTTAAAAGAAGGAACTTGCAATAATGGCATAAGAAGCAACAATATTTTACGATACTCTGATCATATCAAGTTTCACCAACAAGTACCCAAATATTTAGTTTAATATAATTTTAGCTTAGACATTCTAAGATATACTTAATCAACTTGATTCAATTAAACAAAGTGGTTAGCTCCCACTTGTAAATCCATGTTTAAAATTTGAACGTATGAGGTTCTATGCTGCTCTAATTTTAGCAATAAAATATCTCCTAAAATGATTAATTATCCACCTAATAGATACGATTTTGATTTCTCCTTTCAACATGGATCAATCACAGAATAACTTAAAATCCAAGTGTATCCTTTCATAACATAATTCACTTCTTACTGAAATATCCATAGATACTCAACCTCAGAAAATCATATAATAAAGTGAAACCATATTTCATATTTTAAACAATCATTCCACTGCTACAGGAAGTTCATCAAGTTTCTGTCATAGTTTAAAATAAACAAAACAACTAGATTATCTTGCTAAGTTTTAAACCATATGTTCAATACGAAGGTTGTCAACAGAGTTTTGTTTGAGTTTATTGTCTTTTTCCAGTGACTGAGTTTTAAGATAGTAGCTAACTTTGTTTCCATCAAAGGTTTATTTTAAATTCATCTCTAGCTATAAATATAAAAATAAACTGGTCTAAACACATAATATATAAAAATCTAGCCAACTCTAAATAAGAGTGGATAGTGCCAAACTCTCAACATAAACTTGTAGACTAAAGGTAAATCGATGGGAAAAATAATATAGATGATGTGTGAACTTTTGCTAGATATGACATGTCAATGATAAAAGAGACCCAATTGATGTCAAAAAACCAATTACTGTTGTAAAATACATATTGACACCACAAACATCCAATTTGATGTCTAACTAATGAAAACTCAACTTGTAGCTTCTGCCAAAACACAAATTTGTGTTGGTATTTGTAGATCATAGTCACAATACATCAAATTTGTGGGTTAAAAATGAAAGTAAAAAAAAGTGAATCAGGTCAAAATAATTGTAGGTTGAAGACCAATTTTGATAGAAAAGAGGAGATATCTATAAATTTGTGCTAGTAAAGGGGAGATGCTTGCAAATATTGCCTCGCGGAGACCATATTTATCAAATATTCATAATAAATTGCCAATATATTATTATATATATTAAAAAAACTCTATATTTACTCTAAAATTTAATCAAACTGAAAAATATTTCTTCAAATTTCAACAAATCTCTCAAATATTTTCTATAAATTTAACAACTTAAGGTAGTAAACCCAAAGTATGGATACATACTAGTGCTCCATCTCACGACATGCTACAATAGGTGATAACTGATAATAATCCCCAATTTCTTTAGCTATTTCATTTGCCACAGTATATTCAACCTCTGTAGTAGATAGAGAAATAGTAGATTTATTTTTGCTACACCATGAAATGGGACCTGAACCAACATAGACAACATAACATGTATTTGATTTGTGGTCATCTGCACATCCTTCCCAATCCGAATCTATATAACCAATAAGTGAAAGATCTCCATGAGATGAATAATAGATACCCATTGTCAAAGACCCTTGCACATATCTTAATATTCGTTTAGTTGCTATCCAATGTGGGACCTTAGGAGAATTCAAAAATCTAGAAACAACACTGATTGCAAAATAAATATATGGTTGAGTGTGGGTCAAGTACACAAGACTACCAACTAATTTCCTGTATAAGGTAGGATCAACATCTTCACCTTCCATATATTTTCTTAGCTTTAGTCCTGGAGTAACTAGAGTAGGAACACTCTTGCAATTTTCCATCTTGAACTTTTTCAATATGTCTAGAGCATACTTGGTTTGAGAGAGATAAATACCATCATCCTTCTGCCATACTTGTATGCCAAGAAAGTAATGTAGAAAACCAAGATCTGTCATCTCAAATGTATCTTGCAATTTTAACTTTATGTCAATTATTTGATTCATGTTATGCCCTGTAATGATAAGATCATCAACATAAAGCACAATAATTATGATTCCACCATCATCAAAATCCTTCACATACAAATTTGGATCATGAGGACTATTATGGAAGCCTTGAGTTTGGAAATATTCATCAATTTTAGCATACCAAGCCCTTGGAGCTTGTTCCAAACCATATAAAGAATTCCTTAATTTGCAAACTAAGTGTTCTTTTCCTGGAATTTCAAATTCTTGAGGCTGAGTCATATAGATTTCTTCATCAATTTCACTATTCAAAAATGCATTTTTAACATCCATTTGGTGAAGAGGCCACTTGAAATGTGTTGCCAATGCTATAATAGTCCTGACAGTACTAATCTTTGCTAGTGGGGAAATGTTTCTGTGTAATCAATTCCCTCTTTTTGTGAATACCCTTTGGCCACTTGTCTTGCCTTGTGTTTTTCAATGCTCCCATTTGACTTAAACTTAGTTTTATATACCCACTTATTGTTAACCACATTCTTACCCTTAGGTAAGTCCACCAATTCCTAAGTTTTATTCTTTATCAAATAATCATACTCACTTTGCATAGCTTGTTCCCATTTAGGTTTTCATTTAACCTCATCATATGTTTGAGGATCATTGGTCTTCATTATGGTGGTCATTAAAGCATAATTAATTTGTTGAGTCCTTTGATAAATATCTTGAATACTCTTGGTCTTTAGGGGAGGACTAGATTACTCAAATATATTAGAGGTCTCCTTGGAAGTTTCACCAATGTCAAAATTAATTAAAGATTCATGATTATCTATGGCCACTTGTGGAATGAGAGAGGATTTTTTCATATCATCAAACCCTTCATTGAACCTAACATCCCTAATTGTAAACACATCTTCCACACTAGGATCATACAACCTATATCCTTTTCTTTGATCATCATAGCCCATAAAGATGCACTTAACACTTTTCTTATCAAATTTCCTTTTTCTAATCTCATTTGGTATATGAGAATATGCTTCACATCCAAACACTCTAAAATACTTAACATTTGGTTTCCTTCCACTCCATGCTTTTGCAGGAGTAATGTTTTGCAAACAACTTGTGGGAGATCTATTTAGGACATGAGATGCATTATTAACAACTTTAGCCCACAGAAACAAAGGAAGATCCTTGGATTGTATCATACAACATGCCATTTCTACTAAAATCCTATTCTTCGTTTCAACAACACCATTTTGTTGAGGGGTATCTCTAATAGTCATTTCTCTCTTGATCCCATGATAATCACAAAATGATTTGAACCTATTGTTTATATATTCTCCACCATTATCTATTCTTAATCGCTTGATCTTATTTCCACTTTAATTTTCCACAAGAGATTTAAACATTTCAAATTTGTTAAATACCTCATCCTTTTTCTTTAGCAAGTAAACCCAAACTTTTCTTAAAAAGTCATCAATGAACGTCAAAATGTACCTAGTGTTAGGAATTGTCCCAAGAGATAACTGAGAGGGGGGGGGGTGTGAATCAGTTATCTACAAGATTCAATTCTTTATCCAATTAAGTATATAAGAACATTAATCATAAACACAATGAATGAAAACTTAACACAACACCACAATTTTGGTTACAGGGAAACCCAAATAGGTAAAAATCCCGGTGGGAATTGACACCCACTAAGAAATGCACTAGTGTATTATGATCCCTGTTAGAAGATCTTACAACCCTATTAGGAGTTGATCTTTACAATGCAATAAGTACATTGACCTAGTCAAGGTTCAAACCCTATTAGGAGTCTTTGACATTTAACCCTATTAGGGGTGAGGACACACTGTCTGAGAGCACACTGCTCAAAGGGGTGAAGGCTACAACCTTCTGACTAATAGATACACACAATATCTGGATCTTGGTGAAATGCACATAGACCAGTTCCAATGAATAGCATATACTCTTCACTTGGTCACATAGACCTTTTGTTGATGGCTCAATACTTTGCACTTTCTGCTCTGCTCTTTTCTTTCAACTCTGAACCACACTTTAGTAATCACAAATGACTGCCTATAAATATCTTTTCTCCAAATGATATAATCAAGTCGGCCTATTAGAACCATCTTGAAATCATATTAGAGAAACAAAACAACTCTCCAATAACACCTCAGTCAGCTCTACTAAGCACACAACATAAATTAGGACTTCACAATTCTATGTGAGTAGATGCCACACTACACACAGTCGACTTCACTAAATTATTTCCAACTTTCTTCTTATGCTAAATTACATCATGCGCTCTTAACCAAACATTTTTAAATCTCCTCTTAACATAAATCCAATCGCACATACCATGATGATAGGCACAACTACTGTAATATTATAAACACCATCGACTCTCCTACATAAACTCAGGAAACTATAACTATCAATTGGAGACTTCATAACTCAAGTTGTACTACATATCTGACTCTACATTCATGAACATAAAAGCATACATATGTCTACAACATAAGTATAAAGGTGAAAGGCTCTACTGCAACCATACGTCCTATCACATACATAACTATTCCTAGGACCTGTCAAGAATACTCACTGATATACATAACTATATTACTGTCTTTACTCAGAATCAACCTCCGCATCTATGATATCATGCTAATAACATATCCATGCAACATATGCTGAGGGCTCTCTTCATCAGGCTTCCATGCATGTTGCTTACCATATGTTGTCATCAATGACAAACATACAATCAGTAATCTGGCTTGTTGGCAAATCTCCAACAATCTCCCCCTTTGGAATTGATGGCAACATATGGAATGAAAAACACCACCAATCCAAATGATCAATTCTTTTATAACATTCTCCATTTCCTCAAAAAAAACTCCCCCAAGGAAGTATCCTCCAATATCTTCAGTATTCTCCATTTCCTCAACTGTACTGCTTCCCGTGAGTGTATTTTTACTCCCCCTTTCTACTTGTTTTTATTACTACATATTCCTTTTTTTTTATGTTTTTTATGACTATATATTATTCCCCCTTTGACATCAATGGAAAAGGCACCTAGAACATTAAGCACAGGTACTACTCTTGAGGTAGAGTAGTCAACCTTTCATCAATCACTAAGGACTGATGCACTCCTGCTATCTCTAATCAGATTCAGGGAAGGGAATTATTCCTAGCTTCTCCCTAAGATACTCAAAAGTATCCTTAGGTAAAGGCTTTGTGAATATGTTTGCTAGTTGATCTTTTGTACTCACATAATTCACCATTACTTCTTTCTCTTCTACTTTCTATCTTAGGAAGTGATACTTTATCTCAATATGTTCTATCTTTGCATGCATCACAGGGTTCTTTGACATATTAATAGTGATAGTGTTATCACAGTGAATAACAATAGGGTAGTCAATCTGAATACCAAAATCTTTTATCATTTTCTTGATCCACATAATTTGGAACAATTAATGCTGCTGCAACATATTCTACTTCTTCTGTTGACTGAGAGATACAATTCTTCTTTTTTATTGTCCAAGTAACAAGTCTATCTCCAAGGAATACAGCTCCTCCAGAGGTACTCTTTCTATCATCCACACATCTTGTAATGTCCCCGCCAGGGAACCCATAAGGAATCAGGTCTTATGACCAAAAATTGCAACTAATTTTTTTTCTTCCTAACATTACATCATTACTACTTCACATTTACATTCCTTGAGGTTCCCTTAATGAATTTATTTACATTACTTATCCAAATTGAATTTCATTCTTTACTTTCACATTTGAGAACTTTAAGAGATAGGGTAAGAAAATAACATTTCATTTACAATTATGTTTCTTACTTTATATACTAATTTCATTTCTCCTTCCTACACATTGAATAACTATTCATTACAAATTACATTTTAACCTTAGCATAATAAACATTTTCTTTCATTGCAACATAGGAGAGATAGAAAAGATAATTTCAACATGACATAATATATTTCCAACTTTGATCTTTCAAATAACAACCCTTGAAACAAAGCCTAGAACTATCCCTCCCAATTACATTGATTTTCTTTTCAATTACATATTTTTGATAATAGATCTCATAATAACAGGTACATGAATGGCCTGAAGGCATTACAACATATCTTTTCATCTTTCCCTTCAAAAATACATAATACAAAATACAAATATCTGTATCAATACATAAATTTGAACGCATCCAAGTTACAAACCAACAGGACCTTGAAAGATTTTTTCCACCCAACCATGTGAAACTGGTGAAGTTCCACCCCCCGTGCTAGGAGATAGAACCAAGATACTCACAAGGCCCTAAGCAATCTAAGGCTCAAAAGATAAAGAAATCCAAGACTCAAAAAGAACATAAAATATCATCATACTATAACATAGAGGTCAAGGTTCTAGGATACCACCTAAGTGAGTGTCATCACACAACCTATGTATTGGGATCCACCTTGGCAACCATGTAACCCTGGTCCCCCCTTTATGAATAGGGATCCACCCTGGTAGTTACCCATGGTCCCGGTACTCCAACAAGACTATGTGGCCATTAACATGTTTTCTTTCATTATCTTTTATTTCCCCCCTTTCCAGATTCATTATTAGGTTATCACTTTTTACTTACCCACCCATAGGATCATCTGGTCACCACTTTAAGGTTCCAACACCTATGATGAGCCACTCACCTAGGGTACCTAGTCCCCTACCCACACACACACAATCCATGAAAACATCAAGTACTTTCAAAAGATCCATCTCATAAGTCTAGGGAGCCCTCTGGTGCACTCAGGCCACCCGAACAAGTCCTGACCTTACATTATGGATTCTACCAAAACCAAGTATGAAAAAAATCTTGTAATCAAAACCAAGTATATAAATTCATAAGATATGGCATAAAACTTCCCACATGCATTTACACAACATTCCATAGCTTATTTTAAAAATCTAGGAAAATCTCATGTGCTTGAATTTTGGCTAAGTCTGAATTTTTAAGAAATCTCAAAATTAGAAGTTGCATCTTAACTTCTATGAAGTTGAAACCTATCCCAATCATCCCAGAAGGTACCTAATTCCTTTATACAAGTATAACTTAAAGTATAAGAAATTAAAGTATCGTAACTTATTCTTAAATGTTATACTTGCTTGTATAAATTTTGAGCCCCTCAAACCATACAAACTCCAAAGGGATTTCTACAAAAACTTGTACGAAAATGTATCCATTCCCATATGAAATTTCACCAACTATCATGTGGGCATCACTACAATGTTGTATGACACTGTAAAACACTTTCACAAAATTACATTTTAAATTCCCTGAAAACACTTAAAAATATATTTTTAACCCATACGACTTTGTATGCATCCCCATATGACATTTGACCAAGTGTTGTACAAGTATGAATACAATGTCGTATGACATTGTAGGACACTTTTACCAAAATAAATTTTAAACTTCCTAAAAACACTAAAAAAATTTGATTTCTTTAGGCATGGAGAGTGCCTGGGAAAGGTTCCCTGAGGTCAACTTGATGTAGGGGCCTCAGCACCACATCCATAGTACATACTCAACATTTCCTAAGCCTCAAACTAAATTAATCCAAATAAAAGCAACAATTTCATAGAGAAGCCTGCAAGAGGAAAAGAATAGGAAAAAGGACCGTATCTCAATCCTACACCTTCATGACCCTTCCTGTTTCTTCCTAGACTTCCCTATTTCATTCAATATTAGATAAAGACATCCTCCCACATGACCACAAGAATTCCTAACTTCCTAGGAAGATTTCAAAATACAAAGTACATAAATAAAAACTATATAATCAGACATAATTTACTTCCCAGAAACACAGTAGAAACACATAGAGGGTAAAACATTTACATATCATTTTGGATGCATAGTAAAAAAATCATATCATAATTTAATACCATATCATATACAAACACATTCATACACAATAGAGGAAGAGTGGAGATTCTTCCCTGTTTAGACCCTACCTTGGGTCCTGTGGAGAATCATCTTCCCTTGGCTGGAGAATCTTTGCGAAGCTTCAATCTTTGAGTAGATATCCTTTTGGAAATCTTCCTCCAAACAATCCTCACACACTTGACTTCACAAACTAGAGACTCTCAACTCACATAAACTTCCAATAAATTTTTTTGAAGAATCAATTATAGACAACTCAAAAGAAAACCAATCCTCCAAAATTATCATCCCCCTCAAACCAAAAATCTTCAATTATTTATCCTCCAACTATGTGGTTGGAGGAGTTGCTTTATGGGAAGCAACTTCTCCAACTTCCATAGTTGGCTGGAGGAGCAACCAAATATTTCTCGTAAGGACTTAATCAAGGTTTTAATAAATTTAATTAAAATATCCTTCAAATAAAACCATAACAAGAATAATAGACAAATACCTTTCAAGAAAAACACATAGCACAATAGGAAAACAAGTAGCCTAACTTCTAGAAGGTCTTGAGTTCAACTCCCTCCTAGATAGTCAATTTTACTACAAAAGGGCATTTTCCTTTTATTATTGCTATAATTTTTTTTTTTACTTTTTATTTAATACATTCATTAAATATACTTTATTTAACTCACTTTATTTACTTATTATAAATAACATACTATTTACACAATTAATGAAAGCATACAATTATTATTATTTATATAAGCATGGGTATATGCGTGTGCACCCACATATACACATACCTCTATAAAATACAAACAATTATAACATAATTATTTATTATACATATAAAATAGATTAATTCTAACTCATAACATAAACTCAGACCAACATCAAATCAAGTCCAAAACATAACTGCATTCCATTTTCCAAACTAGGATAACTTCCTAAACAAAATTCTAAGTCCATGGGTAACCTCGAGAGTAACTTGGTTAAATCTCCACACATCAACAGTTCAAGGATTTTGAAGGCACGCTTAGACCTATGTAGCCAAGTTGAGATGATGCCTGGTACCTGCATCCTACATCACCAACTGATATGCATATATAAATATATAAATATAAACAGACAGTGGCAAATAAGGAGGGAGAGTGTGACATCGTGTGGATCTCCCATAGGAGTAACTACAAAAACCCCTCCTTATCCTACACTCACATTGACTAGTGAACATCAAACCATAATAGGGTCAGTAGGGTTAGATCATAATAAAACATCATAACACAAATCAATGTAAAACATTTTACTGATAGTTCATTTCTAGCCATTCATCATTAAATTATAACTCATTTAATATTTCCAAATAAACTGCAATAACCAAATATATATGCTCAAATGTCTCATAAAATTCTAACTAAATAATAATCATAGTCCATCATAAAATCCAAAGTGTCAAAGCAATAGTCCTATCAGTCTAACATAGGAAGATGCTAGGGTGAGCATTACACATCCTACACAATCTGCATCTGTATATACATGAAGCTTTATATTCTCTGAATTAGGATACCATAAACCATAGTTTAAGGTTCCATTCAAGTATCTAAATATTCTTTTTACTTCCATTAGATGACTTTTCTTAGGTTCTGCTATAAATCTTACAACAATACCAACTGCATTGGAAATGTTTGGTCTGGTTTGAGTAAGATATATAAGTTTTCCAATCATAGACTTATACAAGGTTATGTTTACTGCTGGTGAATCATCTTCTTTTGAAAGCTTGCATCCTATTATCATAGGGGTACTTACTTTCTTGAAATCATCCATCTTGAATGTCTTCAAGATCTCTTTCACATACTTAGTCTGATTTATGAATATACCTTTGTCTGTCTGATGTACATTCAATCCCAAAAAGTACTTGATAGGGCCAATCATGCTCATTTCAAATTCTCTCTGCATCTCTTTAGCAAATTCTACACTAAGCTTATCATTACCACCAAATATAATGTCATCATCAAATATAGCAACTAGAAATAGTCCATCAAATGTCTCTCTTATGAATAAGTTACAATTTTATGCTCCTTTCTTGAATCCAATCTTAGTCAAGTAACCATCAAGTATTTCATACCATGCTCTAGGGAATTGCTTAAGTCCATAGAGGGCTTTCTTCAATCTGCATACTATATCAGATCTATCTAATAAGGTGAATCCTTCAAGCTACTCTATGTAAACTTCTTCCTTCAACTCTCCATTCAGGAATGCTGACTTAACATCCATTTGATATACCTTAAAGTTTTTGTATGTAGCATAAGCTAGAAATAACTTTATGGCTTCTAATCTACTTACAGGTGCAAATGTATCTGAATAATCAATTCCTTCTCTTTGTGTGTACCCTTTACATACTAATATAGCTTTGTTTCTTACTAATGTTCCATCTTCATTCATCTTATTTTTGAATATCCACTATATTCCAATCACACTCTTATCACTAGGCCTAGGGACCAATTCCCATGTATCATTCTTAATTATCTGATCTAGCTCTTCTTTCATTGCTTCATGCCAATCTGAATCATTACATGCATCTTGAACACTTAAGGGTTCAATATATGATAGTAAACATACCTCTTCATTTGCTGTGGAGCTTTTTTCTTTTGATCTTGTCATGACTTTACCACTTTGATCTCCAATGATGTCTTTCTTTGAATGATATCTAGATGAAAATTTAGGAACATTAGGAGTGACTTTCTCATCAGATTTCTATGATTCTTCCTCACTTGTTTTAGGGTCATTGAATAACACATCAATGTTGTCAAACATTTCTTCAACAATCAATTCACTATTGGTAGGTCTAGGTTCTTCTTCAATCATAGGTGCATAATCATGGTATCTCTCTTGAATCATAAACTTCTCATCAATCTTAACATGAGCACTTTCAATGATCTTCTTCAATCTTAGATTAAAACATCTATGAGCTTTTCTTTTAGTAGAGTAACCAAGAAAAATACCTTCATCACTTCTTGCATCAAAATTGCCAATTGCTTCATCTCTCTTGACGTAGCACTTGCTTCCAAATATTTTGAAGTATTTCACTGTAGGTACATTCCCAAACCATAGCTCATAAGGTGTCTTGTCTATGCCTAGCCTCAATTGAATTCAATTGATAGTGTAGACTATTGTATTGACCACATCTCTCCAATAGGTATGTGTGACCTTTCCTTCAATCACGATGGTGCGCGTTGTGTCAAGAATGATCCTATTCCTTCTCTCTACAATTCCATTATGTTGAGGGGTTCTAGGGGCACTTAGCTATCTCTTTATCCCATTTTCTTCATAGTACTCATAAAATCTGTCAGAGGTGAATTCTCCTCCTCTATCTAATCTTAGACATTTGATCTTCAATTCAGACTCATTTTCAACCTTAGATTTGAATATTTTGAACTTTTCAAAGGCTTCTGATTTATCCTTTAAGAATGCAACCCACATCATTCTAGAATAATCATCAACAAATAAAATGAAATACCTTTCACCATAGTATGATCTTGTTTGAGCTGCTCCATATAAGCCTGTATGTATGAGATCCAACTTATTCTTTACCGAGTTGTGTTTTCTTCTAAATGAATTTATTACATTCTTTCCCATCACACACTCCCTACATATTGCATCAATGGGTTTTGCAATGCTATGAAGATCTCTTACTACCTTAACATTACTTATCTTTACTAGGTTATCAAAATTGATATGATATAGTCTCTTGTGCCATAGCCAACTGTCATCTACTTTAGCAAAAAAACAACTTGCTTCTGGATTAAGTTGAAAAACTTTACCTTTAGTCTTTGATCTTGATGCAATCATTTCTCCTTCCTTTTTTTTAATAATGCACTTGTTCTCTTTGAACTCCAATCGGTAACCTTTGTCAAGCAACTGTCCAACACTCAGTAGGTTATGCTGCAAACCATCAACATATAGAACATCATCAGTGTTTTTCTTTCTATCCAAGGTAATGGCTCCTCTAGCAATGATGGGTTTAGGAGTGTTATCTCCAAATCTAACCATGTCTCCTTTGTACCTATCCAAGTGAACAAATCTATCTTTGTCTCCTGTCATCTGATGTGAGAAACCAATGTCAATGATCAATTTGTTCTGATGTTTGCTTGTGAAATCAATGCTAATTCTTGTCTATTCTTTTCATCTTCAAGAGCAATGAATCCAATTTCCTCCTCAGCTGATTCTTCATCTGATACTCCATCTTTAGCATAGTAACATTCCTTTGTATACTTGGGCTTTTAGTTATTTTTTAACTTCTTAACTCTTGTAGGACACTTGGATGCAAAGTGACCAATCTTATTACATGAAAAACATTTGAATGGTAATTGACCTTCATATTTTCCTTTTCTTTTCTTTTATCTTTTAGCAATCATAGCAATGAAATCATCTAGTTTTTTCTCTTCATTATCATCATCAAAATTACCAGAGGTGTTCAAGGATTTCTTACCATGTACTGAAGCTTTGAATGTAGTTTTACTTTTAGGTTCTGTCTTCAATCTTGATATCTCAAAGGCTGAAAGTTTTTTGATTATGGTCTCTCTTTTAAAGTCTTTTGTGGACTACATAGTTTCATCTAGGATGCATATCTTGTTGTCATATTCAAGAGTCAAGGTAGCCATCAGTTTGTCCATTATATCTTCTTCCAATATTTCTCCACCATTGTTTTTGATTCCTGCAACTGCTTCATTAATCCTTTGATTGTAGGCTCTGATATTCTCATCAGGTAGCATCTCTAATGTATTGTATCTTTTCTTCCATGTCTTTCTATGTGCATTCTTAGCTTAAATATCTCCTTCAAACATTTCTTCTAAGTATTTCCATATCTTATAGGCTTTGTCCATTTTGTTGATCTCTAAAAAATCACTGTCAGATAGGGCACTGATAAGGGCTTCTTTGTCAATAGCATTTGAAGTGAACATCTCCTTTTGCTTCTGTTAGCATTTATACCTATAGATGATTAAAATATTCAAGAAATTTACTAAATACAAGACTCATGTACTCCCAATAGCAACATCCAACACAATTTAAATGCTAAGGTACTAAGGCTTCAATCCTTCTTCACTTTGAGTAAAACTCAGGCAGGCTTACCTTTCACAAATACTTCTACAAAGCACTATAAAATTGATCTATATACTTGGACATAGTCAAATAAAATCAAGTAACATAAAAATAAAGTAAATAGAATAGGTTTTGATATTTTGGTAGTGAAAAGATACAAATCAAGGTAAAACCCGTGCCTTATTCATTGGGTCAGAGTTAAAACTTAACATCTATAGAATCCTATTAATCACAAAGACACTGGAACTCAAATGAAATGCCTAGAAATTTATTATCCCAATTCCCAGCCCTTCCATCAAATTTATGTCTAAATATTTAATTCCCAGAGACCTCCCTAAAGATTTACTCTCTCCTTGAGAGAAACTTTGAGTTCAACCCCTATATTCACCTTATGAATGACACATTAAAGAGCCTTACTAATTAATGCATAAGAAGAAAAAAAAATCCATACACAAAGATAGCTCAAGATAGCAATGAAATTCAAATGTATTTGTATTAATTTTCACCTATATCCATACAAATTTAAACAAAAACTTCAAACAAGTCAGATTCTATTTTTAGTACTTTCTTTACAAAAAATTTCACCAGCTTTCAAAAAGAGAAAAAACTTGCTACTTATACCTCTAGCCATCTTGGAATCCTCAAAATGATGCAACAAGCTTCAGATGGCTAGGAAAATGACTTGCACTACAGATAAAAAGTACAAACCATAATGAAAATGACTAGAAAAATAGAAAGTAGTTCAAAACTATTAGCACCTTTACAAGTGGCACCTTTGTCTGAAGATATTTCAGAGTGGTTACTTGATTTGTCACATGAATGATGACCACCATTATAGTATAAATTACATCATCCTTTGTTTGGTACATGCTCCCCCTAGAAATCTGGATCAGGTGCCATGTGTACTTTATTCTCTTCTTCCAATAGTAGGAGAACTGGCTTCTTCTTTTTCCTCTTTGTCATCTTGTCCCATGTTGCCACATCATCATTAGATGGCCAATTGTAGGCCTGTAGTTCCTGTAATGACTTGATCTATAGGTCCCACATAGAATCAGTTATACCTTTAACCTCTGCCATAAACCGTATGAAATCACCTTCAACCTTAAATAAACTATCAATTATACCATTGCATCCCTCCAAGTCTACGACATTGTCACTATTAAGGAAAACTTCTTGTTTAATTATCAACTGATCCATTGATGTCTTCCATTCATCTACACTAATTACACTTCCATCATCACCATACATTGAAGGTAGGTAATTATTGTAATCCTTATCAAACATAGCTAACTTGGCTTTTATCTGGTTAGACTTTCCTTTAAAAAACTTTGAGATAGAACTCACCAAACCAATCTTTTCATATACTTCTGTCACTACCTCAGAGATATCAGGCCTATGCTCCTGCAAAGCATCAAGCTTCTCAAACAATAAACTCCTCCTTGACCATACACTAAAAAGTGGCTCCAAATTGGTTAGTGACTCATTCACCTTATTATTGGCCTTATGCAATAGACTAACTGATTGATGGACTGATTCCATCTTCTCCTTTAGTATGGTTTACCTATATTGCACAATCTTTGTTATAGTATCTAGGGATGCATCCAATCTTATTTTCTCTAATTCTTCAGCAGGCTTATCAGAAACTTCTGCATCTATGTGAGGAGGAGCATCAATTTGCAAAAAAGGGGGAGGGACTACCTTTGAAGCTTCTTGAAGCTTGGCTTTCAAATCCTCAAGTTCATCCTCCATCTTTTTAATCATCATAAGTTTTAGATCCCTATCCTTTGCAACCTTCATTGAATTCTCAAATAATTTGTCATACCTTTCTGACAGTTGGATGGTTTTGGCCTCATTGAGGTGAGAAAAGTGTACAACTACCTTTGAGACCTCAAGATCAGTAGTTTTTTGCACAGTCCAGACAATCTTGTCTCCCTCCATCTTATCTTCAATGCTTACTAAGGCTGGCTTCTGAGTTCTAGTGGCCATAGACCAAAGTGCAAAATCTTGTGATTTGGGGTCATAACCACTCCCTCTAATTATGTCATCCATCTGCACTTCATATGACAAACTTCCCTCTGGCTGCTTTCTAATTTGATCAATGATGAAGGAAGAGGTGAAATCCCATCCAGGAGTTAGAAACATGCCACTTGATTTAATCATCTCTCTTGCCTCTTCCACAATAATCCCCTCCAGACTGGGATCATATGATGTGAGGACCCTCATAGTTTCCTCACTTAGTTGCATTCCTTTAGGTAAGGACCTTCTCACTTCATCTTGCTTCCTCCAAATGAGGAAATCGTTAAATTCTTTTCTTTTGATGAAATGGTCATCACTGAGAAACTCTTCCTGATAAAGTTCCCTTTCATCTGTTGCCGTCAATATGGGTAAATCCCCTTCTTCTTTTGATATAATTTTCTTGCCATCCCTGATGGCCTTTCTCATTTGATGGTGATAAGCCCTATAACTAGGCACAAGAGCTGAAGTAATATCAATTACCTTCTTTTGATTTCTCACCTTTGAAGGCTCACCAACTTCAAGCCTCTATTTTTTCAAAGGTGGCTCAGAAGTAGCCCCCTGCTCCTATTGTTCTTGAGTCAAGTCAATTATTGGTGCATCCTCCCCTTGAGGTGGGATACTACCCTCTTGAGATTCATTAGTGAACTCCTCGGGTTCAGAAGTAGAATAATCTCTTGGCACATCCAATTTCACCTCAATCATCCCCTCTAATTGGTTAGACAGGGTGCCATGCATCTCTATCATCTTTTCCATTCTTTGTAGATATGGGAGCTCGGGGAAATAACCACCAAAAGGAATTCCTACCTTCTTAAATCTGACCTCTATGTCCAGCAAATCAAAATACTTGGTCCATCTTCTTCTTGCTTCATCTAAGTCCAACATATTTTTTATTGCATCCTCCTCATCTAGGCCCTCATGCTCTTTGATTGTTCCAATGTTAGGAATGAAAGTCATCCTAAAAACCTTGATGAAACCCTTAGAATGAACATACCGGCAAGTACCTGTAGCCATTTTGAAGTGATTGAGCTAGCTACTAAACTGGTCCAGTGCTCTTTTTCTAATCAAGAAGCTACCAATTTTGAATTGCCTCAGTGTGAAGGTACCCTTCCTATGAGGTGCAAGGTGCTCTTTGTCAATCCATATTAATTGCAGATGAATTCCATCATTGAAACCCTAGGAGGTGCAAACTTAGGAAGTAAGTGTGGAGGTTGGGGGCAACCGTAAATTCTGATGACTATGAAGGTGTTCCCTAGGTAGAAATCTCCCCAATTGTGGTTTCCTGGCCATTTATCCTCAAATTGCATCGACCTTAACACCCTCAAAACCTTGGTTGAAAACCTTACCATATTTGTTTCCAACATCTAAAGAATTGGATGGACAAAATAATTCTATCAATTACACACTTGATGTAATCATAATCAGTATTGGTGAGAGAGTTCTGATTATCTAAGATCATCATTAATAGTTCAATAGGAATTTTCTCTTCATCACCATCTATCCCTAAAACCCTACACAACCCATGACACATGAATTTGATATAGTGACACAAGGATGAAAATAGATAAGGAGCATTCATACTCTCCGGGAGAGGGGCTATGCATTTACACTGCTTGGGCATATGTCTGACCATCTGGCTCTTTACTGACCCAATATTACTAGCATATTTCTCATTTTCCCTTTTCAAATCTATTTCAGTGGATGAAGAAGCATATAAATCAAATGCCTTTATGAAAGACCCCGTATCCAAGGAAATAAAAATAGACTGGTCTTCACACCTAATGACCCTAGAGATGGGGTCATACAACCTAGCCAATTCAATAATTAAATCAACATCTAAGAACACATCAAGCACTATTAGCTTTGCCATTCCCAATGCCCAAGCATTACAAACAGGTATAACCTTATGCCTATTTTTATAGAAGTATGAGAATATAGCAAAAATTTTGCCAGAAGGTGTGATAGGGTCTCTACATTTTTCCATAAGGTCCTCAAATGTCATGTCAATGGCCTTCTTGTTTTGATAAGTACCAGGAAGCAACTTGACAAACTCATCTAAATAATTTGGCTTTCCCTTTTCTTCTCCACTTTTCTCTTTTGCAGCTCCACTAGACGATGCTACACTCACCTCTGGATGACTCATTTTGATGGAATAGAAATTCCTAGCATTGCAACCCTTTGCACTTCTCTCTCTTTGCTTCAGCGCCAACAATCAAAATTGTCTTCAAAATAATTAAGCATAGAAAGCAATGAAGTCTTGTCTATATAGCCTTGAGAATTGAATGTGTACAATTGCTAAATCATAATGAATCCTAGCTAAGTCACTTCTACATTCAATTATGCATACTACCAACTTTTGAATCAGGCTAGCCATAGCGTGGATACTAACAGGATGATTTAAAAAATCAAGAAAAAGCACAAGAGAAATGATCATGACTTTTGCATTAAAACCTTGATTAATGACAAAAACCCTCATTAAAACTTGATTGGATGACTTTTCACTTTTTTCCAGCTTGGCAAGGTAGGTTATCCATGTTGCAACGGCTTAAAACATTAACTGGCATGAAAAATTAACCAAACATGATTCAACGATTAAGCGAACAAAGGATCTCATGATCTCTGAAAGAAATGCTAATCCAAAATTAAGATTGGAGATCCAATGACAAGGCCATTTGTGGAATCTCAGAAAGATTTCTTAACTCATGACTTCATCTGGAGATTCAGTGACCATCGTTGATCCCATAGATGATCAATAGTCCTTAGACTATCCTTGACAACTCACCATGACCCCACTGCAATCAGAGATCTAGTGATTGAAGGCAATCTCACATTCTTAGAATACTCTTAATAATTGTGGTTATACTCAAAGAACAAGTGACCAAAGACTTTGCCAATTCTTGCAATCATTTCCTTAACTCAACAGTCATCTAGAGAATCAGTGAACAAAGGATTTCGTAAACCTGTGAAACATAGCACTTTGACCACAATCACATCTGGCGAACCAACGAACAACTGAATCTTTGATTCTTAGAAAGCCAAACTTAACTCTTAGTTTATCCCGTGATTTAGTAAACAAGGCTATCTTGCATTCTCAAAAATAAATGCTTAACTCTGGTCAAGCTTCAAGATTGAGCAAATAACCTATATCTCCAATTTGATCAATGCTTTTCATACCTTAGGTTATATCTTGAGATTAAGTGTTGACCGTAGATCCCAAGAGCAATCGGCGACTATCGCTAATTTGTTGGATCCATTAGACCTTTACTTTTTAATTACAAAAATCAGTGACCAAAGGATTCTCTTAATCTCCCAAGGTCATCAAACTTAACCTTTTTATTCTAAGAATGTGTGACTGAAGAAAACACATCCCAACTTTGCTTTGTTCGCCAAGTCACTGAAAGATTTGGAGAATCACTATCTGATTTCAAGATCCCACGAACACTTCATTCGTGTAGTCGCCAAATAATTTAGAGTATTTCCATTTCTTCTCGAGATTAAGTGATTGGAGTAAACTTTATCCCCCACCAAATTTTTTTGTCAGAGCTGCCAAACCTAGAGATTATGAAAATATGACTCAGTCGCTAGATCGCCAAATGTCTTTGTGTAGGACCTAGTCTTTGTGAGATTAAAACATGACCACTGATTACAAAGATGATCAATGACATTCACTGGGTCGCAAGAAGATCTTAAACTTAGCCACCCAATTAAGAGAACAAGAGATAACCACCATGCCAAGTCGCTAGATGTTTCAAAGAAAACACCAAGAATCAAGTGAATAGGAGATTACACAGTCACTGAATCACTGGATGTTAACACTAACCATGACATAAACTAGGAGATTCAATGAATAAGGGAAACTTAACAAAGGACTCAATGCCATCGTTAATTCACTGGAAGATTTAAAGACAAGGAAAAACATTGAGCGACTTAGTGAACAAGGAAAAAGACCGTGTGCAAAAAGGAAAACTTAAGTGACCCAAAAAGTAATGTGTGAATAGACAGAACTAGGGCACACTTAAAATTAACCAAAGAGTTAACCAATTCAATGCAAAAACATCTAAGGCAAGGGTTTAAAACATAAATATGACAAGTTTTGATAAGCTCTAAAAACCCTAAGTGAGATGAAGACACAAGTAGGGACACTCAAAACAAGACCTGGAGCAAAAACCTCAGAAAACCTAAAATATACCCAACAGCAGCTCTATCTAAGGGTGATCGAATGCAAGTTCACAAAAAGAAATAGGAAGAAAACAAATGACAAAAAAAAATGCACCTATACATATATACATACCTACTGTGCATGGAAAGATTTAGAATCAATTGAAGAAATACTTCAGGAATTGTCCATGCACTGGCAATTCCTGTTCTTCACCATTCAAATTTGTCAGGTGGTATGAATCCTTTCCATGAATCTAATGAATAATAAAAGGTCCTAGCCATAAGGATTCAAAATTTTTATGCTTTCCTTTGCCCACAGCTCTGGCATTCCACTATAGAACCATGTTATTGGGCTGAAATTTTCTAGTGCTGGTGTAATACCCCAAAAATGGGCTATAAGTTCATTAATCTCCTACATCTTCAATTCGAATGAAATCGACATCAAAGTCCTAATCTAAGGCACATCTAAACATCATCGAATCATAATTGATTATCTTAAATTCTACATCGGGGAATATTCCTAGTAATATTCCTAATCATCATAATTATCTTTAATTTTATAATTATTTGGCAATAAATCACATTTATCCTAAAATTTGATTAATTAAATATTTTGCATATTTAATTAATTAGATTTAATATTTGCCACTTAATTGTTTAATTAAATTTAATTATATCTATTATTAATTGTATTATTTAATTTTGACAATAAATCAAAATTCCTATGAATAATTGATTAAATTCTTATTTAATTAATTAAAGCATGTTGTCATTATTTAATAATATAATTTTTAATAAAAGTTTGGTAAAATAGTTAATTAACCCATAAATTAATTATTTTATTTCAAAAAGCAGTTAAGTTGAGAATAAATCACTTTATTTATTTATTAAATCATAATTATCCATGTGCACATTCAAGGACCAGTTAAACTCAAAATTGGAAAATCAATGCAAGTTGTTAGCTTTTTGAAACTCAACATCTTTTCAAGTTTTAAAGTTGATCTAAACTTCTAATTCAAGTTGAACTGTGCTTTTGCATGATTTTTGTGACTTAATTATCTTTATTTAAAAATAACTCAAAAATCAAGTTGAGTTATTTGAGTGATTTATGGCTTTTTCTCATGCACCTCCAAAGCCTTGGATTTCTATAAAAACAAGGCTCAGCTCTTCATAATTCATCTCATATTTTGCACAATCGCTGGAGAATTGGAATTGAAGAATCAAAGCTCTTGCGAATCGACATCTTTGTGAGATCAATCTTATTTTTGCATTCATAGCATATCAATTTTCAATAGCATTCATAGCATATCAATTTCATATTAGCATAGATTCATATCAGTTTTTATCATTCTTATTGCATAGAAAATATCAAAAATATAGATCAATTGCATTCAAATCCTTCATTTAGGTGTCGTCTAGGTCACCGATCTCGATTACAATCTGAGAACATCAATCTCGCACCTATTAGAAGGCAGTAAATCGCTTGGTTAGATTAGATTTCAATTTTGCATGATTTTGATTATAGCTAACCTCTAATGTTTTACTAAAGTGTTGTGTCTACAGATCAGGTACAATTTTCACACACACATTTCTGGCACCCACTGTGGGGCAACCCACCTTTGCATGTTGGTTTTGATTTTTTTGGGAGCTAAAACCCCAAAGTTTCAAAGATTTAATTTTATCTCCCAAACGGCTTGGAGTTTTAGTTTGAAATTTGTTTTACAGGTTGGTGACATATCAGAAAAGCTACAGTAAAAAATTTAGAATTTTTTGAGATGTTTTGAATTTTTAATAATTTTTTCTTCAAATTACGGAAAAAATTAATATCTGACGCAAATCAACATATTTTTCAGAAATTTTTATATTTTCAAAAAGATCTTTAAATTCTACAGGGGGTCCATTCTTTTTTTAAAAAATTTGGACATGATATAATAGCTCAAATAGTCAATTTACAAAAACTAGTCTGTTTTGATAAAATGGGTCTCTAGGGCACAAATGAAGAGATTTTTCTAAAATTTTTGCATTTTTGGAAAGCTCTCTATTTTTTAGTAGGGGTCTCTATTCTGAATTTCTATTTTTGTGGCCAAAATCATATCAAAAAAATTAGATCTTGTTGACTAGGTCAAATGCAGTGCAAAAAAATTAAAATTTTGTGATGGGTATGCACTTATTTTTCATATGATTCAATGCATGATATGAGTTGTCATTTGGATTAATTTCTAGTTATTATTGCTCCTAATAATTGATTTTTAGATCTAACCCTAGGGTTTAATAAGTTGAATATACCTTGCATATCTTGTTTGCTTGTTGGCTTGTTGGAGAGTTCGTAGCTTGGTTGCATAGTAAAGCTCAACAAAAATTGCTAAAAATTAGGTAAAATCTACTAAGCGCGTTACAAGGATCCAAGGTCTTCTCCTTCATCTATTAACATTTCAATTTGGACTTAAAATAAACCTCTTATGTGTCTGGCTTGTGTGCATCCTTTCATGCTTTTATCTATTTCTACACACTTGCATCATTGATACTAGGTTGTGACCCCTTAACGATTCATTAAGTAGTCTTAGAATACTTGTGATTGATCTTGATTTCTATCTTGGGTTATTGGACTCGCTAATCCACCGGCCCCTCATTTTCACCCCGTGGTTGCAATCTCAGCACCATAAAGGGGAGGGGTCAACAGGACATAAGCATTAAGTGTTCCACTTGGCAACCCTTTTGTGCTTTTAGGAACTCACTTGTTTTCTAAGTTGGGGACTCATTTTCAGCTTGTGTGAGGTGTTAAGTGTTCCACCTTATGGACTCATCTCATATTCACTTTAAGCGTTAAGTGTTCCTCTTTCTGCTTTTTGGGTACTTTTGGTAGATTTTCTTTTGGAAACATACATCTGTGCTCACATAGTAATTAGGCCCTATGAACACTATTCGTGATTCTTGAGAGATTGGATTCCTAGCAAAATCCTTCTTGACAACAGAATCCTTGTAGGTAGGGAGGATACTTAGTGTGTTTCACATTCAACTTGGTTAGTGTGTCTTCTCTTATTGATCGATACATTCTCTCCCAGGAGAGGTTGATAGATCATGTGGGGTTGATATCGTGAGCTTTGGTGAATCAAAATTGGTTAGTGTGTCTTCTCTTATTGATTGATACATTCTCTCCTCGGAGAGGTTGATAGATCACGTGGAGTTGGCATCATAGACCTTGGTGAAGCAAAACTTTGTCTTAGCGTGTCGAATTAATCTACTTGCTTTGTTTGGGTTAAAAGTGAAGAGGTGTCAAAACCTTGGATCTGGAGCCAAGTCCCCTTGTGGTATACTATTGTGAGTCATCTTTAGAGAGGGTTAATCGTAGCGGATAATCCCTTCATAGGGAAAATTGCTTTGATGGAACCTCAAGCGGTCATAGCCATTTTCACCGTGGTAGTGACAGCCGCTATATAAATGTCCTTGTGGAAGAAATCTCCACAGGTATGGTTCATTGTTGGGTTGTCAGATCTCCCTAGCAGCTCTTGAAGATTAAGTTCTCAGACTGTGTCAAAACCCTGGTGCACCGGGATTGGAGTTCACCCCTTTGAATCATAATATGAGTCAACCATTACTAAAAACCCTAGAGAGGCCAATTTTTTTCATTCTCAGGTATATGTGTGTTATTGCAAAACTTTTCAGAACATACACAATTAGTACTCTCAGGGATTAGCACAATTTGGTCACTTGATTGTTCATGCGCAAGGTTGCTTTTGCCCTTGTTCATTATTTTCAGACGTGCTTGGAATCACTTGCTTGCTATTCTGCGTGCTTGTTTATCTACTTGGCTATTAAAAATGATCAAATCTGGTATAACCTTCAAAATCTAGACAGTACAATTTGCAAATAATCCAGAACTGAAAACCTTAAATTTTGCAAAAATTGATGTAAAATCTTTTTGGAGTCAAAAGTCATTTCAAGAAGTCAAAAGTCGTATGACTTTTTGTCAAATGTCATTTCAGTATTGCCCATCTATCGTATGATTGAGAATCCAGTGTCATACGAGTTTTCATGTCAGCAAAATCCAAGGAAGTCAAAATCCTGTTAGCAACTGTCATATGATATTTACAACCATCTTACGAGTTTAGCAACTGTCATTTCATAGACTACCCAGTGTCGTACAAGTCTGCAGAGTGTCATTTGGAAAAATTTGAGAGAGTTGTCAGAAATTGTCAAATTGCAAGATATCCAATGTTTCCAGCCTAGTTCCAGAATCTATCAAAAATATCATTGTGTTAGGAACAGTTTTGTAGCTATTGAGCATTCTACCATTTTCCGAGTTTGATCTTTTGAATCTGATCTAGTCTTCTGTTTGATCAATTTGAGTCATTTTTATCTCGTGTCAAAACCTTGTCATAACTATCAATCTTCAATCAATCTTCAAAAATAGACTAAGTGTTGAGAACTCGTGTCCGCTATCTTTTGGACGATCTATCCCATACATCCAGGGAACAGTTTCCTTCACCCACATATCATCAGATCTTCAAAACTATCATAATCTTGACAAGGTTGCGTTATCCGATTTTCTTGAATCAAATTGTTCTTCAGTTGTCTTCATCCTTTTCTTCTGTTTCATTCAAAGTTAATGGTGGAGACCAGAGCTTCTTCACACAAGAAATCAAAAGAAACATCTCAGCACTTACTTTTGACCAATACCCCAGGTCCAACTCTTGAACAACTCATCAAGTCAGGTATCTATGAAGATGACAGTCTCGGTAACTTTTGATTGAAAACTGGTTACATACCTCCTTTATCAACTCACAGAGGTAACCAGAAAACTCCTCAATCTATTCCAGGGAGCCCAAAAACTCCTACCATGTCTCAAGCAGGGACAAACCATGGTTCTCTAGGAGGAGGGTCCCAAGGACACCATTCTCAACATAATGCCAACCAAGAACCTACCCCTCTGAAATCCATCAATGTCAGAATGATGATGAATTCAAGAGAATGATGAGGCATTTCTTGAAAGTGGATAGAGAGGCATACTTTTTACAATTAGCCCAGGAAGGGGCTAAGCTTCCTCCCAACTTTAACATTGATGATATAATCACATATGAGGAAGAAACTCCACTCATAGCTATGACAAAATAGATGCATGCTATACAAGTCAAATTTAACAATCTTAAGAAGGAGAAGGAACCCAAGGAGTTCTCCATTGAGGCCCTATGTCCTTTCCCATTCGACAAAAACTTGTATATGCCACCATTCCCAAAAAGAGTGGAGATGCCAAAGTATGACAAATATGATGGACACTCTGATCCTCAAGATCATGTCAGAGAGTTCTGTATGCAATCCATGGAATTCATGCATGAACCGACTTATCTAATGCATCTTTTTCCTAGATCCTTAGGAGGAGCATCCATTCAGTGGTTTTCAAGATTACCTTCTACGATCAAAACTTTTGAGGAATTGATTAAATTGTTTTATCAACAATATTCCTACAATATTCAACATCCGGTCACCATGATCGATATCTGTAACCTCAAGAAATATCCAGGGGAATCATTCCTAACTTTCCTTAAGAGGTGGAGAAAGAAGTTCTCTCTATATGCTAGACAAATTCTTGAAATGGAGAAACTTGAAATCTTTATCAATAACCTTGTTCCAGAGCTCAATTATCCATTACAAATGTAAGATCATGTATCTTTTGATAAAATTGTGGATAATGCAATCAAGATTGAGAAAGTACTTGTCAAGAAAGGAGAAATCACACTTCAAAAGGACAAGTCTGAATCTGGATCTAGCTCAAAAGATAAAAAAAAGAGCTGGAATAGAAATAAAGGTATCATCTCTGATGGTGTTGTTGACACTATCCACACCCCATCAAAGGCACTGGCCTACAATCTCACCCTTGCCACCAAAGCCATTGAAGCTTCAGAGCAAAAATCTGTTGAACCATCTCCAAAGAAGCCATTCAAATGATGGGATAATAAATGAAAGTTTACTCCCCTGGGAGAATCTTTGGAATCTGCCCTGAGAACCCTGATAGCTGATAACATGATCTCTTTACCACCAATCTGAAACCCTGATCCGGATGCAAAACCATATTGGTGGAAAGATAATGAATTCTATGCTTTCCATCGGACTAAAGGCCACAAAACTAATGGATGCTTCCACTTGAAGCATACCATTCAAGACTTGATAGATCAAGGGGACATCATGATTGATAATCCTACCAGCAATAATGATCACACAGCATTTACAGAACCATTTCCACAACATGGCAAGGGAGTTTCCACTTCTCAGCCTAACATGGGGGCAAAAGTCAACTATGCCTACCCTGGAAACAATGTTGTCATCAATATGGTTGAACTATGTCTCTCTGAGAGCTGCAATGTCATCATGATTGTATGAAGAGACAAAAATCATTCCTCAGCTAATGCGGTTACTAGATCACAAGCTCAGGCTCATCTGAAAGGACAAACACCAAGTTCATCTAATGTCCCTAAGATACCTTTCAATCTCACATCTGCTTCTAAACAGAAGGTTGCCTCGAAATCTTCCAATCCAAAGGATACAAGACCTACATCTTATAGCATCATCCAACAACTCTAGCATACCAATGCCAAAATCTCTATGTTTGAGTTACTTTGAATATCTCTAGCTCACAGAGATATCCTAGACAAAGCTTTGCTTGACTCTAATGTTCCTGATGATCTAGATCTAGACAGGTTCCAGACTATGGTTGGTCATCTAACATCTCCACAATATATCTCCTTTTCAGAGGAAGATGACAACTCTTTGAGTCACCCACATAATCAGCCCTTACACATAGAAGTCTTGATCCAGAACCGTTGAGTCAAACATGTGTTGATAGATGGGGGCGCAGGCCTCAACATTTGTTCTTACAACTTAATCACATAGTTGGGATTCTCAGAGATGGCTATTGATCCTTGAAAGAAGATCACCATAAAAGCCTATGACAAACAAGAAAGAGCTTCTAAAGGCACCATTGTCTTACCCATCTGAGTGGGTCCGGTCATCAAAGATACCACATGTCAGGTGCTTGATCTACCATTGGCTTACAATATCCTTCTAGGGAGACCCTGGATCCATGAAATGCGAGCCATTCCTTCTACGTACCATCAATGCTTAAAATTTCCCTATGAAGGGGTAGAAGTTACTATCCCAGTAGATCTGAGTACAATTTGCAATACATTGAAGGAAAGTGTCGATAAGCTTGTACCTAATAAGAGAGAATCTTCCATCAAGCAACAAAATGTGGCTTCCACATCCAAGATGGAAGACATTGCTAAAGAGATCAATATCAAAGAAAATGGGA
The DNA here is from genome assembly GCA_027943335.1 of Chamaecyparis obtusa. Classification (NCBI taxonomy): domain Eukaryota; kingdom Viridiplantae; phylum Streptophyta; class Pinopsida; order Cupressales; family Cupressaceae; genus Chamaecyparis; species Chamaecyparis obtusa. Next base: position 555,868 of record BSBK01001420.1, on the reverse strand, counting down.
TGGGAGAATACACTATAGAGCCAGTCTTGTCTCTGAAATCTCTCCCAATCTCACCTAAGTTGTATGGACAATCCTTGAAGCAGTCTAAATCAGAACCTAAGGAACCTATGGAAGCATACAAAAGAAATTTTGTGGTGGAGCAAGTATCCAAACAAGAATTTGAAGAGGATGAAGCTATGCTAGCATGGCTATATAAAGAGGATTCTGAATCTAAAATTGTTCAACCTAGTGAATCTATAGCACCTACAATCCCTTCTAATTCATATGGTCCAAGAAACAAATTGATAGCCAAGATGGGATATTCCAGTCAAGGACCTCTAGGAATCAGTGAAAAGGGTCTTGTGACACCCATTTCACATATTGGTAGAGCCAACAAAGATATTGGTGGCTTAGGGTTTAAGAAGAAACCCTATCATCTCAAAGGTGGTTGTTCTCATGTCATAGAACAAATTGCACCAAGAGAACCCCTTCTTAAGAAAGAAGAAACAGAACCCTCTGATGATGATTTAGATAACTCTGAGCTTATCCCCTATGAAAAATTGCCTAAAGAGATCAAAGATCTTCTTGATGATAAAGATGATCCTATTAGAAGAATTAATATAGTAGAAACACAAGAACCTACTGTAGCACAAGAGATGGTTGCACCACAAGAACCAACTAATCTCGAAGGAAATCAAACTGATCAAGAAGAAGGGGATAGTTATTCTGACACCGATTCCCATGAATATGAATTCAAGTCAGAGACTGAGGGTAATCCTTCTTGGGGTATTCATCCTGATTTCACACATTTTCTAAGATTTCCTAGAGATCCTGAATCAGAAGCTGAGTCAAATGACTATGAATGGGGTGCCATTCTAGAAGAAGATGAGCTTATAACAGAGAAATATATTGATGTTATTCACCAATATGTATCTCAACCCAATGTAGGTCTAGAGTGAAACAATGAACTTAATGTGTCTGATCCACCTATGGATGAAGAGGACTCCCATGATGATGTTGAGCCTATTCACAAATTGAACATTTTGAGCTGTAATATCACCTTTGAACTTGAGCGTCAGGTTAGGACCAATGATGACATATCCCCATTCGTGAACACCATATCACAAGCCTTTCCCACTTTGACTATCCAACACCCTGATCTTATCGACCAAACTTCCACAAACCCAAGCCATGGTGTTTACACCTTTTCCAGTGACTATGCCCTTGCTTGTTACCTCAATGTAGTCGAGCCTATGAGGACTTCCATCAGTGAACCGAGCATCAGCATGACCGAGTCAGACATCAAATATCTTAGTCAAAAAAACAAGAGTAAAAAGAAAAAGAAAAAGAGTTCTGAGGGTGAAAACCACTTTGTGGCCGTCTCAGAACCGACAAAAGTAAAAAGAAAAGACGTATCTGAAGGTGAAAATCTCTCTGAGGCACCTAAGGATGAGATATTTGATGTCCTTCCGAGTCATTTACGGGATAGATCTCCAGTTCTGATTGAGCCAACTCAATCCATCAATTTGGGTACAATAGAGGAACCACAATTGGTACATATAGCACAATCTTTATCAGAAGAAGAGAAACAAAAATTCACTACATTCTTATCAGAAAAAAAGATCAATTTTGCATGGAAATATTTAGATATGCCAGGATTGGATCCCAATCTCATTATGCACCATCTATCCATTACTCTTGGAGTAAAACCAATCAAGCAAAAATTGAGAAAGATGCATCCTCATGTTGCGCTCTTAGTCAAAGCAGAACTAGAAAAACTCCTAAAGGCTGGATTCATCCGTGTCATAGACTATGCTGAGTGGATCTCTAACATTGTACCTGTTTCAAAACTAGATGGTTCAATCAGAGTGTGCACAGACTTTAGAGATGTAAACATAGCATACCCGAAGGATGATTTTCCACTGCCTAACATTGATATGATAGTGGACATGACTGTGGGCTATGAAATGTATTCCTTAATTGATGGCTTTTCTGGGTACAACCAAATCAAAATTGCTCCAGAAGATCAAGAGAAAATAGCTTTCACATGTGCGTGGGGAACCTTCTGTTGGAATGTTATGCCATTCAGACTCAAAAATGCTGGAGCTACATATCAAAGAGCAATGACATCTATTTTTCATGATATGATGCATAAAACAATGGAGGATTACGTGGATGATACCTTGGCAAAATACATGATTAGAACTGAACATCTAACAGACCTGAGCATGATCCTAGACAGAATGGAATAGTTTAGTCTCTGACTAAATCCTAAGAAGTGTGCTTTTGGTGTCACTTCTGGAAAGCTCTTAGGATACATAGTTTCAAAGAAAGGCATTGAAGTTGATCCGGCTAAAGTCAAGGCTATAATACAGATGCAACCTCCAACAAATATCAGTCAAATGAGGACATTGCAAGGCAGAGTTCAATCTATCAAAAGATTCATATCACAGCTAGTGGACATATCACAGCCTTTTACAAAAATATTACATAAAGGTGTGACCTTTGCATGGAATGAAGAATGTGAGAACAAATTTAACCATATCAAGAAGTATCTATCAAATTTGCCTATATTGATGCCTCCTATTCATGGGAAGCCATTAATATTATATGTCTTTGCAACAGATACATCACTGGGGGCATTGCTAGCATAGCATGATGAGAACAAGAAAGAAAGAGCCATCTACTATATCAGCAGAACTTTAGTGGCCTATGAGAAGAACTACTCAATGATAGAGAAGGCATGTCTAGCTGTGATCTTTGCATCGCATAAACTGAGACACTACATGTTAGCTCATACTACTCATTTGGTAGCTAAAATTGATCCACTAAAATATCTCCTAAGCAAAGCTGCCCTCACAGGTAGACTAGGTAAATGGGTCATGCTCTTGAGCGAATTTGACATTGAATATGTTGAAAGAAAAGCTATCAAAGGACAGGTCATTGCTGATCAATTAGTTGAAGCACCACTGTTTGATGATACACCCATGCAAATGGAATTTCCCAATTCCTCTATCATGCACCTCTCTTCTAGAGCATGGCGGTTATTCTTTGATGGCTCCTACACATAGAATGGATCTGGAGTAGGCATAGTGTTCATCACTCCTCAAGGATACTCGATACCCAAAGCATTTAGACTAAAGTTTCCTTGCACAAACAATATTGTTGAATATGAGGCACTTCTCAATGGTATGAAAATGGCAATACAGTGGAGAGTTACAGAGATGCACATCCATGGAGACTCACAACTGGTTATCCACCAAGTCAATGATGTGTACCAAACCAAAGATGAAAAGCTCATTCCTTACAAGAGAATGGTAGATGATTTAAAGAAATACTTCATCTCTATCACATTTGAGCAAATACCCAGAATAGAGAATAAGGCTGCCGATGCAATGGCGACACTATCTACTCTCTTACAATAGCCTGAACATGAGCTACGCTATGAGTTCCTGGTGGAAGCCCTATCCTATCCTGCATATGACTCCCCTGAAACCCGCATGATCTGCACTATTGTAGGTTATGACTCATCTCGCTACAAAAATCTATTCTCCTATCTCCACGACCAAATCATCCCTGAGTCCTTTAACCGTTTTGAGAAATGAAACCTTATCTGATCCGCATCTCGATATGTCATCATTGGTAATGATCTGTACAAATGAGGTCTAGATGGTACATTTCTTAGATGTTTAGAATGGGAAGAGTCTCAACGTGCATTAGAGGAAGTCCATGAGGGTATATGTGGGTCACACTCAAACGGTTTAATGTTAGCTCAAAAACTTATTAGGGTTGGGTACTATTGGCCTGAAATGGAGAAAGAGGCTATTAAATTTGCTAAAAACTATCAATAGTGTCAAGTACATGGGAACTTGATTCATGCTCCAGGGAGAGATCTAATTCCCTTTACTACACAATGGCCTTTTCAACAATGGGCATTTGATCTCATAGGCACTATCCATCCACACTCTTCTAATGGACATACCCATATCATCACAGCTACAAATTATTTTACAAAATGGGTAGAAGTAGTTCCTCTAACACAAGCAACGGGGAAACAGATCTCTATGTTCATCCTGAACTACATCATTTGCAGATATGGGATCCCTCATTCCATAGTCACAGATAATGGGGGACAATTCAAAAATAAGGACCTAGATGACTTATGTGCCAAATTCAAGATTACTTAACATTGGTCATCTATCTACTATCCTCAAGGGAATGGACAAGCTGAAGCTTCAAACAAAAATCTCTTGAAAATCTTGCACAGAACAGTGAATAAAATAGGAAGAGACTGGCATCTCATGATCAATCCAGCTCTCTGGGCATACAGAACTAGTATCAGAACACCTACAGGGGCTACACCTTTCACTTTAGTTTATGGGTCTGAAGCGGTACTGCCTATTGAGGTTGAAATCCCATCACTCAGAATCAGAATGCATGGACTTGTCACTGATGAAGACTACAGAGTGTCTAGGTTACAAGAATTGGAATTACTAGATGAGCACAGGCAAGCAGCGTATGATCATCTCAGAGTGTATCAGAAATGAATGTCTAGAGGCTACAACAAGAAAGTCTGACACAGAGAATTTCAGGTTGGTGATCTAGTCTTGAGATAAAATCCTAAAAATCAATCCCATCGAGAACGCAAGGGGAAGTTTGAACCCAACTGGCTGGGTCCCTTTGTAATCACTGCTACTTTTGGCTCTGGTACCTATCAACTCTCAATGACTGAAGGAGAACAACTTTGAGAACCAATCAACATTCTCCATCTGAAGAAATTCTACGCCTAAGGCATTCAGTGCTTGGTAAATGTCCTGAAAAAAATCTTTAAAATTGGAAAAAGTCCTGAAAAAATGAACATCTTGGTGAAAACATAGCAATAGGCGCCTTGATGATTCACAAAAAAATTTTTAAAAAAATCAAAAATTCAAAAAAAATTGAAAAATACAAAAAAAAATTAAAAAAAAAAGAAAAAGTGCCTTGGTGAAAACTTGGAAACAGGCGCCTTGGTAGCAAAAATAGAATCTCTGCCAAGATGGTGAAAACCCAGAAAATGGGTGCCACTTGTTCCAAAATGCTCCATCTATCAGCACAATCTTGGTCTTTCCCAGCTTTCAGTCTTGCTTTAGTTTGTACATATCTCCCGGTTTGTTTCTGCATATCCTGGTTTCAATAAGTCGACCTATACACCAATCAGCTCAAGCGTCTGTATCCTATCAATGTTCAAATTTGGGGGTAATCAATGTCATATCCTATGGTCTCCCATGTATCTTAGACATTTCCTATCCAGTCAGAGTCCTTTGAAGCTTCCAGTTGAGTCAGTCAGTCAGTCTCATCTCCAGAAAGGATTTTGCATCTACAACAACGCAATCAAACATCAAAACTCAACTGAAAATAATCTATGCTTTTTACATGCTTTTATCTCCTTGTATGCTTACTGATTCGCATTGAGATTTTTGCATATTGTGTCCCTTCAAGTTCTTCGATGATGTCCTTTATAGGATTTAGAGGGTGATGACTGGGGGCATAATCTTTTCTTTGTCTTCTTCTTGTATGTGAAAATCTAACAACTTTGGAAATTTTGGATTGAAATGGTGTCCAACTGTAAGAGCCTCTATCTTGAATTGGATGGCCATGCGTACCTCAACCATTGATACCTAAAAAATTCAAGGATGTTTGATCTAACTATTATCTTTTTAAAGTAAATTCTTTCTCCTACTGTGAAACGCGATCTTGCCTAAGGAGGTGAACAATAAAGGTCACTACGGGTAATTCACACTAGATTTAGAATGATCTTTTGATTGTTTGATGTGTATATTAAATTCAAGGCATACTCAGGTCATCAAGACGTTTATGTTTTGATGCTTGTACAAATTGCTATATCAAAATGGACAGATATTCAGGTCATCCTAGCGTTTGTGCCTTGGTGCTTATATCTAATCCAACATTCCGAATACAAATCAATATTCATATGTCCATGGTTGTATAACCAGTGGGTGTTGTATTGATTCTTGCGCATACAAATCGATATTCATATGTCTATGGTTTCATGGCTAGTGGGCATTGTATTGATTTATCTGATTACCTAAAAGTTCAATGATGATAACAAATCGACACATGATCAGTGACTAGGTCCTAGGTCTTAGGTTGCATTTCATCTTGCATGTCTCTTTGCATTTTGCATGTTTTCATGATCTCACAATGGCTAAATAAACTTTGAAGCTTAAATGATTCTCCACTCGCATCTTCCAATCTAACAAGAGCTGAATCCCACATGAAGGTTCCTCTAATGAAATAGCAAGTAGAATCCTTTTTCGGGATCAAAATCAAAATCTGAGATCATTCATATTGTCAACTACTTGCATAATCAACCTTCAATCATAGTAGAAATCCATTTTTCAACTTAACTGATTATCTTACATCAAACTATCAAACTTTCAACTTGGTCAACTCATGATCAAACCTAGTCAACCTTGGTCTCCAGGACCTCTAAACGATGCAGAATGCATTCACCGGACGTGTTTAACCACTTCTCAAATCAATTAACATGCTTCTAAACTCTCAACACTGACTTTTCTTGTCAAATTTCAATTTTCATCACGAAGGGGGCATGGTATTGCATATCATTCAAAGTCTATAAATCAAAATTCTATCGATCAAGTCTATCAATATCTTTCATCAGTGATCAAGACAAACAATCACGTCTAGTTACTGATTCATCAAAAGTCCTCATCGCTCGGGGCAAATCTACCATCACTTGGGGCATATCAGATTCATCAAGATCCATATCAATCTGGTATTCTCCTAATCTTGTAAACTATATCAATTTTTGCACCCATCGGTTCATCAGTGTTCTTCCCTTGGTTCTTTGGCAACTGAAGGATTCGGATGTGATACCTGCTAGTTCTGCTAAGACAATCGAGTCTAGGATGGGTCACTCACTTCTTTGCAATCCTAAGGTTTGGAATCAGGTGTTTTGACACTTTTTCGCAATCATAGGTTCATTTGCTGCTATAGTGAACATTATCTTTGGTCATTCAGGACCTATTATCTCCATATCAAATCAATATCAATCAGCTTCTGTCTCATATCAATTATCAATTTCGCATCAATTTCATATCTCTATCAAACACAGACTTTCTTTGAACCACTGCGCTTCACACAGTAATTCAAAGAGGGGCAAAATGTAATACCCCAAAAATGGGCTATAAGTTCATTAATCTCCTACATCTTCAATTCGAACGAAATTGACATCAAAGTCCTAATCTAAGGCACATCTAAACATCATCGAATCATAATTGATTATCTTAAATTCTACATCGGGGAATATTCCTAGTAATATTCCTAATCATCATAATTATCTTTAATTTTATAATTATTTGGCAATAAATCACATTTATCCTAAAATTTGATTAATTAAATATTTTGCATATTTAATTAATTAGATTTAATATTTGCCACTTAATTGCTTAATTAAATTTAATTATATCTATTATTAATTGTATTATTTAATTTTGACAATAAATCAAAATTCCTATGAATAATTGATTAAATTCTTATTTAATTAATTAAAGCATGTTGTCATTATTTAATAATATAATTTTTAATAAAAGTTTGGTAAAATAGTTAATTAACCCATAAATTAATTATTTTATTTCAAAAAGCAGTTAAGTTGAGAATAAATCACTTTATTTATTTATTAAATCATAATTATCCATGTGCACATTCAAGGACCAGTTAAACTCAAAATTGGAAAATCAATGCAAGTTGTTAGCCTTTTGAAACTCAACATCTTTTCGAGTTTTAAAGTTGATCTAAACTTCTAATTCAAGTTGAACTGTGCTTTTGCATGATTTTTGTGACTTAATTATCTTTATTTAAAAATAACTCAAAAATCAAGTTGAGTTATTTGAGTGATTTATGGCTTTTTCTCATGCACCTCCAAAGCCTTGGATTTCTATAAAAACAAGGCTCAGCTTTTCATAATTCATCTCATATTTTGCACAATCACGCTGGAGAATTAGAATTGAAGAATCAAAGCTCTTGCAAATCGACATCTTTGTGAGATCAATCTTATTTTTGCATTCATAGCATATCAATTTTCAATAGCATTCATAGCATATCAATTTCATATTAGCATAGATTCATATCAGTTTTTATCATTCTTATTGCATAGAAAATATCAAAAATATAGATCAATTGCATTCAAATCCTTCATTTAGGTGTTGTCTAGGTCACTGAGCTCGATTACAATCTAAGAACATCAATCTCGCACCTATTAGAAGGCAGTAAATTGCTTGGTTAGATTAGATTTCAATTTTGCATGATTTTGATTATAGCTAACCTCTAATATTTTACTGAAGTGTTGTGTCTACAGATCAGGTACAATTTTCACACACACAGCTGGCTCTTTTGTCAAAGAGATATTTCATTTTCTGTTGTAGTTTTACATTCTCCTTTTGACCTTCTCCTCTAATCTCATCCAACTCTACTAGTTGAATCATTCTATCTTGCAATGGATCATTGACTTCCATCTCTTCTTCTCTTATTTAGTAATAGATGGGCAACAAATTATTCATAGGGAGCCTAGACTTTACACCATATACCATTTCAAAAGTAGACTTACCTGTTGCCTTCTTTTCAACAATTTTGTCAGCCCATAAGGCCAATTTCAATTTCACATGCCACATCATTTTGTTCTTTTCCAATGTCTTTTTTAGAATTTGCAGAATACTCTTATTACTATATTTTGCCTACCCATTTTCCAGTGGATGGTAAGGGGATGAATATGACATAACTATTCCCATCTTAGTACAAAAATTAGTAAATTCTTGGGACCTAAAACTCATAGCATTGTCCATTACTAGTTTCATGGGAACCCCAAACCTACTAACTATGTTATTCATCAAGAATTCAATAACTACTGTACTCATTGCTTTTTTAGTTGGAATGGCCTCTATCCACTTAGTAAAATAATCAGTGGCCACCAAAATGTGACTATGCCCTCCACTGGATTTCTCTAAGAACTCCCCAATAAAATCCATGCCCTACATAGCAAAAGGAGCTTCTGCAACTACAGGGTTCAATAGCAAAGCACCTAAAAATTTTAGTTTCTTGGAAAATCTCTGACATGATTCACATTTTCTAACATATGAATGGGTATCCTTGAACAAGACTGGCCAATAATATCCAGCTCTCAAAATTTTGTGAGTTGTGGACCTAGCTGAATGATTTCCTCCACACATCCTAGAGTGCATCTCTTTTAAAACCTTTTCAGATTGTTACTTATCTAGACATAAGAGAAAGATTCCATCATTATCTTTCCAAAAAAAATCACCTTGTACCAATACATACCTTTGAGCCTGCAACCTCAAGCTCCCTCTTTGGCTATCATTCAAATCCTGTGGACAAGCAACATAGTTGAGAAAGTGAACAATGTTAGTATACCATGGTTGCATCTCTATACTTGTTACATCTTCCCTACCAATGGCCACATTGTTTACTTGTACCAGATCCATATTTCCCTTTGTCATGAGCTTAGGAAGTCCCATACCTCTCACAAGCTTGGTTATGTGGAGTTCAATGTCAAACTCTTGAATTTTGTTAATCCATTTACATCTTTTTCTAGTAACCTCACTTTGACTCAAAATATCTTTTATTGCTACATGGGATACATAAGAATTTATGTTAGCACATACTAGATAAGGTCTGAAAGCCTTAACCACCTTTAATAGTGCATATGCCTACTTCTCCATCAATTCAAAGTTAAGCTCAACAGACTATAGTGGTTTACTGAAAAAAGAAATAGGGTGTTCAAACCCTTCTTCATCTTTTTGTAACAAAATAGCTGCAATTGTATGAAAAGATGCAAAAGAAAATAGAGAAAAAGGCTTTGAATAGTTAGGGGATATTAAAATAGGAGCCTCTTGGTTTGCTTGTTTAATCTTTTCAAAAGCTTCTTGAGTCTCACAGTTCCAACCAAACTTAACATCTTTCTTCAAAAGCTTCACAATAGGTTTGACTAGTTCTGCAAAATTGGCAATAAACCTCCTGATAAAATTAATCTATCCTAGAAAAGACTATAAACCTTTGATATTTTTGGGAGGGAGAACCTTTTTGATTTCTTCCACTCTTTCTAGATCAATTCTAACTCCTTCCTTTGACACTATGTGACCCAACAAATTGACATTTCTTGGGGTTTAGTGAAATACCAAATTCTAAAGCTTTGACAATAACCTTCTCCAAATGTTTACAATGGTCCTCAACTTTCTTAGAATAAGCAGTCAGGTCATCTTGATACACAACCATTAGGACATTTATCAATTCCTTAAAAGCAACATCCATTGCTCTTTGAAAAGTTGCTCCATCATTTTTTAGGCCAAAGGGCATGCAGACATATACATAAGTCCCCAAGGGGTAGTGAATGATGTCTTGAATTATTCACATTCTTTAACCAAACCTTTTTTGTACCCTGAGAACCCATCCATCATAGACAATAATTCACAGCCAGTCACCCTGTGCAACATAGCTTCCATGTTAGGCAATCCATAGTTGTCTTTGAGTGATGCTACATTTAAGTTCATGAAATCAACATAGAGTCTAATGTCACCATTCTTTTTTCTCACTGGTAAAAGGTTAGAGACGCAAGAAAAATGTCTAATAGGCTCAATGATACCAACATCTCTCAATTTTGTCAATTCAACCTACATCTTTGTAGCTAGTAAAGGGTTGATAGGTCTCTATTTCTATCTAAATGGCTTGGTTTCTTCTTTTAGAGGGATCTCATGTTGAAATAGATCAGCCCTATATGATTTGAGATCATCATAAGATTAAGAAAACACATGCTTGTATCTCTTCAATAGTCTTATCAAATTTCCTCTAACTTCTCTGCTCAACTTCTTCCCAATATACACCATTTGAGGGGAAGTTTCAGAACCTAGGTTTACTTCCTCTAAGTCCTCCATTTTTGTGTTAGACTTTTGAGACAAGTATCCATCATTTATCTTGAACATTCCTTCTAACTCCACTAACCCTTTTGGTATATGATTTGAAGGTAATTGTACTATCTCATTTCCCATAATGCACTCTTTTCCCTTGACATATTACTATGTTTTATTGAAGTCTATTTGTTGTCCATCATACTGATCTAAGCCCTGAAGAAATCTAAGAATATCAAAATCATCCTAAAATACTTGCCAATTATATACATTATCAGGTACTGCAGGTCTACTCTTGATTTCTAACATGGACACACCAGTAAGGGTAATGTCATTATTTTTTAGGGAAACATTAGCAAGAAAATCTACCATGATATTATTGGACCTTTCTACCCAAAGGAGATTAAAAAGCTTCAAAGAACTCTAGTCTATCCCAGACAACATGTTTGTATAACTTCAATCTCTCATCCTTAGTAGCATATCTAGATCTCACTTGGGCTACAATTAGTTGGGAATCACCATGGACCTTTAAACATCTTATTCCATGTTTTATAGCAATATCTAATCCTAATATTAGAGCCTCATATTCAGCAGTATTATTAGTGAAATCAAAGGTTAATAGGAAAGAGTACTTAAATGTAATACCTGAAGGGGAAATGAACACAACACCAACTCTTGATCCTTCCTTGGAGCATCCACCATTAAAAAACATTTTCCAAAGCCCATTTTTCTGTAACATTAACTCATCCACTATTGGATCTATGTTTTTCATCTAAGGTACTATTTCTTCAACCATGACATTATTCATTTCAATTTTCACAAAACAATTCAAGTCTTCTGGTGCAACCTTTTCAACCATGATTGAAGAATGGGGCTCCCTATACAACTTCACCTCAGTCCCATTGACTGGAATAGTAGCATATGATAGGTCTAGTTGAAACTTTCCACCCACTACTGCAGCCCACTATCTTGATAGTAGCATACCATAATGAGGCTTTGTGTCAACAACAACCACATCTATTTTGTACGTGGCCTCTGGAAATGCAGCAATATTTACTTCAATTCCAAGTATAGTTCTTACAATAGGAACTGCCCTATTGTCCATAGCATAATATCTACCATTAGATGTGTCTACTTGTAATCCAAGCTCTTTCATCACATGATAGGGCATTACATTTGTAGCAGCACTAGAATCAATCATACAATTCTTTAGCAAAAAATTGTTCACTATTAGTGTGACATAGAAAGGGTCAATAGAAGAAGGCTCTTGTGTCACATTACTTCCAACACATATATTTGAAATGTCATAAACTAAAATAGGCCCTTCTACTACACTCCCCTTCTCTTTCACATCAAGGACCACTCCTTGCTCACTTATGAGAGCCAAGGTTGCAGTCTTATGCTCCTTGATCTTCAAATTTTCAATTAAAGGGATAGAAACCTTCATTTGAGACAAGGCATGTCTCATATCAAAGGTAGGAGGATTAGTAGAAAGATCAGGAGAATATTTTGGTCTACCAGCCCTCCTCTTAGCCTTGTCAACAACAATTTACTCATTATTTTTCTTTTTAGTTACAAGCCCTTCCTTCTTACAATTTACAACATTTGACTATGGGGAATCCCTATTCTGAGGGTTATCCTTGAAAAAAAATGACCTCAGGACTCCTTGATTAGTGTCCACCCTTCTATTCCTCAAATTGTATGAGGACTTGGCTTGTGTTATAGCAGCCATAGTTAGAGTTCTAATCTCATCTTCACTGAGTTTTCTCCATTGTTTCTCATCTGATTCTGACCCTACCATATTGGCTCTACATGTGTCATTATCAAACTCATCATGATCAGAGTGAGTGAATACTTGTTGCTCATAATCAGAGATAATCTTCCTCTTATGATCTACATTAGAACAGATCTCTTCATCATATGAAGATAAGAGATCCCCCATCACTTCAATGGTAAACATATTAACATCATACTTTTCAGATCCTTCATAATCTCCTACATATGGGTTATCAGCCTCTTCCCCCAAGGCCTGAGCCACAACACATTGTAAAGGTGAATGAGGCATGTTACAAGCCACACACCAAGGATTATTTTCCACTTTGTATGCTATGCTTTTCTTTATAGGGTCTAGTGTATCTTGCCCCTTTTGAGGTTCATTGTTATCAGGAACATGCCTCCCATCCTTCCAATTTGTCTTATAAGGCATGTCTCATAAATTAGGTAGTCTATCCTACTTTTGATAAGGTGGTCTTGCATCTTGAAAATTTCTACCACCCTTTTCAAACTTTGTTGGGAAGTCTTTGGTGACATTGGCCAACTTATCCATTTTATCATCATCCTTGGAAGGCCTTGCAGGTTGTGGCCTAGTCTCCTTCCATAATCTACCTTCATCCCTTTTATACATTTGACCAGATGCCTTCCAATTGCTTTCAATATTTATAGCTAATTTAAAGGCATCCCTTAGGGTATGAGGATTCTTGTCTCTCAAGAGGTAAGACATTTTACCATCCATAGAATTGAAATATGTGGTTAGAAAAACTACATCATCCAATCTCAATACTTGGAACAATTTGTACATGGCCTTTTGAAATCTACCATTAAATTCTGACATGCTCTCATTATAATGCTTCTTGATATTGTTAAATGCATTGAGCATGTAACTTGAATTTACATGTTCTGCATACTGTTCCTTGAAACATTTGACAAATTCATCCCATGATGCAATACTATTCTCAGGAAGACCTCTATACCAATCCCTGGCATCTTCAACCAATGACTGAACAAAGAGCTTCATTACCACATCTTCATGCTCAATTTCATAGTCATTGAGTTTTTCAGTGAAGAATTTCAAATGCTTTCACATGTGATCACATTGTTACCAATGAATAATGGGATCTTCTCCTTGATCTCATTAGGGACAACATTAGGTTGACCAAGAATACCATCAAAATATAAGGGCTTATACCTATCTAGGTGAATGGGTCTTCTTTGGAAATTTTGTGAGATCTGGGCTATTACTCCAACATTTTGACCAGGTATTGTGGCATTTTGGCCACCAATTATAGGGACTATAGTACTGGTGTTTGGAACATATCCAAGTACATTTTTCTTGGGATTTGAGGCTTGGGCTTTAAAGACAATATTTTAAGGTTGACTAGAAGGCATTGTTCCTAGATTCATAGGGAAAGAACTATTGGCAGACATATTCATATTTGCATGCAGAAAGGCAATCTTTCTTTTCATTTCATCAGCAGCAGCCTCTAATTCCAACTTCTCAAGTTGGAGGGCCAAATCTTCCTTGGCCTTTCTTTCATTTTCCAATTCTAAGCCTACTTGGGAGACAACATTAGAAGGAACAACATTTTTCTTAGGCTCATTAATGCTTATGCCAACCACTTTTTGCTTTCCTTTATCAGAAACATCTTTAGGGGCATATCTAAGGTCCTCATTCCTTTTAATCTCTGAGGGCTATAACTACCTAATGATAGGGCCTTCCTCTGCAAACTCATCCTTTTGTGGGTCGGGTTTACTAGCATTTTCTTGGTTCCTCATAGTTCTTATATCTCCAAAAAATTCTTTGTTTAAACCATGAACATTTTCATTCAAACGTTTAGCCTAGATCTCATTATTTCTTATTTTTCTTAGGAGATGTTGTCTTTCCATCAACAAATCATAGATTTGTTGTTCCCGTACCTTCATTCTTTCAGTAATTTCTACTAATTGTTCTTGTTCTTTCCTCTTCAAGGCTGCTACTTCCTCTCTTAACTTGTCAGAATCATAGGAAGCGGTTTATGCAGCAAATGTTTCCCCTAATTGTTCTAAAGTTTCTTTTGCAAGAAAGAAACCCATATCAGTGAGTTCATCTTCTTGAATGGGATTAATCATGCTAGGCTGGCTCTTCCTATTAACTTCTAGTCCATCAAAAGAAGAGGAAGCTTCATGAGGAATGGGTGTAGGGATTCTATCCCTAATGGGTCTAGGAGAACTAGGGTTGAAAATACCTCTTCTAGACCATTGTCTCCTACTAGGCATTCGCAGTTCATCCATATTATTCTCTAGATGATCTTTGTAATATGACCTAGTATATCTTTTCCGACTCATGGTGTGTCACAACAAAATATGACAAGTTTTAAAAATACTCACAACTGGTAAACACAGATTCTTCAGAGTCACCACCCACAGATAAATGGGAATGAAATTTTGATGCTGGTCTACAACAAAGACAATGGATATTACAGTATGAATAAATCAAATCCACTATATACTTCAGTTAGGTCCCCAGTAGAGTCACCATTTTTGTTAGCATTTATACCTACAGATGATTAAAATATTCAAGAAATTCACTGAATACAAGACTCATGTACTCCCAATAGCTGCATCTAGCACGATTTAAATGCTAAGGTACTAAGGCTTCAAGCCTTCTTCACTTTGAGTAAAACTCAGGCGGGTTTATCTTTCTCAAATGCTTCTACAAAGCACTATAAAATTGATCTATGTACTTGGACATAGTCAAATATAGTCAAGTAACATACAAATAAAGTAAATAGAATAGGTTTTGATATTTTGGTAGTGAAAAGAT
Organism: Chamaecyparis obtusa; assembly: GCA_027943335.1. NCBI lineage: Eukaryota > Viridiplantae > Streptophyta > Pinopsida > Cupressales > Cupressaceae > Chamaecyparis > Chamaecyparis obtusa. The sequence goes on along the minus strand of BSBK01001420.1, from coordinate 540,373 downwards.
ACAAATCAAGGTAAAAATAGTGCCTTATTCATTGGGTCAGAGTAAAAACTTAACATCTTCAGAATCCTATTAATCACAAAGACACTGGAACTCAAATGAAATGCCTAGAAATTCATTATCCCAATTCCCAACCCTGCCATCAAATTTATGTATAGATCTTTAATTCCCAGAGACCTCCCTAAAGATTTACTCTCTCCTCGAGAGAAACTTTGAGTTCAACCCCTATATTCACCTTATGAACAACACATTACAGAGCCTTACTAATTAATGCATAAGAAAAACAAAGAATCCATACACAAAGAAAACTTGAGATAGCAATGAAATTCCAATGTATTTGTATTAATTTTCAACTGTATCCATTCAAATTTCAAAAAATACTTCAAAGAAGTCAGATTCTATTTTCAGTACTTTCTTTACAAAAAATTTCACCACCTTTCAAAAAGAGAAAAAACTTTCTACTTATACCTCTAGCCATCTTGGAATCCTCAAAAGGATGCAACAAGCTTCAGATGGCTAAGAAAATGACTTGCACTACATACAAAAAGTACAAACCATAATGACAATGACTGGAAAAATAGAAAGTAGTTCAAAACTACTAGCACCTTTACAAGTGGCACCTTTGTTTGAAGATATTTCAGAGCAATTAGTTGATTTTTTACATGAATGATGACCGCCATTATAGGCTAACTTACATCATCCTTTGTTCGGTACATGCTCTCCCTAGAAATCTAGATCAGGTGCCATGTGTACTTTATTCTTCCTCTTCCAATACTAGGACATCTGGCTTCTTCTTTTTCCTCTTTGTCATCTTGTCCCATGCTACCACATCATCATCAGATGGCCAATTGTAGGCCTGTAGTTCCTATAATGACTTGATCTGTAGGTCCCACATGGAATCAATTATATCTTTAACCTCTACCATAAACTGTATGTAATCACCTTCAACCTTAAATAAACTATCAATTATACCATTGCATCCCTCCAAGTCTAAGGCATTGTCACTATTAAGGAAAGCTTCTTGTTTAATTATCAACTGATCCATTGATGTCTTCCATTCATCTGCACTGATTACACTTCCATCATCAACATACACTGAAGGTAGGTACTTACTATAATCCTTATCAAACATAGCCAACTTGGATTTTATCTGGTTAGACTTTCCTTTAAAAAAATTTGAGACAGTACTCACCAAACCAATCTTTTCATATTCTTTTGTCACTACCTCAGGGATATCAGGCCTATGCTCCTAGAAAGAATCAAGCTTCTCAAACAATAAACTACTCCCTGACCATACACTAAAAAGTGGCTCCAAAGTGGTTAGTGACTCATTCACCTTCTTATTGGCCTTGTGCAATAGACTAACTGATTGATGGACAGATTCCATCTTCTCCTTTATTTTGTTTTGCCTATATTGCACAATCTTTGTTATGGTATCCAGGGATGCATCCAATCTTATTTTCTCTAAGTCTTTAGCAGGCTTATCAGGAACTTCTGCATCTATTTGAGGAGGAGCATCAATTTTCAAAGAAGGGGGAGGGACTACCTTTGAAGCTTCTTCAAGCTTGTCTTTCAAATCCTCAAGTTCATCCTCCATCTTTTTAATCATCATAAGTTTTAGATCCCTATCCTTTGCAACCTTCATTGAATTCTCAAATAATTTGTCATACCTTTTTGAAAATTGGACGGTTTTGGCCTCATTGAGGTGAGAAAAGTGTATAATTTCCTTTGATACCTCAAGATCAGTAGTGTTTTGCATAGTCCAGACAATCTTGTCTCCCTCCATCTTATCTTCAATGCTTACTAAGGCTGGCTTCTGAGTTCTAGGGGCCATAGACCAAAGTGAAACAACTTGTGATTCGGGGTCATAACCACTCCCTTTGTTTATGTCATCTATCTACACTTCATATGACAAGCTTCCCTCTGGCTGATTTCTAATTTGATCAATGATGAAAGCAGAGGTCAAATCCCATCCAGGAGTTAGAAACATGCCACTTGATTTAACCATCTCTCTTGCCTCTTCCATAGTAATCCCCTCAAGACTAGGATCATATGACATCAGGGCCCTCATAGTTTCCTTACTTGGTTGCATTCCTTTAGGCAGGGACCTTCTCACTTCATCTTGCTTCCTCCTATGTGTGTGAATTTTGTACCTGATCTGTAGACACAACACTTCAGTAAAACATTAGAGGTTAGCAATAATCAAAATCATGCAAAATTGAAATCTAATTTAACCAAGTGATTTACTACCTTCTAGTAGGTGTGAGATTGATGTTCTCAGATTGTTATCAAGATCAATGACCTAGACGACACCTAAATGAAGGATTTGAATGCAATTGATCTAGATATGAATTGAATGCAATTAAGCTATTTTTTTGGTATTTCTATGCAATAAGAATGATAAAAACTGATATGAATCTATGCTAATATGGAAATTGATATGCTAAAATGATCTAACAATGATATGAAAAAGAATCTAAATGAATGTAAAAAAAACAAATTGATCTCACAATAGCCTTGATTCGCAATAAGCTTTGATTCTCCCAATTCCAATTCTCCAATGTGATTGTGCAATTCGTAGACGACTTTGGCAAAGTAAGCTTGCAAAATTATGAGATGATTTGAGATGAGCTGAAGCCTTAATTTATAAAAATCCAAGGCTTTGGAGGTGCATGGAAAAAAGCCATAAATCACTCAAATTAACTCAGCTTGATTTTTGAGTTATCTAATAATAAAGATAATTTAATTCACAAAAACATGCAAATCATGCAAAAATAGCTTTTTAACTCAAATTAGAGTTTAGATAAGCTTTTTGAACTCCAAAAGGATGTTGAGTTCTAAAAAGTCAACACTTTGCATTGATTTTCTAATTTGGAGTTTAACTGTTTCTTTTGAATGTGCATAATAATTATGAATTAATTAAATAAATAAAGTGATTTATGCTCAACTTAACTGATTTTTGAAAATAAATAATTGATTTATGGGTTAATCAATTATTTAATCAAAATTTTATTAAAAACTATATTATTAAATAATGACAACATGCTTTAATTAATTAAATGAGAATTTAATCAATTATTCATAGGATATTAGATTTATTGTCAAAATTAAATAATACAATTAATAATAGATAGAATTAAATTTAATTACATAATTAAGTGGCAAGATATTAAATCTAATTAATTAAATATGAAAATATTCAATTAATCAAACTTAGGATAAATGTGATTTATCGCCAAATAATCATTAAATTAAAGATAATTAAGATAATTAGGAATATTGCTAGGAATATTCCCTGATGCAAAATTTAAGATAATCAATTATGATTCGATGATGTTTAGATGTGCCTTATGTTAGGACTTTGATGTCGATTTCGTTCGAATTGTTGATATAGAAGATTAATGAACTTATAGCCCATTTTTGGGGTATTACATTTTGCCGCTCTTTGAATTACTGTGCAAAGTGCAGTGGTTCAAAGATAGTCTGTGTCTAATAAAGATATGAAACTGATGTTTGAAATTGATAATTGATAAGAGATAGAAGTTGATTGATATTGATTTGATATGGAGATAATAGGTCCTGAATGACCAAAGATAATGTTCACTATAACAACAAATGAACCTATGATTGCGAAAAAGTGTCAAAATGTCTAATTCCAAACCTTAGGATTGCAAAGAAGTGAGTGTCTGGTTCTAGACTCAATTGTCTTAGCAGAACTAGCAGGTATCACATCCGAACCCTTCAGTTGCCAAAGAACCAAGGAAAGAACACTATGATCTGATGGTTGCAAAAATTGATATAGTTTACAAGATTAGGAGAATACCAGATTGATATGGATCTTGATGAATCTGATATGCCCCAAGTGATGATAGATTTGCCCCAAGCAATGAGGACTTTTGATGAATCAGTAACTAGATGTGATTGTTGTCTTGATTACTGATAAAATATATTGATAGAATTTGATTTATAGACTTTGAATGATGTGCAATACCATGCCCCCTTCAGGATTAAAATTAAAATCTGACAAGAAAAGTCAGTGTTGAGAGTTCAGAAGCATGTTAATTGATAAGAAAAGTGGTTATACACGTTCAAGAATGCATTCTGCATCGTTGGAAGGTCCCAAAAGACCATGTTTGACTAGGTTAAACCATGAGTTGACCATAGTTGACCAAGTTGAAATTTTGATAGTTTGATGCAAGATAATCAGTTAAGTTGAATGTTGGATTTCTGTGATGATCGAAGGTCGAATATGCAAGCAGTTAATAATATGAATGATCTCAAATTTGAATTTTGATCTCGAAAAAGATTCTACTTTCTATTTCATTGGAGGAACCTTCATGTGGGATTCAGCTCCTATTAGATTGGAAGAGGTGATTGAAGAATCTTTTAAGTGTTTAAGTAATTTGTGAGATCATGCAAAGTGCAAAAATGCAAAGAAACATGCAGGATGATAATGCAACCCTAGGACCTAGGACCTACTCATTGATCATGTGTCAATTTGTTATCATCATTGAACTTTTAGGTAACCAGATAAATCAATACAATGCCCACTAGCTATGAAACCATAGACATATGAATATCGATTTGTAGCCACAAGAATCAATACTACACCCACTGGTCAACAACCATGGATATATGAATATTGATTTTATTTTCAGAATGTCAGATTAGATATAAGCACCAAGGCATAAATGCCAGGATGACCTGAATATCATGTCCATTTTGATATAGAAATTTGTACAAGCATCAAAACATAAACATCATGATGACCTGAATATGCCTTGCATTACAAACACATCAAATAGTCAAGAGATCATTCTAAATCCAGTGTGAATTACCTGTAGTAACCCTTTATCGTTCACATCCTTAGGTAAGATCACGTTTCATAGTAGGAGAAAGAACTCACTCAAAAAGACAATAGTTAGATCAATACTTCTTTGAATCATCTGGGTATCAATGGTCAAGGTACACATGGCCATCCAATTCGAGATAGAGGCTCTTACAGTTGGACACCATTTCAATCCAGAATTTCCAAAGTTGTTAGATTTTCACATACAAGCATAAAACAAAGAAAAGATTATGCCCCCAGTCATCACTCTCTAAATCCTATAAAGGACATCATCAAATAGCTCGAAGGGACACAATATGCAAAAATCTCAATGCAAATTAGTAAGCATACAAGGAGATAAAAGCATGAAAAGAATAGATTGTTTTCAGTTTGATGTTTGATTGCGTTGTAGATGCAAAATCCTTTCTGGAGATGAGACAAAGTTGACTAACTCAAATGAAGCTTCAAAGGACTCTGACTGGATATGAGACATCTAAGATATACTGGAGGCCATAGGATATGACATTGATTATCCCCAAGTTTGAACATTGATAGGATACAGACGCTTGAGTTGTTTGGTGGACAAACCGACTTATTGAAAATTGGAAATGCAAAAACAAACTAGGAGATATGTAAAAACTAAAGCAAAACTGAAAGCTGGGAAAGACCAAGATTGCACTGATCGATGGAACATTTTGAAACAAGTGGCACTCGTTTGCCAAGTTTTCACCATCTTGGCAAAGATTCTATTTTTGCTACCAAGGCGCCTGTTTCCAGGTTTTCACCAAGGAACTTTCTTTTTTTTTTCTTTTTTTTTTTGTACTTTTGATATCTTTTGATTTTTTTGTGAATCATCAAGGCGCCTATTGCTAGGTTTTCACCAAGATGTTCATTTTTTTAGGACTTTTTTTTATTTTTAAGATTTTTTCAGGACATTTTACCATAGACTGAATGCCTTAGGCATAGAATTTCTTCAGATGGAGAATGTTGATTGGTTCTCGGAGCTGTTCTCCTTCAGTCATTGAGAGTTGATAGGCACCAGAGCTAAAAGTAGCAGTGATTACAAAGGGACCTAGCCAATTGGGTTTGAATTTCCCCTTGCATTCTTGATGTGATTGATTTTTAGGATTCTCTCTCAAAACTAGATCACCAACTTGAAATTCTCTGTGTCTGACTTTCTTGCTGTAGCCTCTAGACATTCTCTTCTGATATACTCTGAGATGATCATATGCTGCTTGTCTGCGCTCATCTAGTAGTTCAAGTTCTTGCAACCTAGACACTCTATAGTCATCATCAGTTACTAGACCATGCAATCTGATTCTTAGTGATGGGATTTCAACCTCAATAGGCAGTACCGCTTCTGACCCATAAACTAAAGCAAAAGGTGTAGCCCCAGTAGGTGTTTTGATACTTGATCTGATACTTGTTCTGATACTAGTTTTGATACTGGTTATGATACTAGTTTTGATACTTGTTGTGATACTTGGTATATTTGATAGCATCTTTTTCCATATCAAACTCCCAAGCAAGATCATATCGTGTAGTCCTAATGTCTAGCAATGTGGAGAACAAGAGGGATTGGCAAGCTGGTGGATGAGATGGAAGACAAGAGAATGAAGGAGAATGAAGGGAAGAAATCCTCAAGGGAAAACTCCTCAAGAGTATCCAAGCTAGGGAAAAATTGTCATGTAAAGCACATTTGGACAAGCAATGAAAGGTCAGCATAGGATAAGTCACAAAAGTGTAATGCCAAAGAAGGATAGGATGCAGTCCAAAGGAGTAGACATGTTAAGAGGCTTCATAGCACCGTATTTTACTCTTTGTTTCTTTTTTTAGATCAAGACCAAATGGAAAAAGGATAGCGATAGGTGAAAATGAATGGAGGAAGATAAATATGAAGGCTAAACAGGAAGGGAATGAAAGCAAGATCACTATAAAATAGCTCACAAGATAGCCAAATGTTCGTGTATAGATCAACATTGTCAAGATCAAAGAGAGAAGATGGAATGGATGAAATATGTAGAAGAACTATGCATGATGCCTGATTGCCAGGTTTTGATCACGGTACTTATCCAAGGTGCCACAAGGGAGTGGTTTTCACCCGAGGACAAATTTATTTCTCTTTATTTTTGCTACCAAGGCACATTTTCAATTTTATTTTATTTTTCATTTCTTTTTGAATTTTTGGAAGAAGGCAAGCTTTTTAGATAGTGCTCCTTGAAAGGATAAACCATGATATGCCAAGGAATCAAAATGATATGCTCAAAGATGTTGATAGGGAAAGGGAGATGGAAGAGAAAAATGGAGGATAAGGTTTTATGTAAAGCGAGTGAGGTTGGAAGATAGGAGGAATAGGCAAATGAGGAAAAAGGATAGAAGGTAGAAGGATAATGAATGGAAAGATTGTGAAAGGGTAGATGGAAAGGAAGGAAAGATCAACATCAACACACACCTTGAAGGGTGGCAAGAGGGTGGAGGAAACATGAATGAAGGAATACATGAAGGAATATGGTGAATGGATAGCAGAAGTTGAGGTTTAGACACATGGAATGGAGGAATGCTTTTGGAAGAAGATGAAGTGGAAGTCTTTGGAAGCTTGAATGTCAACTTAACTTTTTGTTCAACACCAGACTCTTTCAAGAGAGACTTTGGAATCCATATAGCCATAGGCTTTTCATTTTTTTTTGGTAATTTAGAGAGAATATCTTCAATGATGGATTTTGGAACCCATACTTGTCTTGTAGTTTTCTTCTTAGATATCTCTTTTGACTTTATGTTTCCATGTCTATTAGAGGAGACATGGTGATCTTTTTTTGATGGATTCTTGTATTGCTTCTTTTTCTTGTATTGAACATTCAAGTTACTTCCAAAAGACTTGGGACTTGTGGAAGAAAAAGGATATGACTGGTTTAGATGGGTGGGTGGATGAAAAGGATTCAAGGGTATGCATCTATGTTGATCTTGAGGAAAGATGGGAGATGGAGGGACGTAAGGACCCAAGATGGATGGCGAATTAGGAGAGTTAGGAGGGGAAAGTGAAGGGACATAAGGACCCAAGATGGAAGGCAGACGTGAAGCTTGTAGTATTGGTGGAAGAGGTCCGAGGATGGAAGTGGAAGACACAAAAGGATAATCAATAAGTTCATCAGCATCTATATGACAACCAAGGATATCAGCATCTTTAGAGTGAGCATTAGAATTTTCAATAGAATCGTGGACATCTTGAATATGAGCACCTTCTTTGATAGGATTGTTCAAAGCTTGAAAAGACTTAGGAAGAGTAGAAAGTGGAAATGAACATGGAGTGGTAGAATAAGAAGATGGAAGACTTTGATCTTAACAAGGATCTTTGGACAGCATAAGCTCATAATTTTTCTCTTGATTTTCAATAGGCTTAACATTGGAAGTAGTAGCTTGATCTTGTTTAGGAGAAGACTTAAGTCATGGTGGAATGCGTGAAAAAGGGTGTGCAGGATCAAAAGAACCATGAAGCGGATAAGAGACATCACGAAAGGGATTGGATGACATGGAGGGTTCTTGATCTTGATCTTTCTTTATGTTCTTTTCTTCATCATTTCTGGAGTCCTCTTGACATGGAGCCACTTCTAAGGACAAGGAAGCATGTTGGGATTGTATGGATGACTTTGGAAGAGATGGTGGAGGACTAGCTGAAGTAGGGATTATAGCATATGAAAGCTTAGGCTCTTTAGGTTTATCATTATTGAAAGTATTTGCAACCAAGTGAAGGTTAGCTTGAGTTTCTTTAAGAGGTAGCCCTGGAGGATAACTATAGGGAACTGCATGAAAAGTATCAGGGCTTGTGTCAGATGAAAGTTTTGTGAAAGATGTGAAAGACTCGGAAGCTTTAGGAAATGTATGGGTATTGGAGGAAGTAGGGGATGGAAGGGAACCATCACAATACAAAAGTCCAACATTAACATGATCTTGCTTGAGAAGATAATCTTTATTTTCAGCAGGAGAGTCCTTAGAGGAGAGATCCTTGTAGTATTGATGCTTCAAGCTAGCATGATGCATTTTATAGTCCTCAGCAGTAGTAGATGGATCATAATCAAGGTATTGTCTACAAAAGCCATCAAAGTCTTTTTCAAAATTAGAATCATATGGATCACCATCACGATCTATCCAATGTGATGGGCCATTTATAGTAAGTAGGAACACATGACGAGGAGGAATCTTAGGAACAGAGGTGTCGTAGGTATTATTACATTGTCTATAGTCATAGTCATCATAGTGTCCAAAGCTTGATGTGTCACTCTCTATGGAAGAGGTATCATAAGGGTTTTCATGTTGCTCACATTTTTTCTGAGGGCATGGTGACATGTACAAGTCTTTATCAAATGGAAAAGAGCATAGAGTTTCCATGGAGAACTCTTTAGGTTCCTTTTCTTTCTCAAGTTTGTCAAGATGGACTTGCATAGCTTGCAGCTACTTCATCATAGCAGTGATTAGAGCTTCTTCCTCTTGTGTACTAATTCTTTGAGACATGTGTACTAATTCTCAATGGCTACTGCTCTATTCTTGACACAGTGATTTATTCGATAGATTCTGGAAATAGGCTAAAAAAGCTAAATATCTGGCAATTCTGACAATTTTTTGATAACTCTCAAAAATTTCCCAAACAACACTCTGCAGACTCATATGACAGTGGGTATATTATGAAATGACAGTTGAAAAACTCACACGACAGTTGGTAGCTAATCATACGATGGTTGAAAATATCATACGACGGTTGCAAGGAGGATTTTGACTTTTAGAATTTGACTGGTAGAAAGACTCGTACGACATTGGGTTCTTTACCATACGACAGTTGGGCAATAATGAAATGACACTTTGAGAAAACTCGTATGACTTTCTAACCTCCTGAGATGACTTTTGACTCCAGAAAAGAATTTTACTTCAGATTTTGCAAATTTTGAGTTTTCAGTTTCAGCTTGTTTGCAAATTGTACTGTCCAAATTTGAGGATTGTAACAGATTTGTTCATTTTTAATAATCAGATAGATAAACAAGCATGCAAAATAGCAAGCATGTGATTTCAAGTATGTCTGAAAATAATGAACAAGGGCAACAGCAACCTTGCGCATGAACAATCAAGTGACTTATTCATTCTAATCCTCAGAAGCGTTAATTGTGTATGTTCCAAAAATGTTTTGCAATAACACACATATACCCTATAAAATTAAAATTTGGCCTCGCTAGGGTTTTTAGTAATGGTTTGACTCTGCAACTTTTATGATCCAAAGGGGTGAAGTCCAATCCCGGTGCACCAGGGTTTTGACACAGTCTGAGAACTTAATCTTCAGGAGCTGCTAGGGAGATCTGATAACCCAATAATGAACCATACCCATGGAGATTTCTTCCACAAGGACATTTATATAGCGGCTGTCACTACCACGGTGAAAATGGCTATTACCGCTTGAGGTTCCGTCAATGTAGTTTTCCCTGTGAAGGGATTGTCTGCTATGGTTAACCCTCTCTAAAGGTGACTCACAATAGTATACCACAAGGGGACTTGGCTCTAGATCCAGGGTTTTGATGCCTCTTCACTTTTAACCCAAATAAATCAGACAAATAAATCTGACATGCTAAGACAAAGTTTTGCTTCACCAAGGTCTATGATGTCAACTCCACGTGATCTATCAACCTCTCCTGTGAGAAAATGTATCAATCAATAAGAGAAGAGGCACTAACCAAGTTGAATGTGAAACGCACTAAGTATCCTCCCTACCTACAAGGATTCTATCATCAAGAAGGATTTTGCTGAGAATCCAATCTCTCAAAAATCATGAATAGTGTTCATAGGGCCTAATTACTATGTGAGCACAGATGTATGTTTCCAAAAGCAAATCTACCAAAAGTACCCAAAAAGCAAAAAGAGGAACACTTAATGCTTAAAGTGAATATGAGATGAGTCCACAAGGTGGAACACTTAACACCTCACACAAGCTGAAAATGAGACCCCAACTTAGAAAACAAGTGAGTTCCTAAAAATACAAATGGATTGCCAAGTGGAACAATTAACGCTTCTCTCCTGTAGACCCCTCCCCTTTATGGTGCTGAGATTGCAACCACGGGGCGGAATGAGGGGCCAGAAGATTAGTGAGTCCAATAACCCAAGATAGCAATCAAGATCAATCACAAGTATCTAAGACTACTTAATGAATCCTTAAGGGGTCACAACCTAGTATCAATTATGCAAGTGTGTAGAAATAGACAAAAGCATGAAAAGATGCACACAAGCCAAACACATAAGATATTTATTTTAAGGCCAAATTAAAATTTTATTAGATGAAGGAGAATATCTAGGATCCTTGCAACATGCTTAGTAGATTTTACCTAATTTTTAGCAATTCTTGTTGAGTTTTTCCATGCAAGCAAGTGACGAACTCTCCAACAAGCAAACAAGAAAACAAGATATGCAAAATATATTCAACTTATGGAAACCATAAGGTTAGCTCTAAAAATCAATTATTATCAACAATAATAACAAAAAATTAACCCAAATGACAACTCATATCATTCATTGAACCATGTTAAAAAAATAAGTGCATACCCATCACAAAACTTTATTTTTTTTGCTGCATTTGACCTAGTCAACAAGATCTAATTTTTTTGATATGATTTTAGCCACAAAAATAGAAATTCAAAATAGAGACCCCTGCTAAAAAATAGAGAGCTTTCCAAAAATGTAAAATTTTTAGAAAAATCTTTTCATTTGTGCCATAGAGACCCATTTTTATCAAAATAGACTAGTTTTTGTAAATTGATTATTTTAACTATTATATTGCATCCAAATTTAAAATGCAAAGAATGGACCCCCTATAGAATTTAAAGATCTTTTTGAAAATATAAATTTTTTTGAAAAATATGCTAATTTGCGTTAGATATTAATTTTTTCTAGAATTTTAAGAAAAAATTATTAAAAATTCAAAACATCTCAGAAAATTCTAAAATTTTTACTATAGCTTTTTTGATATTTTTCCAACTTGAAAAACAAATTTTAGAGCCAAACTCCAAGCCGTTTGAGAGATAAAATTAAATCTTTGAAACTTTAGGGTTTTAGCTCCCTCAAAAATTCAAAACTAGCATGTAAAGGTGGGTTGCCCCACGGTGGGTGCCAGAAATGTGTGCGTGAATTTTGTACCTAATCTATAGACACAACACTTCAGTAAAACATTAGAGGTTAGCAATAATCAAAATCATGCAAAATTGAAATCTAATTTAACCAAGCGATTTACTGCCTTCTTTCTAGTAGGTGCGAGATTGATGTTCTCAGATTGTTATCGAGATCAGTGACCTAGATGACACCTAAATGAAGGATTTAAATGCAATTGATCTAGATATGAATTGAATGCAATTAAGCTATTTTTTTGGTATTTCTATGCAATAAGAATGATAAAAACTGATATGAATCTATGCTAATATGGAAATTGATATGCTAAAATGATCTAACAATGATATGAAAAAGAATCTAAATGAATGTAAAAAAAACAAATTGATCTCACAATAGCCTTGATTCACAATAAGCTTTGATTCTCCCAATTCCAATTCTCCAACGTGATTGTGCAATTCGTAGACGACTTTGGCAAAGTAAGCTTGCAAAATTATGAGATGATTTGAGATGAGCTGAAGCCTTAATTTATAAAAATCCAAGGCTTTGGAGGTGAATGGAAAAAAGCCATAAATCACTCAGATTAACTCAGCTTGATTTTTGAGTTATCTGATAATAAAGATAATTTAATTCACAAAAACATGCACATCATGCAAAAATAGCTTTTTAACTCAAATTAGAGTTTAGATAAGCTTTTTGAACTCCAAAAGGATGTTGAGTTCTAAAAAGTCAATACTTTGCATTGATTTTCTAATTTGAAGTTTAATTGTTTCTTTTGAATGTGCATAATAATTATGAATTAATTAAACAAATAAAGTGATTTATGCTCAACTTAACTGATTTTTGAAAATAAATAATTGATTTATGGGTTAATCAATTATTTAATCAAACTTTTATTAAAAACTATATTATTAAATAATGACAACATACTTTAATTAATTAAATAAGAATTTAATCAATTATTCATAGTATATTAGATTTATTGTCAAAATTAAATAATACAATTAATAATAGATAGAATTAAATTTAATTACACAATTAAGTGGCAAGATATTAAATCTAATTAATTAAATATGAAAATATTCAATTAATCAAACTTATGATAAATGTGATTTATCGCCAAATAATCATTAAATTAAAGATAATTAAAATAATTAGGAATATTGCTAGGAATATTTCCTGATGCAAAATTTAGGATAATCAATTATGATTCGATGATGTTTAGATGTGCCTTAGGTTAGGACTTTGATGTTGATTTCGTTCAAATTGTTGATATAAAAGATTAATGAACTTATAGCCCATTTTTGGGGTATTACACCTCCAAATGAGGAAATCCTTAAATTCTTTGCTTTTGATGAACTTTTCATCATTGAGAAAATCTTCCTGATAAAGTTCTCTTTCATTTGTTCCCATCAATAAGGGTAAATCCCCTTCTTTTGATACAATTTTCTTGCCATCCCTAATGGCCTTTCTCATTTGATGGTGATAAGCCCTATTACCAGGCACAAGAGCTAAAGCAATATTAATTACCTTCTTTTTCTTTCTCACTTTTGAAGGCTCACCAACTTCAAGCCTCTATTTTTTCAAAGGTGGCTCAGAAGTAGCCCCCTGCTCCTGTTTTTCTTGAGTCAAGTCAATTATTGGTGCATCCTCCCCTTGAGGTGGGCTACTACCCTCTTGAGATTCATTAGTGAACTCCTCGGGTTTAGAAGTAGAATAATCTCTTGGCACATGTAATTTCACCTCAAGCATCCCCTCCAATTGGTTAGACAGGGTGCCATGCATCTCTATCATCTTTTCCATTCTTTGCAGATATGGAAGCTCAGGGAAATAACTACCAAAATGAATTCCTACCTTCTTCAGTCTGACCTCTATGTCTAGCAAATCAAAATAATTGGTCCATCTTCTTCCTGCTTCATATAAGTCCAACATATTTCTTATTACATCATTCCTCATCTAGGCCCTCATGCTCTCTAATTATTCCAATGTTAGGAATTAAAGTCATCCTGGCAAGCCTGATGAAACCCTCAGAATCAACATACTAGCAAGTACCTGTAGCCATTTTGAAGTGATTGAGCCAGCTAATGACCTGGTCCAGTGCTCTTTTTCCAATCAAGAAGCTACCAATTTTGAATTGCCTCAATGTGAAGGTACCCTTCCTATGAGGTGCAAGGTGATCTTTTTCAGTTCATATTAATTGCCAGATGAATTCCATCATAGCAACCCTAGAAGGTGAAAACATAGGAAGTAAGTGTGGAGTTTGGGGGCAACCGTAAACTCTGATGACTGTGAAGGTGTTCCCTAGGTAGAAATCTCCCCAATTGTGGTTTCCTGGCCATTTATCCTCAAATTGCATCAGTCTTAACACCCTCAAAACCTTGGTTAACAACCTTACCATATTTTTTCCCAACATGCAAAGAATTGGATGGACAAAATAATTCTAGAAGATAGAGAAGTTACACTCATTGGATGTATAATTCCACTCTCTTAACTAATATTGCACTAGGTTAGGATTACCTTCAAAAGAAGTCCTTAATTTCAAAATTCTTGGAACAAATTTATTGACACAGTGGTATAAAATTAAATGCATAAGGAGGGAATAATGCATGAACTTAATAGGTCTTTTATTCTCCTTAACAGACATGAACCCCTCATGCATCCTATCAATTACATATTGGATGTAATCATAATCATTATTGGTAAGAGAGTTCTGAATATCTAAGATCATCATTAATAGTTCAGCAAACATTTTCTCTTCATCACCATCTATCCCTAAAACTGTACACAACCCATGACACAAGAATTTCATACAGTGAGACAAGGATGAAAATAGATAAGGAGCATTCTTACTTGTCGGGAGAGGGGCTATGTATTTATCCTGCTTGGGCATATGTCTAACTATCTGGCTTTTTACTAACCCAATATTACTAGCATATTTATGCTTTTCCCTTTTCAAATCTATTTCAGTGGATGAAGAAGCATAGAAATCAAACACCTTTATGAAAGACCCCCTATCCAAGGAAATAAAAATAGACCGGTCTTCACACCTAATGACCCTAGAGATGGGGTCATACAGCCTAGCCAATTCAATAATTAAATCAACATCTAAGAACACATTAGGCACTATTAGCTTTTCCATTCCCAACGTCCAAGCATTATAAATAGGTATAGCCTTATGCCTATTTTTATAGAAGTATGAGAATATAGTAAAACCTGAGCTAGAAGGCATGATAGGGTCTCTAAATTTGTCCATAAGGTCCTCAAACACCATGTCAATGGCCTTCTTGTTTTGATTTGTACCAGGAAGTAGCTTGAAAAACTCACCTGAATAATTTGGCTTTCCCTTTTTTTCTCTGCTCTACTCTTTTTTAGCTCTACTAGACGATGCTACACCCACCTCTGGATGACTCATTTTGATGGAATAGAAATTTGTAGCACTGCAACCCTCTGCACTTCTCTCTCTTTGCTTCAGCGCCAACAATCACAATTGTCTTTAGAATAATTAAGCACAGAAAGCAATGAAGTCCTGTCTATATAGCCTCAAGAATTGAATGTGTACAATCACTAAATCACAATGAATCCTGGCTAAGTCACTTCTGCATTCAATTCTGCATACTACCAACTTTTGAATTAGGCTAGCTGTGGCATGGATATTGACATGATGATTTAAAAAATCAATAAAAAGTGCAAGAGCAATGATCATGACTTTTTCATTAAAACCCTAATTAATGACAAAAACCCTCGTTAAAACCTGATTGGATGACTTTTCACTTTTTTCTAGCTTGGCAAGGTACTTTATCCACATTGCAATGACTTAAAACATTAACTGGCATGAAAACTTAATGAGACATTATTCAGTGATCAAGTGAACAAAGGATCTCATGATCTCTAAAAGAAATGCTAATCTAGGGTTAAGATTGGAGATCCAACAACAAGACCATTCGTGGAATCTCAGAAAGATTTCTTAACTCATGACTTCATCTAGAGATTCAGTGACCACCATTGATCCCAAAGATGATCAATGGTCCTTAGACTATCCTTGACAACTCACCATGACCCCGCTGCAATCAAAGATCTAGCGATTGAAGGAAATATCACATTCTCAGAACACTCTTTATAACTGTGGTTATACTTAGAGAACAAGCAACCAAAGACTTCGCTAATTCTTGCAATCATTTCCTTAACTCAACAATCATCTGGAGAATCAACAAACAAAGGATTTTGTAAACCCATGAAACATAACACTTTGACCATAGTCACATCTCAAGAACCAAAAAACAACTAAATCTCTAATTCTCAAAAAGCCAAACTTAACTCTTAGTTTATCCCATGATTCAGCGAACAAGGCTATCTCGCATTCTCAAAAAGAAATGCTTAACTCTGGTCAGGCTTTGAGATTGAGTTAGTAACCTATATCTCCAATTTGTTGAATGCTTTTCATACCTTAGGTTATATCTTGAGATTAAGCGCTAACCATAGATCCTAGGAGCAATCGGCGGCTGTCGCTAATTCAATGGATCCATTAGACCTTTACTTTTTAATTACAAAAACTAGGGACCAAAGGATTCACTTAATCTCCCAAGGTCATCAAACTTAACCTTTTTATTCTGAGAATGCGCAACTGAAGAAAACACATCCCAACTTTGCTTTGTTCACCAAGTCATTGAAAGATTTGGAGCATCACTATCTGATTCCAAGATCCCGTGAACACTTCACTTGCATAGTGACCAAATAATTTAGAGTATTTCCATTTCTTTTCAAGATTAAGTGATTGGAGTAAACTTTATCCCCTGCCAAATTTCTTTGTCAGAGCCACCAAACCTAGAGATTATGAAAATATGACTCAATCGCTAGATCACCAAATGTCTTTGTGTAGGACCCAATCTTTGTGAGATTAAGAGAACAAGAGATAACCACGATGCCAAGTCACTAGATGTTTCAAAAAAACTTCCAAGAATCAAGTGAATAGGAGATTTCATAGTCACTAAATCACTGGATGTTAACACTGACCGTGATATAAATTAGGAGATTCAGCGACTAAGGGAAACTTAACAAAGGACTCAATACCATTGCCAGTTCACTGGAAGATTTAAAGACAAGGAAAAACATTGAGCGACTTAGTGAACAAGGAAAAAGACCGTGTGCAAAAAGGAAAACTTAAGTGACCCAAAAAGTAACACGCGAATAGACAAAACTAGGGCACACTCAAAATTAACCAAAGAGTTAACCAATTCAGTGCAAAAAATCTAAGGCAAGGGTTTAAAACACAAATATGACAAGTTTTGATAAGCTCTAAAAACCCTAAGCGAGATGAAGACACAAGCAAGGACACTCAAAACAAGACCTAGAGCAAAAACCTTAGAAAACCTAAAATATACCCAACAGCTTCAAGGTTGCATCTTCTTTTGCAAGATCATCTAGTGAAGAAATCTCAACTTCTTTGGTAGTAACTTAAAAAATTTGAAAGATAATGCACTGCAAATGTGTCATCATTTTGTTCTTCTAGTCTAGATAGTTCTCTCCATCAAACTTAGGACTTTCTTTTCTAAATAATGCCATCTGATCAACCTCAAGCTGTTAAAATTTCTCTTTGAGGCACTTGGCTTTGATACCAATTGTTAGGAATAGTCCCAAGAGATAACTGAGAGGGGGCGGGGGGTGAATTAGTTATTTACAACATTCAAATCTTTATCCAATTATGTATATAAGAACATTAAGCATAAACACAATGAATGAACACTTAAAACAACACCACAATTTTAGTTACGGGGAAACCCAAATAGGTGAAAAACCCCGGTGGTAATTGACACCCACTAAGAACTACACTAGTGTATTATGATCCCTGCTAGAAGATCTTACAACCCTATTAGGAGTTGATCTTTACAATGTAATAAGTACAGTGACCTATTCAAGGGTTGGACCCTGTTAGGATTCTTTTATAATTAACCCTATTAGGGGTGAGGACACACTATCCGAGAGCACACTACTCAAAGGGGTGAAGGCTACAACCTTTTGATTAATAAATACACACTATTTCTAGATCTTGGTGAATTGCACATAGATCTAATGTCTAGATCTATTCCAATGAATAGCATATACTCTTTACTTGGTCACATAGACCTTCTGCTAATGGCTCAATACTTTGCACTTTCTATTTTGCTCTTTTCTTTCAACTCTAAACCACACTTTAGTAATCACAAATGACTGCCTATAAATATATTTTCTCCAAATGATATAATCAAATTGGCCTATTAGAACCATCTTGAAATCATATTAGAGAAAAAAAACAACTCTCCAATAACACCTCAATCAGTTCTACTAAGCACACAACATAAATTAGGACTTCACAATTCTATGTGAGTAGATGCCATGCTACACATAGTCACCTTCACTAAATTATTTCCAACTTTCTTCTTATGTTGAATTACATCATGCACTCTTAACCAAACATTGTTAAATCTCCTCTTAACATAAATCCAAGTGCACATACTATGATGATAGGTGCAACTACCACAATCTTATAAACACTGTCGGCTCTCCCAAATAAACTCAAGAAACTATAACTATCAACTGGAGACTTCATAACTGAAGTTGTACTACATATCTGACTCTACATTCATGAACATAGCATCATACATATATCTACAACATAAGTATAAAGGGGCAAGGCTATACTGCAACCGTATGTCCAATCACATACAAGGTTGGGGTAGGGGCATTCTTTGTCCTTGGTGAAACTACATGGGTGTTTGTATTTTGGCTAGTGTTACTTAGTTGCAGCCCTGATCAATGGTCTTGGTCATTGAAGGAAGCTCGATCACTGAAGGAAGTTGGTAACCTCTGGTGCTTGGTGAAAGTGTTACTCGATGATGCCTACAGTGCTCAGTCAACACTGGTGCTCAGTAATGCCTAGCATGCTTAGTTATTTCACTATTTCTCAGTAGTTCTGGTTTACCGACTAGAGTTCTGTGTGATTTTTTGGGCCGAATTGGTGCTTTTATTGTTGGTAGTTGTTTTTATAGGCTGACATGTTAGATTAAATGTTTGTAAGGCTATTTTGATGCTAACTTGTCACTACTACATTTGGGGTGAAATTCTGATGGCTATTTGTTGGATTTGCAATGCTAATTTGTTGGCATTTCGACAGATGGGTTCGTCACCATTTTTGCATAGGAAATTGCAATAGAAGATGTATCCATTGGTTTATTGATACCATATCATGTCAGAAACTTGCATTTTAGTAACAACTTTGTTATGGCATTTTCTACGGTTTATCCATTGAAATTCTAACACAATGACCTATTAACTGTCGAAAAGATATCTTTTTTGACATTATAACTGTCAGAATAGTGATAGTTTCCACTTAATTCTAATAGATATACCTGACGGTGATAGGGCATTAATGTCAAACATTCTGTTGAAAATTTCTATTTGCGACACTTGAAATGTCAAAAGAGTGACAGTCCTTCATTATTTCTCCGATAGATTTCCTGTCAAACGTATAGCATTACTATCAGAAATATTGTCATAAATTAGTTTTCTCCGACATTTATCTATCGAATGTGTAGCACTTCTGTTAGAATTAATGATTAAGTGTCAAAAAATTGATAGATATGCACATTAAAGATAAAACAGCTCAAGAGACCATCATAGGTTCTCTCTTTCTTCAGTCTATATTATTGACAGAATGTTTTACCTTTCATTAGCTCATCAAATCCAGGGATTTGAAAGAATTTAATAGAATATTTTCATGACAACATATATTATTTATGTTGACGTTGCATGAATTTATCTACTTTGCGCACTTGTAGACTATGAGGATGGCGATAAAGAAGCATGGCCATGACCACGCTTCTTTATCGCCATCCTCATAGTCTAGAAGTGTGCGAAGTAGATAAATTCATGCAATGTCAACTTAAATAATATACATTGTCATGAAAATATTCTATTAAATTCTTTCAAATCCCCAGATTTGATGAGCTAATGAAAGGTAAAATATTCTATCAATAATATAGACCGAAGAAAGAGAGAACCTATGATGGTCTCTTGAGCTATTTTATCTTTAGTCCTAGCTACTATCCTAGCTACTTGTCGATCATCGAGAATAATCACCACCTTGCATTTATGTACACTGCAAAAATTGATCCCAATCTCGCAAAAACATTTTACACTTGTACATCTCATCAATACTAGAGGCCTAAGGTAATTTTATATGATCACTAGCACATTTCGTGCATGGATGAGAAACAGTATCCAAAGTTTCTAGATAACCATTTTTGAGAAGAGGAATGAGTGCAGGCCAAAGAAGGGATAATTCCACAACAAAAAGGAAGACATCTTTTTAGCCTGGGTCTGGATCCTACCCCAATTGTCGAAGGATCTAGGGCCAGTCTAGAAAGATGTCTTCCCATTTTGTCTGCAACATTGTGTCCATCCATGATCTCATGAATATCATCATCTTTCTACTCTTCATTTGCCAAAATATATCGCTTCTTCAAGCTTGCAGAGTAATCTTATTAATAAAAGAACTCTTGCCAACATTAGGGTACCCACATATCAAAATAGTTGATGTTATTGTTGCTTGTGCTCAAGGATATCGATTCACTATTTTCAAATGGCCAAATCATTTTTATTTCATTTGTAGAGAAAAGGAGTGGGAGAAAATGAGTGGGTGAAAGTTGATCAAGTGCGAGAGAAGGCATTGCATTTTATTTGATCATGAATGCTCTCTGAAATGACCAATCATGTTTTCTATTCAATTTTTTTTGGTGTTTTTTTTTTCCCATATTCAGTAGATAAAAATCATGGTGGCAGCCACTTAGCCATCTTTTTGATGTTCCAAGTATTTTCCAAAGATACAGGTATGTTTATTTATCATTCAGTTGCTTGCAGTTATTGGTCAAATGCAAATATTTTGTCAACTTGAAAGGGAAAGATATCAGTTTGGTGTTTTCAGTTTATGTTAAAGTTGATTTGGTAAAATCCTCAAAAAACACACTAGATGTTCTAAAATCTAAAGAAGTTGAATGTTAAATGTAAGATATATATCTCATCCATAGTAATCAAAAGAAAGGACATGCAACTTATAAGGAGATTTACCAATCCAAAAATATAAGCGAATAGGAAACATGATTGGTACCTTATGAATTGGTTTTTGACGTGCACAATCTTCATCAATCTCCTAAGAACAAGACCCCTCCTTGTAAAAAATGCATTTAACGGATTAAACAAATCTACAAAACTGAACCAATGGCATGTTTAGAACAAAGAAATAGATTGATAATAATATACTGAAAATTTTATTATGTTTAATATATGCAAAAGGACCAGTCCCAACAATTCTTAAACATACTTTATCTGATATGATAATAACATGCTAATTAAATTGATAAAGATGTTATATGCATTTAATCTACCAATTACTAATTACACAAAAAACAAATTACAAAACTGAACCAATGGCATGTTCTTCATGTGGTACAAGGAAGATTTGGCTATGAAAAAAAAAAGTGAAACAGCCTCATCATTTTTATTTCAGTTGGATAGAGGAGCAAAAGCTAAGTGCAAGAGAAGGTATGTGATTTCTTCATCTTTTGAGCATTTGGCATCATATTCGACTGCAAATTTCAAATGCATTTCATTTTATTTGATCACGAATGCTCTTTGAAATGACTACATTCTACTGGTGTCATGCCCCAGCCCGTGCTTTATCTCCATTATTTGATATTATTGGTGCTTGTGCTCAAGGATATCGATTCACTATTTTCAAATGTTTGGATCATTTAGACAGTTACATTTCCTGACTGTTCCTCTAGTACACAGTCAGGAAATGTAACTATCTAATGATTATATGTAATGTTGAATGGATTAAATGCTTTATTCTTGGTAGAAGTGAATGAAAGGAATAGTGTGTATTAAATACAATCCATTCACTTATTGAATGCTTTGGAGACTACTAGTTTGACTATGCATGCGCTACCAGTGACTAAGATTCATTAAAGGATACAAAACCCTTCATTTTGGGGTTATTGTGTGTGGATTCAAATGTAGGTTTGATTTGGTTAATGTTTAGAAGAGATCAATAAAGTATTTAAAGACAATCTTACATGTTTGGAGAGGTTTGAGAGGCACTTATCATGACTGTACCCTCACAAACATCGGCATAGACTGGTTTTACTAAGTTTCCTTTCTCTATTTTGAGGTTTCCTTTCTCTGTCGCAGGGGTACAGTCAGAGGGTTCATTGACAAAATGATCCTTCAAATGGTTACTATGAATATGAATGATTTGATATAGCATATTGCTCATTTTACTTGAAGTTTGAAATAGCTTGTGCAAGGGTGAAAGTAGTTTTGATCATTTTGGTCGTGACTGTTCCTCTACACAGTTAGGAAATGTAACTGTCTAATGATTATATGTAATGTTGAATGGATTAAATACTTTATTCTTGGTAGAAGTGAATGGAAGGAATATTGTTGGTGTTAGGTTTCATTTATTATTGAATTCAATGGTTTCCAAGATGTGTTGAGGAGTTTGCTCCTTGTTTAATGTTAACTGTTCCTACACAATCCACTCATACAACAGTGAAGTTACAAAACTGAACCGATGGCATGTTTACAACAAAGAAATAGAATGATAATAATATGCTGAAAATTCTATTTTGTTTAATACATGCCAAAGGACTGCATTCTAAATTGTTGTCACTGAAATGACCACATTCTACTTGTGTTATGCCCTAGCCCATGCTTTAAGTCCATTATTTGATGTTATTGGTGCTTGTGCTCAAGGATATCCATTTTTTTGAAATGTTGACTATGGTTATCAAATGGATAGCCCATGAGCTTCTAGCTAGGCACCATTTGTATTGATAGCTTAGGGCATCAAATGTATTGTATCATTGATAGTTGATACTTTGTTAAAAGGAAATATGACAAAGAATGATTTTTATTTAGTTTCTCTATTTTGATCCCTAAGTGGCTTACAACCCTAGAGAAGTATATGCAGATTTATGAATGCAGTTGCAAGATACATAGCAGCTGATAATTCACAATAAATCCATGCATCCAATTTGAATAGAAATTAATACAAAGAACTAAGGTCCTCCAATGGCCCAATCATACAGACCTTGACTGTCCCCTCAACTAGTGACCCTTCAAAACTGGGTTATCATGCAATCAGTGAGTGATCCTTCATTCTCCTGGTGAGCTTCTAGGTAGGTGCCATTTGTATATTTGATAGCTTAGGGCATCAAATGTATATTGTATCATTGATAGTTGAGACTTTGCTAGTATCAATTTTTGGGTTCGATTGTGTATAATTTTTTCCATCAATGTTTCAGACCATAATGATCAATCATCAGGATGCTAGAGAGAAAAGAACATGATATGATGGATCATGTAGTATGATATGAAATGTTGATGGAAAAAATTATACACAATCGAACCTAGAAACTAATACTAGCATTAATATGGATTGTGGAAATCTAATAGATCTAGTTGAGACTTTGTTAAAAGGAAATAAGACAAAGAACGATTTTGATTTAGTTTCTCTATTTTGATCTCTAAGTGGCTTACAACCATAGAGAAGTATCCAATTTGAATAGCAATTACTACAAAGAAATAGGGTCCTCCAATGGCCCAATCATGGGGACCTTGACTATCCCCTCAACTAGTGACCCTTCAAAACCGAGTTATCATGCAATTGGTGAATGATCCTTCATTCTCCTGGTCTACCCTACAACCAAACATATTGGAAATATGAAATACAATGATAAAAAGTCTTTCACAATCCCCCTTCCCTTAAGGAACACTATCAACCATCCCTTCCATATAGCATTTCACTATTTTATGAGTGGATTGTGCAGGAACAGTTAACACTCCTCAACGCATCTTAGAAACCATTTAATTCAATAATAAATGAAACCTAACACCAACACTATTCCTTCCATAGTTGCAGGATGCATAGTAGTTGATAATTCACAAGAAATCCATGCATCAAATTTTTATAAGGATATCCTACTAATCAATAGGAATTTTCTTGAGATGACCAATGATTATGCATTTTGATGGTAGTGTGCTAGTTCAAAAGGATAATATAAATCTAAAACAATTTTTTCTAATTTTCTCAAACTATAAATGTGGTTAAAGGGAAAATATTATGGCCCCTACACTGTGGTTGTTAGCCTAATTAAGAGAGGCCTACCTTTGCATATAATAAGAGGCCAACATGAAACAAACATCCAAAGGTTAGGGGGTTGTTCCCTGTCCATAATTTATTATTTAAGTGCTAAGTGATGATGGGTATATCATGTAATTCATACCTAGTGTGTCTCTTTCTTTCTCTCCACATTTCACATTAGGAGTATATGTTATAAAATACTAATGAAATCAACTATAGGTCAAATCTAATCAAAATTGCAATATAAAGATTAAAATAGATCTTGAAGAAATATGGGAACCATTTTTGATAGATATTGTACAAATGAAGAGAATACTCCAATGAGGAAATGCTTCAATGTGGAACAATTGGAGGACAATATTTTACATTTATATGCACATCTGCAATGTTTTTGATATATTTCTGAGATAACAAAACCATAGAAAGAATAGCATAGAGAAGAAAGTAAAGAATAATGATCATACTTTGAGATATTGTGGAAAATTAAAGGAAAGAATGCTTGGTGGGATTATCATGAAATCAGTGAGTGATCCTTCATTCCCCTCTTCCAGTGACCCTTCAAAACCAGGTTATCATGCAATCGGTGAGTGATCCTTCATTCTCCCGGTTTTCCCTGCATCCAAACATATTGGAAATATTCAATACAATGATAACAAGTCTTTCAAAATCCCCCTTCCCTCAAGGAACACTATCAACCATCCCTTCCACATAGCATTTCACTATTGTATGAGTGGATTGTGCAGGAACAGTTAACATTAAACAAGGAGCAAACTCCTCAACACATCTTTGTTGTAAACATGCCATTGGTTTAGTTTTGTAAATTTGTTTTTTGTGTTAAATGAATTTAAATGGAACATTAAACATAGTAGTAATATGCTTAGTCTATTAGTAATTGAAAATTAAATGCCCATAACACCTTTATCAGTTTAGCATGTTATTATAAGATACTAAAGAAGACCTGCTATTTGTCAGAGAAATCTTCATTGTCCCCCACAATGAAGACAATGAAGATTGACCTCCTACCCCACAACAAAGAACATTGTAATAAGAATAATATAGTGCTAAGAAACATTTTCACAAATATGAAACATGAGGAAAAGTAATAACATTAACAATGCCAAGATTCACAACATTAAATTTCACCTGCGGATGAGTTTCTGTAGTGGGTTGCCCAACATCAAAAATATGTTGAGTTACATTTGAGCTGTAACTAAGAGTATCATGTAGAACAAACCCTAAACTTTGAAAGCATTCTCCAGCCTGACAATTCAAAATTCAATCTAGGCAAGCATCAGTAAGTGAAATAAATTATAAACATCAACATCAACATCATCATAATCATTAGACATAAATTATAGACATCAACATCAACATAATCATAATCATTTGGAGGGTATCCATTTTGGTCCTTGGATAGTACTATGTTTCTTGAAAGTTCTTGTGATATGCTTCTAAACTTTAAAAACATATTTTATGGCTTAATGATAATATAGATTAGTGTTTTGTTTTCTAATGGAATGTTGTTGATCATTCATGGTCTTGAAGAAAATTTTGATTGTTTTGATTTTTGAGTCTTGACATTGTTTCTCAATGTGATATGGACTGACCACAAGATGGTTCAATTGGTCCTCTCTTTCTATTTAATCATTTGTCTTCTTCATGGTGTAAGTGTCAATATGTTATAATCCAACATGAAGTGTGGTTCAAATGAAGTTGAACCAAATGCTGACCATAATGACTATGATCATGACGAGGATAAATATGAATATTAAATCTAAAATATGGCTTGTAATTTGAATTTTCATTGTGAATGAAGAAACTATAGATTCAAGTTGACTCATTCTATGTTGTAGTATATTTGTTCGCTAGATCTACCATATTATATATGTGTAGCCTATAAGGGACATCTTCTGCTCATCCATGTATCATAGCTCGGTGACAGTTCTTAAGAGAAAGACAAGATGTCAGTGGGAGATGGAGAAACCAATATCAGAACACCACTTGAAGCCTTGCAATGTTGAGAGTGGGATAAAAGCTACACTTGAGACCCTATATAAGGAACAAACTTATTGAGCTTCACTTTGTTTCGAGAATACTTTTATATTCTATACTAAACAAGGCCAACCACATGAAGGTGGAAGCTCATTTGGCCCCACCCCCCCCCCCCCCCCAACATCACTCTAAATTCCCTGTTAACATCTGACATTCATTCATTATGTCATCCATTAATAAAATGTAACATTCATTAATTATCACACAATCACATTCATTCACACATTAATAAAATGTGACATTCATTAATTATCACATGATAACATTCATTAACACATTATAAAATTTATGAACATTCACTACCACATAATTAAATTCATTGGCATATAAAAATCAATCATTATCAATTAAGGTGCATAGATGACAATCATTTCTTTTTTTTCTTTTGATTTATAGTTTTTAAGATATAATTGTAAGATGAGTATCGATATCATCATCATGATCATCTACCCTATCATTAGATCTCAATGCACGCCTAGTTCTCTATTGATGCAAAGGGGGCTCATCTGCAATAACATATAAAAGGGTTAAATTAAAAACATTTTGTTATAATTAAAAACATTTTAAACATTTTAAAGTATTTCAGTACTTTACAGGCCATAATTGTATAGCTCTTTACCTGATCTAGTCACATCATCAACATCGAGGTTAGTTTGTCGATCCATGAGACTGTGTGGGATGCTCATGAAAGGAGTCTGGGTACCTACATATGTAATTCAATTATATAATGTTAGCTAAAAAAATCATGATACATATACTCAAAACCACATAGTAAGTACATTAAAAACCATAAGCATCCCATAGTAAGTACATCACGAATTAATTAGATTAAGAATTGATTGCATAACTACACATTTCTATCAAGACATCAATATTAAATAGATTAAGCAGTGATCACGTAACTGTACATTTCATTCATGTCATTCATCTTCTTCTTCATCCAACTAATCACTATGATCATTGTTGACATCGACATCATCACCACCACCGTCATTGTCTTTGTCTTCATCATTGTCGTCATCATCGACATCAGCATCAGCATCAGCATCATCATCATCAACAACATCATCATCATCAGTAGCATCATTAGTAGCATCATCAGTAGCATCATCATCGTCATCATCTTCTTCTTCTTCAAGAAAAGTTGCATCAGGAACATCATCGACTAACTGTTGTTCGTTATCATCATCTACGTCATCTTCTAGTTGTTCGCAATCTTCTTCCATCACATTATACCTCATCGGCCTTCCTCTTGGATCATGTCTAACAACAAACAACCAACCCGATTTATGCAAAACCTTTGAGTAAAATACCTGCTCACATTGGCTTGGAAGAACATAGGGTTCATCTCCAACTGGCTCAAACCACCTTGTATTAATCATTGAAAATCTATTGTCATATTCAATAATAGTTCTATCAGGATCATTTTGATTAAGTCGTAGCTTATACCATCTGACAATGAAGAGAACTAATCTAAAGGAAGTAAAGTCACACTCAAGTATATCATCCAAAATGCCATAGTATCGATTTTCAACTCTCGAGGATGTAAGTCATTTCTAGATGAAATATTAGTCACCTGAAAGACTGCACTTATCCCAGAATCACAAGTTTTCTTTGTGTCATCCAACTTTTTGATGTGAAATTTATGACCATTGCAAAACATAGCCTTGTGGTGTTTGACCTACAAAAATATGTAAAACATGTATAAATTAATGCATCAAGAGTTCATAAACATACGAGTGATTAACAAATTTATATGT
Source organism: Chamaecyparis obtusa (assembly GCA_027943335.1). Lineage (NCBI taxonomy): Eukaryota > Viridiplantae > Streptophyta > Pinopsida > Cupressales > Cupressaceae > Chamaecyparis > Chamaecyparis obtusa. The sequence continues at coordinate 512,430 of BSBK01001420.1, read as the reverse complement.
ACCTGGAAATATTTTAAACCATGTGCTAAATCTATTTCCCTTTGGGTAACATTTGGGTCTCCATTACAATGAGCTTCATTAACCAATGAAGACACAACTTCCCATGTTAATGTGCAACCTAAATGATGACATCATTCAATCCATTTCGTCATCCAATCTTGATTGTTTGCAATATACAAATGTATTGCATCCTACTCTCGAGCATCTATACAAAAAATAAATAGATGACTTACAACTGATTAATTTTGAAGATTAAAAATTAATTAATAGCTACAATAACATCTTATAATTTATTACCTCTCACTTTCCTCATTCTACCTTCCCCCACCAAGTACTCCCCTTCAAATTTTCTAATGGTGTCGAGATCCCAAATGTGATCTATATGGATCTTTGTTGCAAGCTTAGGAAGACATTCAGTAACATACACCATAGTTTGGTATACCATATATCCCTCCACCATAGAACCCTCAGGACGTGCTCTTTGATGAACCCAAGCTTTCAAAAATTTCAAGTGCCTCTCAACCATCCACATTGATCGAGTGTGTACGGGTCCACACATTTCAATCTCCTCAACTTAATGTATGAGGTAGTGTTCTTGTGCATTGAAAAAGGTTGAAGGTAGACACTTTTGCATTTCACACATTAGAAGAGGAATTTTTCTCTTCCAGTATTTTATATCTACTCTATAGATTTCTTTAGATGACAACCACCTACAAGACATTCAAGACACAAAAATATATAAACATGAGACTTTACAATATATATATACAACAAATTGAACAGATATCATTGCTTACCTCATGTATTTTCCAAGATCATATATCACTTGTTTGATGTTAATGTCAAAGTTCTCTGGGAGAGATAGGGGTAGCACGTACTGCAACAATTATAAAAATAATCATGTCATTCTTTTCTCATATAATACAATGGGAAGTACATGTAGTTTACAAATATATTGTAAATACAAAAGAACATGACTTACCTTGATGAAGGTATGCTAATCATGCATTTTCAACCTTGGCCCAAATTCACCTTTCTTTGATATGGTACTGCTTATGTTTGCAGCAAATCCTATGAGAAATCAAATTTTTCGTATGACTTCTTTTATGACATCACCTTGTGGTTTTGTTAATAACCAAGGAAGGGCACTTGTATTAATCCATTCTCCATTTCTATTTGATTTAATAAAATTTTTCATTGCATGATTGGATTCATGAATGTCGCTACAAATTTTGACAATTTTTTCTTTGTCATGCCTTCCATCCAATATCTTCCACAATGTCTCTGTTACATTCTTTCCAATATGCATAGTATCAAACAAATGCACATCAAGCAGCTGCTCGTAGTAGGGCAACCTACTAAATTGTCTAGAATAACTCTTTAGTCCCTTTGGAAGGTGCTCAGTAGTATTGCCTTGATGACATTCACGATCATCAATCACATAATCAGCAAACAAAACATAATAAAAATATACAAATTCCAAACATAAACCGTTAGGTAGAATGGTAGTACCTTGGCGATTAATTCTATTATATTCCAACTTCCATAAGTGAGGTGTCATTCTCTGTGGCTTAGATGTAGTCTCTTCTTTCCCATTGAAAAGATGTTTTTTGGCAATTTAATAGTTATGGTTTTTGTGGAGAAAGTACCTATACTCATCAAACACTTGCTTTCCTAAACTTTTTGAATAACGAGATTTCATCTTTGGACCACAAATTGGACATGCACATTTTCTCTTTGTTTGAAGACCTACAAGGTAATGATACAATTAGATTAAATATGTTAATTTTTATTTTTAGAATTATCATGTGCAACTTGAATTCACCATAACATACCAAAAAAATGTGTTAGCCCTAGGGCATCATGTATTGTCCATACAAGCATTGCATGGAATTGAAATTGTCTGTCTCCTATTAGTCTAGAGATGTCATACATAGCGACACCCTTCCATAACTTCACCAACTCATCGATAAGAGGCTCAATATAAACATTCATATATTTAACTTTGTATTTACCTGGTTAAATGAACAACATTACATAATTATTGTGACCATTTTACTACAAGATTTATAATTACACGCAGATAACTATTAAATGATCAAATACTTGGAACAATCATTTGCCAACATAATGTGCTCCCTCTTTATTGACATCCATGGAGGAATTTTATTGTTGATGACAAAAATAGGCCAAATAGTGCAAACAGATCTTAGCTCTCCAAATGGATTGACACCATCCGCTACCACTAAAAGCTTGAAATTTTAAGGTTCTTCGATAAAGTGTGGCCACTTTTCCTCTATGTCCTTAAATATAGAACCATCTACAAGCATTCGAATAATGTCATCTTGACTCCTATTACATGCATGGTAATCCATAAATTGTGCCAAGCTATTACACCTAAATAATCTTTGCAAACATGGTATAATGGGGATGTAACGAAGAACCTTGTGAGGTACCTTTTTTTTTATTTGATCTGTTTGATATCTACTCATATGACATTCGGGGCATTCTATTGCAAATTCATGTTCTTTAAGATAAATAATATGATCATTGGGACAAGCATCTATTGCTTGATACTCTATTCCACTATCTTTCATAGTGGCACATAATTCTTGGTATGAGCGAGGGAGAATATTCGATGGTGGTAACAAGAACTCAACTATCAATCTGTAGAAAAAAATATATGTTGTTAATATTAACAATATTTATGGTACATGTTTCACCATTTAATTACTATAATGACAAATATGACATACCGTAGCATACGTGACATTGCTGTGTTGGATTAACCATTCATAACCTTCAAGTTCAACAACAACAATATAGGAGAGAGAAGAGTTGTTTGGGAGCCTTTATAAAGGGGCGTGGCTGCCTTCTCAAGTAGAGGTATATCATGGATGACATCAACATCATCTTGATCATCATCATCAGTTGTGCCAATACAAAATGTGTCATTGATCAATGTATTAGTACCATCATCTGGTGCATCATTGTCATCTTCCATAGGATCATAATCTTCAGCTTCAATATTTTCACCTCCATGATCCTCCACTTCCAAAGCCATATTATCAATATTCGCACCTCCATGGTCCATATCATGTACTCCCCTAGGGAGGTCGACCTATATTAAAATGAACATAAATAAACCATGATAATGATCTCATCATCAGGTGTATTTCATATATATATTAATTGTTAAATAAATATAATGAAAAATTACCAATTCATGATAATCAAAGCCTCCTTCAATGTGACCATTATCCCTACAATGTCTCTTAGCTATTTTGATTAGCAATCTTCTAATGTTTAAGCCGTTACAATTATTGCAGGGACAATAACATTTTTCATCGCCTTTTCTTTTCAAGTTCAACCACAATATATTGATTGCATCCCCATTACCTTCTTCACTTGGATTATTTGACATGATGCTTCTTCACTTAGATTATCTATAACCTAATTATATATAGAAATTGAAAACTTAGTTATGAAATGATGTTGTAGTATAGTATACCAAATTGAAACACTTCTATTATTGTAGTCTTCCACCTCAAACTCTTTCCTATTGTGGCAAGAAAGAAAGATATTCAAATAATATAGTAGTTTGTAAATCAAAATAAAATGGAGGCAAGTTGTTGATTGAGGGTGCAAGGAACAACACCCATTAGTACTTTTATCGAATTGTAAATTTCAATTTTAAACCATTCTGTGAATATAGAACATGGATGTAATCTCAGAAAATAACAAAATGTAGACATGACAAATTACTTATTTTGTTATTCTACATTACTTACTATTTGAGTGCACGTTCCACCTACAACTTGATCAAGTCTTGTTTGATGCTTCAATTTTGTGTTAATTGTCTTGTAGAAGTACATAATTTTGTATTTGCCCAATATGTTATTCAAAAAACAACAATAGAATAAAATACTTGTTGAGAAAGATCATCATAGGAGTATCAAAAACTTGAGATTTAAGGTAACACAACATTATAAGACTCTTACATTCAACCTTCAACTCGTGCACCTAATAAATAGGAGAAAAAATACATGAAATTAAAAAATTTAACTAATGAATTATGTTTTTCTTCTCATCTTAATCGGCCAAATTTATATGAGATTCTAAAGAAGGCCTCACTCTTAATCAACCAAATCTTCTGATTGTCTAAATGCTTCTTTATTTGTCAACCAATTAATACATGCTACTATATAAAGAAGACAATCAGAAGACAATGAAGATTTGTCTGACAAAAATGAATACACTAAACTGAACCAATGACATGTTTAAAAAAATTATCATAACTCGCAAGCAAAACTGAAATAATGGCATGTTTATAAGTCATTAAGAGTGAGGAATAGCTTGTGCAAGGGTGAAAGTAGTTTTGATCATTTTGGTCATGACTGTTCCTCTACACAGTTAGGAAATGTAATTGTCTAATGATTATATGTAATGTTGAATGGATTAACTGCTTTATTCTTGGTAGAAGTGAATGGAAGGAATAGTGTTGGTGTTAGGTTTCATTTATTATTGAATTCAATGGTTTCCAAGATGTGTTGAGGAGTTTTCTCCTTGTTTAATGTTAACTATTCCTGCACAATCCACTCATACAACAGTGAAATGCTATGTGGAAGGGATGGTTGATAGTGTTCCTTGAGGGAAGGGGGATTGTGAAAGACTTGTTATCATTGTATTGTGTATTTACAATATGTTTAGATGTAGGGAAAACTAGGAGAATGAAGGATCACCCACTGATTGCATGATAACCCGGTTTTGAAGGGTCACTGGTTAAGGGGACAGTCAAGGTATGGATGATTGCGCCATTGGAGGACCCTATTTCTTTGTAGTAATTGCTATTCAAATTGGATGCATGGATTTCTTGTCAATTATCAACTACTATGTATCCTACAACTACATCCATAAATCTCCATATACTTCTCTAGGGTTGTAAGCCACTTAGGGATCAAAATACAGAGACTAAATCAAAATTATTCTTTGTCCTATTTCCTTTTAACAAAGTCTCAACTATCAATGATACAATGTACATTTGATGCCCTAAGCTATCAAATATACAAATGGCACCTACCTAGAAGCTCCTCAGGAGAATGAAGGATCACTCACTGATTGCATGATAACCTAATTTTGAAGGGTCACTAGTTGAGGGGATAGTCAAGGTCTGGATGATTGGGCCATTAGAGAACCCTAGTTCTTTGTATTAATTGCTATTCAAATTGGATGCATGGATTTATTGTGAATTATTGGCTACTATGTATCCTGAAACTGCATCCATAAATCTACATATACTTCTCTAGGGTTGTAAGCCACTTAGGGATCAAAATAGAGAAACTAAATAAAAATCATTCTTTGTCCTATTTCCTTTTAACAAAGTATCAACTATCAATGATACAATAAATTTGATGCCCTAAGCTATCAATACAAATGGCACCTAGCTAGAAGCTCACAGGTTGTCCATTTGATAACCACATTCAACATTTCAAAAAAATGGATATCCTTGAGCACAAGCACCAATAACATCAAATAATGGAGTTAAAGCATGGGCTAGGGCACAACACCAGTAGAATGTGGTCATTTTAGTGACAACAATTTACAATGGCATCATTAAACATATATGCTAGTAATATCAACAAACGTGAATCCAAACATTTGAATACAGTGAATCAATATCCTTGAGCACAAGCACCAATAACATTAAATAATAGAGATAAAGCATTGGCTACGGCATAACACCAGTAGAATGCGGTCATTTCAGAGACAATTCATGATCAAATAAAATGAAATGGATTCGAATATGATGCCAGAGGCTCGAAAGATGAATAAATCACATACTTTCTCCCATGCTCAGCTTTCTCTCCTTTTCTCTTGCTCTCTCTATCCAATCGAAATAAAAATGATGAGGTCGTTTCACTTTTTTTTTAATCTATACTCTGAATCTGTCAAAATTTTGATGGTCAATTAAACACCCATTAGAATACTAACATCATCGAGGCCTATGAAAAAAAAAAAACACCAAATTCATAATAAAAATTTACCCATCTGAAACTTCTATCGAAATTTGGCCCCAAATATAGTAGTGTGTATTGCATTTAATATTTGTTTGGGGGAGTTAATGATTTCATCCAGCTAACTTGTGGCTGATGATTAGTATTTAAGGGGGGTTTGGGTAGATGTTTAGAAGGAGGATCATGAGGGGTAGATCATAGAAGTTCATGACTTGCAAGACTTAGCAAATTAGATCTAAGGTTCTGAAAGCTAGAGTTGGCAAAGTTGTGGAAAGATCTTGCATGATCTTGCAGATCAGATTGTTATCTGATAGTTTGTAGTAGCAGAGCTAGTGGTTTGCACACTTGGATATAAGGAGATTGCTTGGAGGCTTGTGAACTCAAGTTTAGATCTACCTTAGGGTTTCCATCAGCTTCTGATTGTCTTCAGAGATGAACTAGCTGATATTGTATTGGATCTATTTGGATCTTGCAGAATTGTTTCTTATTGTAATTGGCCCTAACCTGAAAGGCCTTACAGCCAAGCATGTTAATGAAAATTACTTGAAAAAATTTGTTGTGTTGTGTTTTCCACTGTGTAATTCTAAAGCTGCAAGGTTTGGACTGTGCTTAATTGGATCCACCATCCTTGACTGTGTCAGGTGGTATCAAAGTAGAGAGTTGATCTTATGGAGTGAAGGTTGACCTAGGAAAGCTGATCTTGCAAAGTTGATCTAGTTGGTGAAGAGATTGTATGCATTCTAGATTGTAGATCTGGAGCACTGAACTTGTGGAATCTGGCCCTAGTTGTTTGTGCAAGGTGGCAAGTTGAGATCTGACTTGCATGGAACTTGGAAATTGTCACAAGGTGGTCAGTGTAGGGTTTATTATAGAGGGTTTCTCTTATCTTTACGGATGCATTTGAGAAGATTTGACCCTAGAGATATTGCAAATCTTTGTGATGTTGTGGAATCAAATATCTTTGATAAAGTTAGATCAGATGTCAGATCTGAGATAGAGTTGATGAAGAATGACATAGTTGCTAAGATCATGAGAGCTATTGCTGGTGTACCTCCTAATCTTGATACTGAAGATGGCTATGAGGAAGCTACTAAAGACTTTGAACCTACTAGATCTAGTGGTGATGACTAGAGGAATAGATCTAATGAAGAAAAAACTACTTGATTGCCTTGATCTGGAGCTCAGTTAAGCAGTAGTTACCGAATGGAAGTTTCTACTTTCTCTTGTACTTTGAAGCCTAAGAATCTGATTGATTAGATTGGTGAGCTTGAAGATTTATTTGAGCTAGAAGAAATTGAAGACCCTCTTTGGGTGAGATTAGCATAGACCAAGTTGAAAGGACATGTTGCTCTTTAGTGGAAAGAACTACAAAGAGATCGAGAAGATGAAGGTGAAACAAAGATCAATCAGTGGAGGTTGATGGTGACAAAATTGAAAGCTAAGTTCATACCTTCTGACTATGAGCTTGACTTGTTTAAGAAGTTGCATAATCTAAAATAGAAGGATTTGTCTATTGAAGATTATACCGAGGAGTTCTACCAACTTACTATTTGGTCTGGACACTAAGAGCTTGGTAAGGAAAAGGTAGCTTGGTATGTGAATGGTCTAAGATTCAATATTCAAGATGACCTTGGTATGCTGAAGATTGATTTTTTTGAAGATGCTTATCAATATGCGCTGAAGGTATAAAATAAGTTGAAGAGGAGACAATATAGTAATCCCCAAGGGAAAGAAAAGATTGATCACTTGGTGAAGGATAAACTGACTAATGCAGAAGATGAATAGAAACCCGTGGAACCAAAGAAGAAGAAAGGTAGAGTTATCTTTAAAGGTACTTTCTATAACTATGGAGAGGAAGGACACCATTCTTTTGAGTGTAAACAAAAGAAGCTTGGTGACTAATGAATTGCTATGGTGAATGAGAACATTTAGAATGAACCTGAATATGAGAACTTGCTGCTTTAGTGAACATTACTTGGTACAAAGGAGGAACCTTGTGAGAGGAGTAACTTTTTTAGGACCCGATGCAATTCTAGAGGTAAAATCTATGATGTTATTGCTGATAGTGGTAGTATTGATAACCTTGTTTCTCACGGCATGGTTTAGAAATTTGGGTTGAATAGAATGAAGCATCCTTGTCCTTATAGGATTGGTTGGTTACAAGATGTTCATGCTCTAGAAGTAAGAGAAAAATGCTTCATTGATGTTTAGATTGGCCAGTATAAGGATCTTGTGCTATGTGACATTGTGGATATGAATAGTTGTGATTTATTGCTTGGTAGACCTTGGCAATATGATTGCAGAGCTATGTATGACTATCTCCGAAATGTGTTTACTATTGAGAAGGATGACATGAAGTTTTCCTTGATGCCTTTGCTAGATACAACGCTCAGTAGGAGAAGCCTAAGTATTGGTAACCGAGTTGAGTTGGTGGATCCAAAGAAAATGAATGATCAGTTTGGAGAAAAAACCTGTGTGTTGTCAAGAAAAGACTTGAAGAGATGGAGAAACCTGAAGTGGAAGAGTATGCAAGATAAAAAGGTGGAGGACTTGTATGTGAAGAACCAATTTAGGATTTATGTGCTGAATCCTAGAAGATGTTCTTCTCACATATGAACATCTTTTGGAATCTGGGGTGTCTGATGAAGGGGCATCCAAGGTTGGGGTAGGGGCATTCTTTGTCCTCGGTGAAACTGCATGGGTGTTTGTATTTTGGCCAATGTTACTCAGTTGTAGCCTTGACTGATGGTCTCAATCATTAAAGGAAGCTTGGTTATTGAAGGAACTAGGTAACCTATGGCACTCAGTGAAAGTGTTACTCGACGATGCCTATGGTGCTCGGTCGACACTAGTGCTCAGTGATGCCTGGCATGCTCGGTTATTTCACTGTTGCTCAATAGTTTTGGTTTACCAACTAGAGTTCTATGTGATTTTTTGGGCCGACTTGGTGAATTTATTATTGCTAGCTATTGTTACAAGCCAACATGTTGGATTAAATGTTTGTAAGGCTATTTTGATGCTAACTTGTATTGCATTTAATATTTGTTTGGGGGAGTTAATGATTTCATCTAGCTGACTTATGGTTGATGATTAGTATTTAAGGGATGTTTGGGTAGATGTTTAGAAGGAGGATCATAAGGGGGATATCATAGAATTTCATGACTTGGAAGACTTAGTGAATCAGATCTGAGGTTTTGAAAGTTGGAGTTGGTGAAATTGTGGAAAGCTCTTGCATGATCTTGCAAATCAGATTGTTATCTGATAGTTTGTAGTTACAGAGCTAGTGGTTTGCACACTTGGAGATAAGGAGATTTCTTGGAGGCTTGTGAGCTCAAGTTTAGATCTTCCTTAGGGTTTCCATCAGCTTTTGATTGTCTTCAAAGCTAAACTAGCTGAGATTGTATTGGATCTATTTGGATCTTGTAGTATTGTTTCTGATTGTAATTGGTCCTAATCCAGAAGGCCTTACCACTGGGCATGTTAATGAAAATTACTTGAAACAATTTATTGTGTTGTGTTTTCCACTATGTAATTCTAAAGCTACAAGGTTTAGACTATCCTTAATTGGATCCACCATCCTTGACTACGTTAGATATACATAACTGTATTACTGTCTTTACTCAGAATCAACCTCTACATCTATGATATCATGCTGATGACATATCTATGCAACTATGAAACATATGCTGAGGCCTCTCTTCATCAAGCATCCACACATGCTTCTTACCATATGTTGTCATCAATTACAAACATATAGTTAGTAATCTAGCTTGCTAGAAAATCTCCAACACCTAGCTCCTCTCTTTGATGTGGGATTTATAGGACCACACAAATCACTATGGACAAGTTCAAGGCTTTTTCTTTCCATCCATGTAGACCTTTCAAAAGTGTCTCTATGTTGTTTACCAACCATGCATCCCTCACACACATTTGTGTTTACCTTTATCCATGGTATTCCATCAACCATATCCATCTTTGAAAGCATAGCCAAACTTTGATAGTTTAAGTGACCATATCTTTGATGCCATAGCTCACTTAAGGATGACCTTGCAGTAATACAAGCTTTCTTATCAACAGATGATATAAATTTTTATATTCCATCATTCTCAACTTCTATGGCCACAATCTTGTATCCATTATTAATATTCTTGATCAAAAACTTATCTGAATAAAGCTCCACCTTATAACCATGTTGAGTTATTTGACTCACTGAAAGAAGATGTTTTGCCAACTTAGGTACAAGATTCACATTAGTTATTTCCAATTGTTTACTATTATTTACTTTCATTGAAATTGTTCCCATTCCTTCAATGTCATGTGAAGTATCATCACCAAGAAATACTTTGGCACCTTTTGTCTCCTCTAAAGAGCTAAAGACATTTTTGTTATAAGTCATATGTGTGTGCTAAAATGTTGTCACACTTCTATGAGTCATTAAATCCAACATTGCTCAAGAATGAGGTCTCAAATGGTAACTCATAGCTCTCTATTCATGAAGTGCAAGGGTTTATGATAGAGGCTCTTAGTTTAGACCTAGTTTGTGCCCATGCAAGTACACCATAAAATGAGAGATTCAAAGAGGAAAAGAAAGAATGCTAGTCTCCATGATCATCAAGTATGCATGAAAATGAAAATGGAAGATATTTTATATGATAACAATGCATAAAATTAAACTAATCTATGAAATGAAATGTTTATGCAAGATTATTCTATGAAAGGAAATATGAATCTAATCTAATATGCAAGTGCAAAATTAATCTAAAGGGATTGCCATGGAAGCATGAGAGAAGAAGACAAGAAAAGAGAAGTTGCAATATCCAAGCTCAAGTGCTCAAGAATCTTCTCCAAAATTGCTCTCCAAACCTGTAGCATAACAATACAAAAATCTTCTATCTCTAAATGAGAAGGAGAGGGCTCCTTGTAAAGGAAAGCAGACAGTCAAGATTAAGAGGCAAAAAGAAATGAGCAATGGTGGAGATTAAATCTTGGTTGATCCATGTGCTCAAGGTTCTTTAAGAGGAAATAAGATGAAAAAGGCCCACCACTTAGAAGTATGTGCAATCAAAGTGGAGAGAAAAAGGGATTCTTATTTATATTTTATCTATTTTCTTTTCTTTTTCAACATAAAGAGATATTTTAAGTGTGGATTTTATTAAAAGAGGAATTTTATTTTAATAAGATGATTTTATTTAATTCAAAGGGAAGTTTTTATTTTAATTAAATGAGGCTTAAGATAAAATGATCAAACTTTAGGAAATATTAAAATATTTAAATTAATTATGATTTGATCAAGGAAATTGATTTGAATTGAAAATATTGTAAAGCATTGATTCAAGAAATTGATAAATTGATGAATGGGGGCCCAAAGTCTAGGCGACCATTTTAGGGTGCATACATTTGCCTCGCTTTGACTAATGTGTGATCTTCATGGGAACACATCTAGTCAAAGAATGAAGTTGAAATGTGAGATCGATTTGGGATCACAAAACAACCCAGACATGTGATCGATGAATGGGAACACATTAGGACAAAGATAAGCTGATTGAAAAAGAAAAGGCCAACACTCCTATAAATAGGTAATTGTCATGTCTCAAGCAAGGTTTAATTGATAGGATTGATAAAGTTGAATCAAGGATTGAAGTTTCATAGGTACTGCCCCCTCGTGATCAAAATTGAAATGAGATAGAGGAGAAATAATGAATTGATAAATTTGATCAAATCAAACTAAAGATAAAGTTCTTGATGTAAGATGAAAGATATAAGGATCAAATAACCAAGGTAGATCATCAAGAAAGATTATGTCCCAAGGTTGAATTAGAAGAAAAGAAGTGAGGTGAAAGTGAATGGAAGATATAAGTTTGGGAGAGGTGAAAAGAAATGGAGATAAGAAAGAGATTCTTCCTCAAGAGAGAGAATGCCTCAAAATCAATCAACTGTTTAAGACAGGAGATTTTGATTGAGATCACAAAAGAAGATAAGGAAATGAAGATCAAAATGTGATCACAGTTAATTAAAAGTCCACAAGAAAGATGAAGGAAAACCTTCTCAAACTCTTAATACAGCCTATAAATGTAAATTAACATGAAGTATAACAATGCAAGCTACATGAAAATGCAAAGGTGTACTTGCAATAGAGAAACTATAACATAGGATCTTGTGTTCATCATTCATTATAGAATGTTAATGAACTTATTTTCATCATTGGGCCATTATTAAAGGACATCAAAAAATCACACAATTATCACTAGTCACAAGCGCAACTATGCAGATATGAATGTGATTTATATTGGATTAGAATGTGGAAAGATTCTAACATAAGCATCAAAGACATAAAATTCAAGATGACTTTGATGTTAGCTTACCCAATTTAATGTAGCAAAACCACGCTCGCATCAAGGCATAGATGTCGGGATGACCATAAGAACAGTTGTGCAAAAATAGTCAAGGATGATGCCTCAAATATCCTAAGTGTTTCAAGGAAACAACAAGAGACACTCTAGAGCTTCAAGACCACACCCACAAGTAGAAAGCTAATAAAAACATGCCCCATGCCCCAAGTCCTCTAGCTATGCATCCCGGAGAGACTTATTAGACAAGGACACTCAACGAAAATCAATAACAATCAGTACACATAGAAAAGATCATGACATAGCTCAAGCATTAATTATTGTGTTTAAAAATTTAAGTTTGTTAACTGATACTAAGTTTCAAGGATAAGGATCGAATGCTTGCAAGAAGGTAAGATCACATGACAAAACTAGGTAAGACCAAACCAAGAAGTGTTGAAAAACACTCAATGCCAGGGGTTGTGTTGAAACAACATAGTTGAGGTGGTGTTGAAAAAAACCATTTGTGAGGTGTCCTAAAGACTAACACATCAAAGAGACCAAAGCTAACATAGTTATGCCCCCTAGACAAAGACAAAGACCAATTCCAAACCAAGGCAACAAGGACAAGGCATGATGGATAAAGGCTAAGTGTCGAGGATGTGTGCTAAGAAATAGGGGTACAAAGGCCTCAAGTAGCATCTGTTTCCAGGTTTTCACCACTTGGATTTTATTGTAATTTTTTTTTTCTAGACTTTTTATAATTTTTTTGTATTTTTTCTACCAAGGTGCCTATTTCTAGGTTTTCACCAAGGCACTTTTTCTATTTTTTTTGAATTTTTGAATTTTTTGATTTTTTTGGTATTCTTGGAATATATAATTTTTTTGGAGATACATCAAAGCGCCTATTGCTAGGTTTTCACTAAGATCATTTTTTCAAGATATTTTCCATTTTTTAGAATTTTTGACAATATACCATTTTTTTAATATTTTTTTCAGGATCAATAAGTATGTACAAAGGATGCCCCTAGATAGAATGGGCATCATGGATAGAACTTCTTCAGGTGTAAGACATTGATAGGATCAGGGATTTTCTCCCCCTCTTTAGTAGATAGTAAATAAGCACCTATCCAAAAAACTATTGTAATGATGTAAGGTCCAAGCCAATTAGGTTCAAATTTTCCCTTTTGATCTCTATGCTATTGGTTCTTAGGATTTTCATGTAGGACAAGATCTCCCACTTGGAATTGTCTAGGGTGAACCTTTTGTTGAAGGCTTTGGACATGCACTTTTGATAAACCCTCATATGGTCAAATGATGCTTGACATTTCTCATCTAGAAGTTCTAATTGAAGCCTCATGGCATGATAGTCTTCATCTGTAACTAGACCTTTGAGGGAAACTCTAAGTGAAGGAATCTCAACCTCTAAAGGTAACACTGCTTCAGCACCATCTGTAAGGGAAAAATGAGTAGCCCCAGTAGGAGTACGAATACTCATTCTATAAGCCCACAAAGATGGATTTATTTGTAAATGCCAATCTCTACCATTCTTATGAATTGTTCTATGTAGGATTTTAAGAATGGTTTTGCTTGATGCCTCTGCTTGACCATTTCCTTGCAAGAATTAAATGGAGGACCAATGTTGTTTAATCTTGAATTTCTTGTAGAATTTTTTAAGGTTCTTATTTTTGAACTGACCTCCATTGTCAGTGATAATCTCAGAAGGCACTCCATATTGACAAATGATATGATTCAGAATGAATAGAGAGACTATCTTGCCCAAGGCAAGAGAAAGTGGGATAACTTCTACCCATTTAGTGAAGTAATCAGTAGCAGTGATAATAAACTTATGTCCACCTAATGAGTTGGGATGAATCTTCCCAAAAAGATCAAAGGCCCAGCGCTGAAATGGCTAGTGAGATATAGAAGGAATGAGCTCCCTACCTAGAGAATGTATCAGGTTACCATGTTTTTGACACTTTTCACATGACTTTGCAAAATTTATTGCATCAATCTGCATCGTAGGCCAATAGTATCCCGCCCTAAGCAACCTTCGAGCCATGGAAAGACCATTAGAATGTCCCCCACAGATGCCCTTGTGAATGTCAACTAATGCTTGGTTAGATTCTTCCTTTTCTAAGCATCTAAGAAGTGTTCCATCTAAACCTCTCCTATACAAATCACCAGAGATAAGGGTATGGAGAGAGGCATTTTGGGTAAGGTTTCTGTATTCCAATTGGTTAAAGGTTTCAAGGATAATGCCATCATGAAGGTATGAGTAAATGACACCATAACGGGATGACTCATGACCAACCAGGATACAAATGACATGGCTTTCTTGGGAATCATAGATAGGGTGATGTAGCTCTTCCATCAAGAATTCAAAACTAGATTCATGTTGCTCTAACCAAAGGAGTGAAGCAAGTGTAGCCATAACATCAGCTACTTTGTTTTCTACTCTAGGGATCTGCTGGAATGTGACAAATGTGAAGTATAGTTTCAAGGAATGAACCATTTTCTTGTAAGGTACCAGTTTTTTATCTTTGGTTTGATATTGTTCATTGACTTGGTTGATTATCAGCTATGAATTCCCATAGATGTGTAACTCTGTGATTCTCCATTCTATGGCCATCTTAAGTCCATTTGTTAAAGCTTCATACCCAGCAATGTTGTTTGTACATGGGAACAATAACTTGTAAGACTTAGGAATCATGTACCCATAGGAGAAATAAACAACACAATAGCTCCTAAACCATTTTTCATAAAAGATCCATCAAAGAACATCTTCCATGCTCTTTTAGTCATATACATGAGATGCTCATCTGGGAGGTCAACTTGAATAGGTGCACTATCTTGAATTGGGAAATCAGCCAATTGATCTGCTATTGCTTGTCCTTTGATTGCTTTATGCTCAATGTACTCTATGTCAAAATCAGAAAGGATCATCATCCATTTAGCAAGTCTACCTATGAGGGCAGCCTTACCGAGTAAATACTTGAGTGGATCTATTTTTTCTATGAGGTGTATTGTGTGCACAAGCATGTAATGTCACAACTTTTGGGAAGCAAACAAAATTGCAAGGCAAGCCTTCTCAATACTGGTGTAGTTAACCTCATATGAAATATGAGTATGACTAATGTAGTATATTGCTCTTTCTTTCCCATGTTCATCAAGTTGAGCTAGTACTGCCCCTAAGGAAGATTCTATCACTGAAATGTATAGAATAAGCGATTTCCCTAGGATAGGAGGCATTAAAATAGGAGGATTTGCCAAGTATTTTTTGATTTGATAAATGATCTTTTGACAATCCTCATTCCAAACACATTTGACTCCTTTGTGTAAGTTCTTGTTAAAAGGTTGAGCTCTATCTGCCAACTATGAAATGAACCTCCTTATGGATTGAAGATGTCCTTGAAGACTCCTCATTTGACTAATGTTTCTAGGAGGTGGCATATATATGATTGCTTGGACCTTTTCAGGGTCTACCTCTATTCCTTTTGCTGAAATGATGAATCCTAGTAGTTTTCTAGAGGTAACACCAAATGCACACTTCTTAGGATTTAACCTTAATTGAAACTGTTCCATGCGATCTAGAATGACTTCTAAATAATCTAAGTATGTGTCTCTTTTCTTAGACTTGGCTAAGGTGTCATCCACATAATCTTCCATGTTTTTATAAATCATGTCATGAAAAATGGTTTTCATAGCTCATTGATAGGTGGATCCTACATTTTTTAATCCAAAAGGCATAACGTTACAACAATAGGTACCCCATGCAAAAGTGAATGCAATCTTTTCTTAATCTTTAGGAGCTATCTTAATTTGATTATATCCAGAAAAACCATCCATCAAGGAATAAATCTCATAACCCGCAGTCATGTCCACTATCATGTCTATATTGGGGAGTGGAAAATCATCCTTTGGGCATGCCCTATTGACATCTCTAAAATCTTTGCAAATTTGAATGGATTTGTCATGTTTGGAAACTAGTACAATGTTTAATATCCATTCATCATAGTCAATAGCTCTTATGAATCCTGCACCAAGGAGTTTCTCTAATTCTTCTTTAACTAGAAGAGCTATGTGAGGATGCATCTTTCTCAATTTTTGTTTGACTGGTTTTACACCTGGAGCTATGGACAAGTGGTGCATGATAAGATTGGTGTCCAACCTCAGCATATCTGAATAAGTCCAAGAAAAATTGATCTTCTTTTTCTGTAAGATCTTAGTGTAGGCTTCTTTTTTCTTGTGTTGACAAGGACTGAGCCAAATGAACTATCTGTTGAACCTCATCTATACGCAAATTGATTGCTTGTGTTGGCTCAACAAGAACTAAAGATCTATCTTGAAAGTAGCTAGGGAGACAATCAAGTACCTCATCCTTAGGCACCTCAGAGAGGTTTTCACCCTTGGATACGTCATTTATTTTTACTTTTTTTGGTTCTGACACCGCCACATAGTGGTTTTCACCACCAAAACTCTTTTTCTTTTTTTCTTTTCTTTTTATTTTGTGATGAAGGTACTTGATGTATTTCTCTATCATGCTGGTAGCTAGTTCACTAGTGGAAGAGACTATGGGTTCAATGGCATTCAAGTAACATGTTATCTCATAATCATTTTGAAAGATTAAGAGCTTAGGTTCTTGATAGCATTGGGACCAGTCAATGAGGTTGGGATAATAAAGAGGTAAGTCAATGGCTGGCTCAAGGTTATGAATGTGAATGATATCATCTCTAGTGACCAAAGAGTCAGAGTCTGTCAAGTATCCTTCTAAGCTACCCAAATCAGGATTCATCCTAACAAGTGAAGAATCATCCACTATGGAAAAATGTGGTATCAAATCCTCTAATCCTACATGTGACTCATCAGCTACCTCAGGTTGAGAACTATAAGTGTGGATGACATCAACATCCATGTCAACTATGGAAGAATCAGAGAGAGAGTCCCATTCATACTCATGTAAATTTGTTTCTAAATCCCGAATAGGATGTTTACACCATGAAGGTTTGGGATGTCTTGATGTAGAAGTTCTAATGTCATCAAGGGTAACATCTCTCTTCATCAGAAAAATAATGTTCTTTCATTGATGTTCTCTGATAGGATCTTCTACATCCAATTCTTCTTGTTCTAAGGTCGCAACTGTTGCATGAGAAACTAGATTATCTGAATCTCCCAAAGGAGATTGGTGGAAGGGACCCAATCTTCACACATATCTTGCTGATTTGTCAAATTAGGTATGTATTTTTGTTCATCTTCACTATCCAACTCATCAAGGATAGGAGCAGTTTTCTTGTTATGATTCATAAATCCTAGGCCAACCGTCTTCTTAGACCTACATCCAAAAAGAGCATGATTAAGAGGTTCAGCTCTAGCATCCAATTTGTGACTAAGAGGGCCATGTCTAGGATAACCCATCTACTTGACAAAAGTATACCCTCTTCCATAAACCTTAGGAGAGGGACAAAAGTTCTCATTATGCATGTATTTATCTTCTCTATAAATCCAGTCTTTAACAGCCACCTCTTCTTTCTCATCTTGAATAGGCAATGAGGACTCTACAAATGTGCCAAATAAAGTCACAGCTGAAGAAGAAGGTCTCATTTCTTGTTAAGGTTTTCCATAAGATCTAGGTGAAACTGGAAGCTTTGTAAAGGAGTTAAGTTGATACCCCCTACCCCAAGGTCTACTGACTTGAATTTTTCTTTGCATTCTGTTAAGATTGCATTGAAATCTTCTACTTCTCTATTGAGAGGAACATGAGTACTTGCTGAAATTGAGTTAACAAATAATGTGCTATCCCCAGGTATACAAATTTCTACTCCATTGTAGGGGAACTTAACACACTGATGGTAGGTAGATGACACTGCTTTCATATCATGAATCCATGGTCTACCAAGTAAGATATTATATGATAGAGGACTAGCATAAACAATTTGAAACAAAATATCCTTCTCAATAGGGCCAATCCTAACAAGAAGGACAACCAACCCTTAGGAACTTCTTTCCACCTCATCATAGGCTTTGATAGTGATCTTCTTTCTGGTATCTATGACTTGTTCAAAATAACCCAATGTCTTTAAAATAATCAAGGAACACATATTAAGCCTCACACCCCCATCTATCAACACATGCCTGACATAGGTTTTATGGATCATGACTTCAATATGAAGGGAGAGATTGTGTGGGTGGCTCAAAGCTTTATCATCATCCTCTAAAAAATTAAGGTAATAAGGGCTAGTAATATGATTAACCATGTTTTGGAATTGATCGACATCTAGGTTGTTAGGGACATTTTCTACGTGCAAGGCATCCTCAAGGACTTGCTTATGTCTAAGGGACAACTCTAAGAGCTCAAAGATAAAAAAAATTGAGCTGGAGTTCTCTGCAACTGATCTACAAGATTATAACTCATTTTGGGATTAACTACTGGTTTTGAGGTTACATTCTTAGATGCCACTTGCTTTGGTTTACTGGGTTGATTTAAACTAGGTCCTCTAATGATGATAGGACCTTGACTTCACGTGACAGCATTGAGAGCTTGGGATGACATTCTATAGTTAGGACCCCTTAGCACCATAACATGTTCTTCATCAAAGATAGGAGGAGAGTCCATGTCTAGATCATAACCATAGGGATCTTTACTTCTCATCATGTTGACATTTTCTTCCACAACTTTAAGCATGTTGACAACATTCTCCATAGCTGTGTAAGTGTAATTGATCTCAACCTTGCCATTCTTAGGTTTAGAGGTTTCCCCCTTATCATACTTGGGCAAGGGATCTTTGAATGCCTTATGATCAACATTGGTGTTCAAACCATCTATCTAAAGTTTTCCATTCTCAATGAGATCTTGGGTGATATGCTTAAGTTTCCAACAATTTTCAATATTATGTCCAATGCCATTATGAAACTTGCAAAAGGCTTTCTCATCCCACCAATGTGGCTTAACATTAGGTATATGATGCTTTGCGAGATCCTGAGGATGTGCCAGGTTGTTGGAAATGAGCTTTTTGAAGACATCCTCATATGAATCACCAAGATTTGAAAATTGTCTCCTCTCTTTCCTAGGCTTATCTTGATATCTTGGCTTGTACTCTTGTTGGTTAGATGAGTTGAGTTTCATAGCTTGAACAACACTAGACAAGTGAAGAAAAACTTGATCTTTGGGTTGAGAATAGTCAACAACTCCATCATTGACCATTTGTTTGTTCCTATTCCAATGTGAGTTTTTCCCTTTATCCTTATTAGAGTTGTTATTTTGACCATTGTTGTTGTTTTTGTTGTTGGCCAAAATTCTTTGTTCTTTCAAAACATCCTCAATCCTACATGTGGTTTTAACCATGGTGTCAAAGGAATCAAAGACCATTTTCCTAACTTCATACTGCATCTCAGGAACTAAGTTTCTAACAAGGATGTCAATATTCTCATCTTCATGAATGGTCCTAGAGTAGCGAGAGAATTGTTGTCTCCACCTTTTCAAGAAAGTGACAAATGATTCCCCTTGATGTTGCTTTAAGTTGTATAAGTCCAACATGGTGAAAGATCTTGAAAGATTATATGCAAAGTGTTGGACAAATCTATGGACAAGCTCTTTTAAAGTCTTGATGGGGGGAGTTATGTTGGTGAGCCATTCCATCACTTGACCCTTAAGACTCCTTGGGAACAATCTCATGAGGTACGAGTCATCTTGATGGAACTCAAAACTCATAATAGAAAATTGATGCACATGATCATGTGGATCTCCATTACCATCATACTTGTCATATTGGGGGATCTCAACTTTTCTAGGAAAATCTCTCATACTCACACTCTTGTCAAAAGGATTGGGACAAATTGAATCAAGATTGAATGAGCTCTTGGGTCCAAACATCTTTTCCATCATACTCTAAAGTTGTTTGATCTTCTCATCCTAAGATGGACCTTGCTTCTTGATCTTTCTATCCACATCAAAGTTGTAAGGGACTTTAGCACCTTTGTTGATTAAAATCTCTAGGAACTTGTCTTTGTTTTTCTCTAGGTATCTCTCCACATATTGTTGGAAGAGTGGTTCTTGTTGTATCTTCATGAAATCTTGGGAGTCAAGGTCAAGACTTGAGCTACTTCCCCCATATTTTGAACCATGGTGAGCATGTTGAGAAGGTTGTTTTGAGTTCCTAGGAGGTGTTGGTATCCTATAATGATCATATTGTGGATCCCTTCTTCCTCTAGGGATAGGAGATCATGAAGGTGATCTTGAATACCTTCTACTTCATGGGGTCTTAGGAGGAGTGGATGGAGGAGAGTTGTTTCCACCACCAACACACATATTGTTGTATTGATCATTGAGTTGCTGAGCCAAGAGTCTATCTTTCTCTTCTTGTGTGGATCTCCTTTCTATTTCCAATAAGGCTTGTATTTCTAACTCTAGGAGTCTAAACTTCTCTTCCTTTGTAGCTTTTTCATCTAGGAAGGCTTTCTTCTCATGCTCAATCCTTTTGAGTCTTTCACTTGTGTATCTTGAAGTTGTTTGGAGTGGTGAACTTGGTCTTGAATGTTTAAACAAGTCATTGGTATATGCAGCATTCACATGAGTATCATAAGGTTCATCATCTTGACTATCATGTTGTGATTGCACTTCTTGATAGGACTTCATTTCCCTTTTAGTCCTTTGGTGAGCATCCAAATCTCTAGTAGAAATAAGAGGTGGGACTGGTTGATTTTCATGATATGAACTACCAACAAAATGTTATCTCTATGTCTTTCCAATATGCTGTCAAGACTTTAATCCCTTTCTTCCCTCTCCCTTCGAGTCATTATGTAACTCATATCCATATCTGACTGAGAAGGTGCTAAGGATGTGCTCAACTCGCTAAGATTACTCTTGGGATCAAATCAATCTTCTGAGGTATTTCTAGGGGATTGATCAAAGATAGGCTCTTTTCCCTTACATTTTTGGCGAGTTTGAACTAAGGGTAATTGTTCAAAGACTACTTGAGGTCATTTTCCTTGATTTACTTGATATCTTTTCATAACCGACATGAAAGAAAAGATCCTAGGTGATAAGATGACCCTAAGAAATGTTGGTACCAAACTAGGATAGTTAAACCATTCAATTGTCCAAAAGAGAGATGGTAAGATAGAATTTTTGCAAAAGGTATAAACCAAAACTACCATAGAGGTGACCAATCAATGGATAAGTATCCTAACACATATGGATCAGGAGGATGATTTACCCAAATTATATTTGATTGAAATTGATTTTGGATGGAAGTGAATTGGACAAGAGATTACTGAAACTCTCCAAGCGTGTTATCAAAGAATCTAAAGGTTTACTTTCTCAACAAGGATGATTTCTAACCAATCGATTCCAAGCAAGATCACTTGTGAAATCAAAGAATACTAATCCAAGAGGTTAAGACATAGGAACCCAAGGTGCAAACTAGCTTCCAACAATGAGGTAAGGTACCTACTATAATCTGGATCGACCAAGGAAAATTGAAAATGACAGAAATTAGCTCACTGTTTGACAGACTACAAGACAGTTTCATGCAAAGAAATGCTAGGGATTGCATGAGAAAATGCCAGGCTCACATGAGAATGTGCACAGAGAAAGGTGACAAAATAGGATCAGGCCACTTGACAACAAGTTTGTAAACTCAAAAAATTAGTTTTGTTTGTTTTAAAAGATCAACTAGATGTATCAACAAATTTTTTTCATCAATCAAGCACGCAAGATAGCAATCAAGGAGTTCAAGCAAACAATGTCTTCAAACAATGGGCAAGGGACAAAGAAACCTTGCACATGAAAAAGAATAGTGACTTAGTATGCTACTCCTTAAAGATTCTACTTGTGTATGTTCTTCAAATGTTTTCCAACCATGCACATAGTCCTAGAAAGACAAATTTGGTTGCACTAGGGTTCTTAGTAATGGTTTGACTCTGCAACTTTTTCAATCTCAAGAGGGCGAACTCCAATCCAAGTGCACTGGGGTTTTGACACACTCTGAGAATTTAATCAATCAAAGATGCTGAGGAGATCTAATAGCCCAACAAGAAACTACACCCTTGGAGATTTCTTCCACAAGGACATTTGTATAGCGGTTGTTACTACCATGGTGAAAATGACTATTACCCCTTGAGGTTCCATCCACATGGTTGACCCAATAAAGGGAATGTCCACTATGGTTAACCCTCTCTAACAAGGTGACTCACAAAAAGGACCACATGGGGACTTGGTTTAGATTCAAGGATCTGAGTTTTTGGTACTACCAAAAAAGGGAGTAGAGCATAATCCTCTAGCCTCTTCACTTCACCCAAACATAGCAAGCAAGTTCATTGATACACTAAGATTGAAACCACCTCACCAAGGTTCATGATGTCAACAACAATGTCTATCGAGCTCTCTAAAAGGGACCAAGAGAGAACGTACCGATCAATGTTGAGGACTAAACCAAGCAAGACCATGAGATAGTAACAATATCCTCCCTACCTACAAGGGGTTCTATCATCAAGAAGGGCTTTGCAAGAAACCCACTCTCTCAAGAACGCCACAAATAGTGTTCATAGGGCCTAATTACTATGTGAAACACATGCAAGAAAGTGAAACTATGTTCTTTTTAGAGCCCAAAATTGAAGTGTGATGTATGAAAGCAATAAACACTCAAGCTAGACACATGAGAAATTCATTTTATGCCCAAAATCCAAATGTTATAGAGATTGTAGCAACTCACCTTAGGTCCAAAGATTGACAATCCAATGCTATGTTGCCTCAGTAATCAAAATCATGGAAACAATAAAAACAAGTATTAAATGTCAGAAAATATCAAGTAAAAAGTAAATCTACAATTTTAGGTCTCTGCTGTTAGAAAGTTCACATGAGATAGTACACAGGGCCACGTGAGAAAGTACCAAACTTGTGTGAGAAAGTACATAGGGCCACGTGAGAAAGTACATAGGCTAGTGCAAGAAAATGCCTTTGTCACGTGTAGAAATGCTAATTATAGTAAAAATTCACATGATATAGCTAGAAATGTCGCGCGAGGATCCGTAACAGAGACGCACAAAAGTACAAAAAGTGCATGAAAATCATCAGAAAAATAAAATAAAATAATATGATGCAAGAAATAGAATTTTTTGCCCCACGGTGGGTGCCAAAAATGTGTGCTAAAATGTTGTCACACTTCTATGAGTCATTAAATCCAAGATTTCTCAAGAATGAGGTCTCAAATGGTGACTCATAGCTCTCTATTCATGGAGTGCAAGGGTTTATGATAGAGGCTCTTAGTTTAGACCTAGTTTGTGCCCATGCAAGTACACCATAAAATGAGAGATTCAAAGAGGAAAAGTAAGAATGCTAGTCTCCATGATCATCAAGTATGCATGAAAATGAAAATGGAAGCTATTCTATATGATAACAATGCATAAAAGTAAACTAATCTATGAAAGGAAATGCTTATGCAAGATTATTCTATAAAAGGAAATGCTTATGCAAGATTATTCTATGAAAGGAAATATGAATCTAATCTAATATGCAAGTGAAAAATTAATCTAAATGGATTTCCATGGAAGCATGAGAGAAGAAGACAAGAAAAGAGAAGTTTTTGTTGGAATTAGGAGAGATAGGTATTGAGAGGGGAGGGGTGAATCAGTGCCTTCAAAAACTTTACTTGTAAACCTTTCAGATCTATGACTGTAAATAGTGATAACCTTGCAAAATAACTTGTATCTAATTGCATGTATCAATCATCCATTTAACTTATGAAAGTAAACAACATGAAATCAAAACAACAATCACATAACACAAGTATTTTGGTAACGTGGAAACCCATGTTAGAAGGTAAAAACTACGGTGGGGATGACACCCACAAATTCTTCACTACTGCAGATAGAAAAGGTTTTCCTGTTAGGGCTAAAAGTTTTGATCACTTCTAGTGATCTTACCCTGTTAAGAGTAACATGTTAGATTTTCTAGATCTACCTAGTTATAGGATTTTAACAACACTAATGAAGTGTGTACTCGGTTAAGAGATTTACATAAGACTGTTAAGTCTACTCTGTTAAGAGATTTATCCAAAAACTCTATTACAATTGTTAGAAAGAAATAGGCAATTATCTGCTAATTGATAACTCAATTGTCTGATATAGATCTATAAGTTCTGAATCTATTTCACCTTTACTATGATGAATCTCTACTTTGAAGTTCTCGGTAGCCTTTTTTGATTCTGCTTAATCTGATATCCTCTGTAATTTGCTCTGTTAACTGATAGACTTGAAGTTAGGCAAGTGCTTCAAGTTTCTTCTTGATTCATATATCTGTTCTCACATTAGTTCACATCACAAATGATGTAAAAATACCTTTATATAGCGATCTTCTTTTGCTGCTTTAACAAAATTAGGTTACAAAACTTAGTCATAACCCTAAGATCTACAGTGTACAAAAATGACCTAGATCAGACTATTAAATAAGATATACATTGCATTTAATGAATATCATAACAATAAATATTCCTCGATCTTGCTAAAACATTTTTTGATCTATTGTAACCATTTGCATATAAGAATGTGCCATTTTAGATTACTATGCCATTTTCTATGATCCTCGGTAAACATTGTATAAACTGCCCAGTGTATACTGTGACGCTCGATGTTTACTGTCTGTCAGTGTCGGTGATGTTGTTGCTCGGTAAACTATGTAGTGCTTGGTGTGTAAGCTTTACCAACTAGTCAGTCTTGCTTCTAGTTACTGAATTTCTCAATGTAAGTGACCAATCGATATCTTTGATAACCTTTGATACTAATGACAACCTTGAATGCTCAATAGAGATAACAATCTCCCCCTTTGGCATTAGTATCAAAACTTGAATGTATATAGACAAAATTTTTATATATAACTTATATCTTCGCCATATACATATGTGCTTATCAAAATTTTCTAAGTACTCCCCCTTGGTGCATGCTCCCGGTTAATGTGTAGTATACATAGCATCTATGTACATATTTATTTGGCATATTGACATATACATTTTTTTCCCCCTATTTGATAGTAATGCCAAATACAAAAATGTAACAATATACTCACATTTTGTCAAAAATATGCTAGTAGGTTTTCTTTACTGACTCCAAGAGGTTTTCCCATTCCTCTTTCAAGTTGGTGAGAACAATGTGCTCAAGATCAACTTGTGCGTGCATGTCAAAGATGTTATCCAACATAGACATTTCTGGTGTTGCAACAAGTTACTTTGCTTTGACAAGGTGTGCCTCAAAAATTTTCAGGTATGGCAAGAGTTTTGTTTGTAACTCAATGACCTGATCAGTTATGTGCTCTTCTTGTTTCTTTAAATCTGCTATTAACCGCTTGAGTTCTTGAACTTAGTGAATGTGCTTTGTGAAAGCATTTGGCTCAGTTATAGCTGTAGTTGTACTGACCTTGATTTCTGCTTCCAATCCTTTTATCTTTTCACTGAGTTCAATAATGAAGATGTCTACAGTACAAAGCTTTAGTAAGAACTGACAAATTAGTTGGGTGATAGATTTTATCTCAGTGATTACCTCAGATAATTTGACCTTCTTAATTGCTGCTTCTTGGCTGATTTTCTCTACCAGTTTATTTTGTATCCTTGATTCTACCCTTTCTTCAATCTATTTGTCTACATCAGTATCTGGGGCATTGATTTTCTCTATTAATATAGCAAGTTGATCTATGATGAGAGTATCTTCATCAATATTCACCTTAGGTACTACCTATTGTAGGATATCCCTCACATCTGCTAGAATTTCTTTTCTTTTAGTTTCTTGCTTTACCTTCTCTTGAGCTGCCTTCCTTGAACATAATTCCCCATATTTGCTTAGTTCTTTAGGGTTCAAGGTCCTTGGGTCACACTTGGGAATAATTATCACTTCATCTAGAGTGACTGGCCCTTTTCCTTTCTTTTTATTCTTCTTCTTCGATACTAATGGTGATTTCTTCTCAATAATGACAAGAGACTTGTCTCAAGTCTTCAGAGTATCCTTCCCAGTTGACACACTCTCTTCCTTCTTCTGCTCCTCGGTGGCCATTGTCTTGGTTGATAGAGTGGGAGCCTCAGGTGTGGTGTCAGATGAGATCACCTTGGTTGCCTTTGTCTCATCTGTTACCTTTGTCTCAGTGGAAGGTGCCTCTATTTTATTAGGCTCATCTGTCTCTATAGGTTTCTTAGTTTCTTGTACTCTTGTGGTGTCTTTGTGTTGCTCAGGGTTTGAGCTGTCAGGTTGTACTTGTGAAATGATTTTAGCTACTTCTGCAAGTACAGGAAGCTTACCCAGTAATGATGTAAATGCACATTTAGTGGCTTGTGCTTCATCTTGATTGTTTAGGGGTGTAATATTTACATCCTCATCTTCCTTGTCATCAAGATCACCATTTGTGATGTCCTCAATGAGTACATCATCATCGGTTTTCTTCTTTAGTTGGATCTTTACTGGATCTGGTGCATCCTATGAAACATTTATTTCTTCCTTTTTCTTGGTGATATCAATTACCTCGATAATTGATATACTGGTGTCCTTTGAATTCTTTGTTGTGCCATCATTAATATAAATACCTTTACCTTTGGAATCTTGTCTCTTCTTATACAGTTTTAAGAATGCCTTTTGCTCAGCTTTTTCTCTGGCCTCAAAAATAGATCTCCATAGAGAATCGCCAATCTCATCTACATCTGCCATGTTCTCATCTAGTATTGTCATGGCCTGGTGCTTTACCATAAATCTTTCTTGGTAGTTAGCCATGTGTTCATCAATTTCTAGTATACTAAGATGTGGGGCTGCCCTAACTAGAGACCTTTCTCTCTTTCTTTTCTCGGTTTCAAGTGCATAATCCCACTTTTGATTTACCCTGTCATCCAACTCCTTCAGTAATGAACATGAAAATTCCAATGGAACTCTCTTGAATTTTATCATCATTTGGATGACTACCTCTTCTATCTTGGTTTGATCCTTAGTTGACATCTTGTCAAATTTGCCTATTTCTGGATCAACAAGGTCTCCATTCTCAATTATATCTTCAATGACTTAATCTATTGACTTTACCTTATTTCTAACAACCTTGAATTGATTGATGTCATATTCATTTTCAATGTCCTCAAGGTCTTCTCTACCTCTTATCAGTCTTCTCCTTTTCTTTGGTGCCTCAGCTGCAACCTTGGATCCTTTCTTTGCATAAGTCTTAGTCGGTCTAGCTACCTTTCATTTTATTACCTTTTATGCTTCTTTCTTTTGTGGTGGTGAAGATGCACGTGATGATCTTGTTTAATTGGTGTCTCCTCAGATGAGTCAGAGACATATCCAAATCTAGCAGTAAGATCTTTTCTCATCTTCTTTTCCCTTCTAGACATTTTACCGATCTCTATACCTGTAGTGATTCTAGATTTGGCCTCTTCATATGTTCTGAACCTAGTGGCAGTGGGGTCTTTTGGTAATGCAAGTAGTGCATTAATATATTTCAATACAGAATCATGGTTCATTTCATAACCCATAGGTGCCAACCATTTTTATCTAGGTTCAACTACTCTTATCATAGAATGATCTATGTCTACTACAAAAAAAATGTCTGTCTCAAAATTTTCAACTAATTCCCTTGGAATTCTACTTCTTTGATGCATTTTGGTTTGAAATTCTTTGAAGTATGCATCAAATTCTATATTTAGTTTATCTCCTAACTTACTTATCATCTCGGTAATCTATGTAGTTATTGGTTTATCTATTGTCCAGTTTACTTTACCGACGCCAGGTACATATTTTTGTAGATAGAAAAATATACAAACAAGTAGTGATCCAAACTTACATGTGTTTGACTTCTTTGACCTTATAGTCTTCATGTTTTCCTATAGTTGATGTAATAATACCTCAGCTTGATCAACCTGGTGACCTTTCTCCACAATTTTGTATGCCATGTCTACTGCGCTGCATGCTATGCTGTTGAGTCTTCTCGATTGAAATATTTTGTACCCAATTACATGTACTGTGAACTTAACTACTGGGTATTTGATACTTGAAATTTTTAGTGCTTGACCATCCCATTGAGCTCTAGTGTTCTTCTCAACATCAGGTTGTGACAAACTACGAAAGGCTTTTTTCTTGTCAGTTGTAGGGAGGCCAGTAACCCTATTGATCATTTTCATAGTGACCTCTATTGGTTTATCCAGCTAGAATTTTCCATCATGATACCTACTCAATACGATTTTGATCCAATCTATCTTAAATGAATGCAGATAGTATGTGACACATGATAACCCTGATTCCTCAATCTTCTTGTATTCTTGTTTTAATTTTCCATTGGTGCCACAAAGTTGTTGATGTGCTGCAACAGTTTCAAAGTCTCCTACTTCTCCAATTTTGCAATGAATATACGCTCTTACATCTTCTTTCAATAAAACCCTATTTGGTATGCTTGAGAAAGCGCCCATTGAATATGTTTCTGATGAGACCTTGGGATGTGGCTTGAACTTAGGTTCGTCAAAAATTTCCCTTACAATTAGATTAACTTCTTCGTCAACACTTTTTGATTTGCCAGCATACAATGTAGATGCTATAAATTGATTTAGGGTTTTGGCTAGCAGCAGGTTAAAAAAAAAAGTGTTCGATAGCAAATGAACTTACTCAGAGTCATCGAAGAGTGATGCCAGTTTGATCTACAATAGCCTTGAATCCTTTTGAAAATATTTTAGCTTGAACTCTTCTCTATGAAATCTTCGCTCTTCAAAATTGCAATGTAAAAATGAACTCTGTTTCTTGTGTATTTATAGACTTTTCGATATTCCCGCTCAAACTTTCATGCATTTAATGATTGACTTAACTTTCAGTACATAACAACTATCAGCTCAGTGAAGATAAAAATTTACTTGTCCCTCGGTTAACCTAGGATTTCTCTATCAGTTTACACTATTGTCTGGTTAACCTTGTGTAGTGATTACTGACGGGTAACCAACTCTCGGTCTCTCTTTTACCGACTATATAACATTGTTAGCTCATAACATATAAACCATAATGCATCTTTATTTATGCTGATTTGGTATTTGTACATCATATATAAGGAATTATATGTAAGATGTTCTCACTATAAATATCAGTCCCATACATACCTTTGTCACCTTAAGTGGAGTTATCGATGTCACCCAATCCAGTGGATGAGGTTTCACTAACAACATTACTTGACTCAGCATTATCATTAGATGCCTTTCTCCACATAGTGTTTCTTATCTTCATGATATATGCAATAGTGTTTCCACTCTCAAATACATGATTTTCTTCTGGTGCTCATTCTTTGTAGTCCTTGCTTAAATGACTGACTTTATGACAGTGCATACATACCATTCCAGTGCTTGTCTAGCTTCTTGATTGTCCAATCCATCTCTTTCTATAACAATTTGCTACAATGTGTCCATATCTACCACAAGCAGTACAGTTAGCCCATGTATTATAATCCCAAACATAAGAATTACCTTGTCTCTTTGATTGATAAGGCTTTCGCTGTGTTTTCTATTTAGGAGTCCATACTTTCTTTAGTTTAGCCTTACACTCTCGTGTATTATGTCCATGTTTATTACAAGTATAGCATATTTTCTCCACAATAGTATTCTAAGCAATATCATTCTATTTATCTCTACACTCATAAGCTTGGTGTCCAAACTTACCACAATAATAACAATATCCTTTGAATCTAGGAGTGACAGGAGGTTTACCTTGTGCTTTTCTTCTACACACATTAGATGTATGTCCTGGTTTTCCACAGTGATAACATGTCAACACTTTAAGTTTTTGACTTTGATTGTTGTTGACTTGTTCAACTTGTTGTAATGATTCTCCTTCACTGGTATAGCTTATCCCATCTCTACTCCCAAATCTTCTTTGATTAGTCAAAAAGTCATCAATCTTCTTGTTGGCAAAATGGTTAGTGCTCCCCTCGAGATTTGTGACATGGCTTAACCACCTCCTATGTCTTCTATAAGTCTAGTGGTTGTATCAAGCATTAAAAGGTCAATCTTTTGGTGCAACGACAACCACTACTTATAACAAGTGGTATCAGAGCTTGGTCACAGGTTTGAATCCCCTCGAGTAATGCTGAGGGGGAGATTGTTGGAAAAATGGTCAGTGCTCCCCTTAGGATTCATGACATGGTTTAATAGCCTCCTGTATCTTCTATAAGTCTAGTGGTTGTATCGGGCATTAACAGGTTAATCTTTTTGTGCAATGACAACTGCTAATTGTAACAAGTGGTATCAGAGTGGCAGGTCCTTGAAAAAGAAGTTTAACAGCTTAAGGAGATCCATGGTGAATTTCAAAAAAGAAAGCCCTAAGTTTGATGGAGTAAATTTTGACAGCTGGAAAGAAAAGATGAAGACACACCTACTGTGTTTAGGACCAGGTTATTTGTTGATTACAAAGAATGATAAGACTATCATTGAAGAGGAAAATCTTGAAACATGCACTAGCGATGAGAGAGATCTATTCATGTGTAACATACTTGCAAGAGAAGCACTTTTGATAGCCCTTCCAGAGAATGAGTACAGTTAGGTAAAATGTTTGAAAAAATCTCATGAAATTTGGAATGGTTTACTCTCTACTTTTGAAGGTGATGAACATGCAAAGAAAGTTAGATTACATAATTGGATATGTGCATTTGAAGATATAAGAATGATGGAAGATGAATCTGTTAGAAGCTATATTGGTAGAATGTCAGAAATTGTTACAGGCATAAAATCTTGTGGAGGAACAAAGATAGAGGATGAAGTGATATGGAAAATTCTAAGGACATTGACTCCTGTATTTAAATAGATAACACAGATGATTGAACAAGTTATACCTTGTACTAAAAACTTTACAAGAGAGACTCTTCTTAGAAGATTGGAAGCAACAGAGATGAACCTGAGATTGTCAGGAGACTTGCCTAGAATGGAGACAACATTCAGTGCTCTTAGTGTTCACCCTACTTTGTCAAGAAGCATCAGTGTGAGTGGTGATTATGCTGGCAAAAACATATCTATAAATGAAGAAGACAAGAAGATTGAAGAAGGTATTGCCTTGCTTGTGAAGAGAGAACCAGACGGTAAGAAATTTTTTTAATGTTGGACTTGTCAAGAATATGGTCATTTTGCATCTAAGTGTCCTAAGAGAGTTAAAAAGTATAGAAATAATTTCAAACCTAGAAGATCTAAGGAATGTTATTATGCTAATGATGAAGATCTTAAAACTAGTGTAGAGAGAACTCTTAGTGAAAGTGATACTGAGAATAATGATGACATAGGATTTGTAGCAATTAAAGAAGAGAATCCTGAAATTGATGTTAAGGAAGAAAAAGCCTTAGTTTCTCAAGTTGAAAAAAAAGATGATTGGATTATAGACATTGGTTGTTCACATCATATGACTAGAGACATGAAAAATTTCATAAAGTTTAACGATTATGATGGAGGATTTGTTAAAATTGGAAATAATGCACCTTGCTTGATTAAAGGTATATGATCTATTACTCTTAATGGAAAGAATAATACTGATGATGTTTATTTTGTGGATGGATTGAAACATAATCTTTTAAGTGTTGGACAGTTAGTTGATAAGGGATATCAAGTTTGGTTTACTAAGAAAACTTGTGTGATAAAGGATAAAGATGGAAATCTGATTGGAATTGGATCTAGAATCAGAGGTAATGTATTTCAGTTGAATCCTATTGAGATGACATGTTTGATTACTAAGATTGATGACATCTAGTTATAGCATAGAAGGTTTTGTCATATAAACTTTGACAACATTGTGAAAGTGAGTACTACACTTACAGTAAGGGATTTGCCTAAAATTATGAAGCCTACTAACATGATTTGCAAAGAATGTGTGATGGCTAAACATAAGAGAAGTTATTTTCCCAGTAAGAAGTTTACATCTACAGAAAAGTTGGAGATTGTTCATATAGATTTGAGTGGTCCTACCAGGACTAGAGGATTCTATGGAGAAAGGTATTTTATGATTCTTGTTGATGATTTTACAAGAATGATGTGGATTACATTTCTTAAAGAAAAGTATGAAGCATTTGATAAGTTTAATATTGTTAAGAATAAAGTTGAGAATGAATTTGGAATGAAAATTAAATGTTTGAGACCTGATAGAGGTGGAGAATTTAATTCTAGAGAGTTTAACACCTTTTGTGAAGAAAATGGCATTAAGAGATAGTTTTCAGCCCCTTGGACACCTGAACAAAATGGTATTGCAGAAAGAAGAAATAGATTAGTGACTGAAGTAGCAAGAGCTATGTTATTTGAGAATGATTTGGAAAAGATATTCTGGAGAGAAGCAATGAACACAATAGTCTATACAATGAATAAAGTATAAATCAGAGCAGACACAGACAAGACACCCTATGAATTATGGTTTGGACATGCACCCTCAGTTAAGTATTTTAAAATTTTTGGAAGCAAATGTTATATAAAGAGAGATGATGATATTGGAAAATTTGATCCTAAAAGTGATGAAGGTATATTTCTTGGATATTCTTTGAAAAGAAAAGCCTATAGATGTTACAATAAAAGAACTAAAACTATTGTTGAAAGTGCAAATGTTAAAGTTGATGAAAAGTTCAAAATTTAGGAAAGGATGCTTGATTATGAATCATATGAAGAAGCTCATCTTAAACCTAACACTGGAACTACTAAATTATTTTATGAGACTGACAGTGATTTGTTGAATGAAAGCCACAGTGAAGTCATTGAAGAACCTACACCTGAAGTGAGATCTGAGACAGTGATACCTAACAAGAATTTATCAAGAAATCATCCTATTGGGAAAATTATTGGAAGCATTAAAAGAGGAGTTCTAACTCGGAATAAGGTACAAGAATAGTTATGTTTGATTTCTCAAATTGAACCTAAAACTACTAGCGAAGCTTATGAAGATGAAAGTTGGATTAATGCTATGAAAGAAGAACTAGATCAGATTGAAAAGAATAAGACATGGGAATTGGTCCCTAGACCTAAAGAAAAAAATGTTATTGGAACTAAATGGGTATTCAAAAACAAGATGAATGAATAAGGAGAAGTAGTAAGAAACAAAGCAAGATTGGTATGTAAGGGATACTCACAGTAAGAAGGAATTGACTATGAAGAAACTTTTCACCTGTAGCAAGAATTGAAGCAGTAAGAATGTTTTTGGCTTATGTAGCTTATAAGAAATTCAAAGTATATCAGATGGATGTAAAGTTAGCATTTCTAAATGGAGAATTGGAAGAAGAAGTCTACATTGAGCAACCTAAAGGTTTTCCTTTGACTCAAGAAGGAGACATGATATGTAAACTGAAGAAAGCCTTATATGGACTAAAGCAAGCACCTAGAACTTGGTATGCAAGACTAGAGAAGTATTTGTTAAAATTAAGATTTACAAAAGGAACAACTAATAGCAATCTGTACACAAAAGAAATTGAAAATGGTTTGTTGGTTATAGTTATTTTTGTTGATGACATTATTTTTGGAGGAGAAGATGAAGCTAGTGACAAATTTGCTGATGAAATGAAGACTGAATTTGAAATAAGTATGATTGGTGAAATGAAATACTTTTTGGGATTATAGATAACACAGAACAATGATGGTATCTTTGTAAGTCAGACTAAGTACCTAAATGATTTGTTGAAAAGATTTGGAATGGAGAACTGTAAACTAGTTGGAACACCTATGGTAACTAGACATAAATTATCTAGCACAAATGAAACACCGATAGTTGAACAAAAGAAATACAGATCTATGATTGGAGGATTGCAATACTTGACTCATACAAAACCTGATATAGCACATTCAGTTGGAATTGTAGCAAGATTTCAAGCTGAACCTAGAGAATCACATTATGCAGTAGTAAAGAGGATACTGTGATATTTAAGAGGCACAATGGACTATGGATTGTGGTATGAAAAATATGATGATTTTACCCTATGTGCATATACAGATGCTGATTGGGGAGACAGTGTTAATGATAAGAACGCACCAGTGGTGGAGCATTTTTCCTTGGAGGAAGATTAGTTTCTTGGCTAAGCAAGAAGAAGAATTGTATCTCACAGAGCACAACAAAAGAAGAATATGCAGTAGCAACAAACAATTGTAACTAGATAATTTGGATGAAGCAAATGCTGAAGGATATTGGAATAAAGTTTGTTGAACCTGTTGTCATACATTGTGACAACACCAGCATAATTAATTTTTTTAAGAACCTTGTATTACATTCTAAGAAAAAACATATAGAGATTAAGTATCATGTAGTAAGAGAGAAAGTTACTGAGAAAGAAGTCAGACTTGAGTACATAAGTACAAAGGAGTAGATAGCAGACATATTTAAAAATCCTTTGCCTAAGGATACATTTGAGTATCTGAGAGGTATGCTTGGGGTTATGCCCCAGCCTACTTTTGAGAAGTGATGTAGTTGGTTGTATCTGTCCAGTGGTATATGAGCCTTATCTTTCTTCTGGACTGGATGTTGGTACTTCCTCTATGGGGGAGTATGTGTCTTTGAGCTGAGTCATGAGGACTCTGGTGAATGTATTTTTTGAATAGTGTCTTTTGACATTGGAGTTGTTGTTGACATGATGATGATATTTCTATCATTGATGTCAATGGGGAGAAGTGTACATGAAAAAACCACTTGTACTATTTGAACAGGAAAATGAAGCAAGATTTGATTGATGAAGAGGATTTGAAATATTTTTCTAGAGCAATAGTATTGCGGAATTGGATTTTTGGAACATTGGATGTTTTTTCATCTATGTTGCCATCAATGCCAATGGGGGAGATTGTTAGGAATGAATGCTAAATGTTTGGCAGCCATTCTATAGTAGTTGTTGTTGCATTCATGACTATGATTGCCATTGATGTCAACACAGTGATCTACCAGAGACTTGTAGAGAAGCAAATAGTGTTTGGATTAGAGCACTTGGGATATTGTAGTTGGAGCTATGTGATGTTGAAGATATACTCTTTGATATGTTATATGTTTATGGTTAAGAGCGCAAATAGTAATTCATTTATTCATGGAAGTAATGAGCATTTTGTTGGAAGTAATATTCAGACAGTGTTCTTGAGTAGCGGTTTGTGGAAATCGGATGATATCTCCTAATCGAGATGGAATCTAGTTTTTGCATGGTTAAAGGGAAGTTGAAGACACATTGTTAGTGATGTGGATGATGGCACAGGATTTGAAGTCACATGAGTGAAGAATTATTGTAATTGGAAGCCGACAATTTTGTGTAATTTTGATGTAGCCTGTGGAAACTTTTATTTTATAATTGTATGCTGACTCATTTGTAATTACTTGAGTGTGGTATAAAGGAAGGAATTTTTTTCCTTGTTTTAATATGGTTGGATGTGTTGATGTATGCATGAAGTGAAGAAAAGAGCTAATGCAGTTGTGAAAGTGAATTTGTGAAGGAAGACATGCGAAGTACAAAGATTTGAAATTGAGATCTAGTGAAGCAGTAAATGTGGTTTGGCACAGTCAAAGAAGAGGTAACATATTGTTGAGATCAGAAATCTTTTGGTATTATTTTATTTAGTAATAAAAAGATCAGTTGGACAATGTGTTCATTGATCTTACCTTGAAGCTGTTTGGGCAGTGGGTCCTTCTGTCTTCCATAACTCTTAACAGAGTTAGAATATTTTAACAGGGATTCAAAATATGCTAACAGGGATTCATATGTATTGAATGTATTTCATAAGACTCCTAACAGAGTCCACCCTTTCACAAGGAATATTCATATTAGTACATCTTTTGTGGGCATCATTCCCACCGGGGTTTACTCTTTGATCAAGAGGTTCCCTAGTCAACATATCTTATGTCATTGTGTTATTGTGTATGAATATCTTTCTATGATTGGTAATTATATTTCTTACATGGTTTTATGCTATTGAAGTTGATAAAAAATATAATTATCAGATAACTGATTCACCCCCCCCCCTCTCAGTTATCTTGGTGGACTTTACTTTCTAACAAGTGGTATCAGAGCTTGGTCACAGGTTCGAATCCCCTTGGGTAACGCTGAGGGGGAGATTGTTGGAAAAATGGTTAGTGATCCCCTCAAGATTTGTGACATGGCTTAATCGCCTCCTGTGTCTCTATAAGTCTAGTGGTTGTATCAGGCATTAAAAGGTCAATCTTTTGGTGCAATGACAACCACTACTCATAACACTTCTTAGAACTATCCTCAACCAATTTCTTCATTTCATTATGTTGTTGCTGAGTTTTCACTTCATTTCTCAGTTTTTCATTCTCCTCTTTGAGTCTTGCAACTTCTTCAAGGTTTTTTTACAATTCTCCATTTACTCAGTTGACCTCTTGATTCCTAGTCATTAGTTGATTAGATACTTGGAAGTGACGATCAACAAGTCTCTGTATTTCATTTTCTTTAGCTTGAAGTTGTTCAGTCATCTATCTTCAATCATCAATAGCCAGATTTCTTTCTTCATCGGCTTGTCTAGCATTGTTCATAGTCTCAACCATTCTCACCATCTGAGATTCTTGACCGATTTGTAGTGCTTTCACTTGTTTGATTAAATGTTGATTCTGTTCAGACAAATCAGTGATTATACTTTTAGATTCATCAGAGATGCTTCCAGAACTAGATCCAATATGCTCAAACATTTCATCAATAGGTGTAATACCCCAAAAATGGGCTATAAGTTCATTAACCTCCTACATCTACAAATCGAATGAAATCAACATTGAAGTCCTAATCTATAGCACATCTAAACATCATCAAATCATAATTGATTATCTCAAATTCTACATCGGGGAATATTCCTAGCAATATTCCTAATTATCTTAATTATCTTTAATTTAATGATTATTTTGCGATAAATCACATTTATCCTAAGTTTGATTAATTGAATATTTTGATATTTAATTAATTAGATTTAATATCTTACCACTTAATTGTGTAATTAAATTTAATTCTATCTATTATTAATTGTATTATTTAATTTTGACAATAAATCTAATATCTTATGAATAATTGATTAAATTTTTATTTAATTAATTAAAGCAAGTTGTCATTATTTAATAATATAGTTTTTAATAAAAGTTTGATTAAATAATTGATTAACCCATAAATCAATTATTTATTTTCAAAAATCAGTTAAGTTGAGCATAAATCACTTTATTTATTTAATTAATTCATAATTATTATGCACATTCAAAAGAAACAGTTAAACTCCAAATTAGAAAATCAATGCAAAGTGTTGACTTTTTAGAACTCAACATCCTTTTGGAGCTCAAAAAGCTGATCTAAACTCTAATTTGAGTTAAAAATTTATTTTTGCATGATTTGCATGTTTTTGTGAATTAAATTATCTTTATTATTAGATAACTCAAAAAACAAGCTGAGTTAATCTGAGCGATTTATGGCTTTTTTCCATGCACCTCTAAAGCCCTAGATTTCTATAAAATCAAGGCTCAGCTCTTCATAATTCATCTCATAATTTTGCAAGCTTACTTTGCCAAAGTCATCTATGAATTGCACAACTATTTTGAAGAATTGGAATTTGGAGAATCAAAGCTTATTGTGAATCAAGGCTATTGTGAGATCAATTTATTTTTTTTACATTCATTTAGATTCTTTTTCATATCATTGTTAGATCATTTTAGCATATCAATTTCCATAGTAGCATAGATTCCATATCAAGTTTATCATTCACATTGCATAGAAAATCTTAAAAAATAGCTTAATTGCATTCAATTCATATCTAGATCAATTGCATTCAAATCCTTCATTTAGGTGTCGTCTAGGTCACTGATCTCGATAACAATCTGAGAACATCAATCTCGCACCTACTAGAAAGAGGCCATCAAATTTGCTAAGAATTGTCAAAAGTGTCAAGTACATGGCAACCTAATTCATGCTCCAGGGAGGGATCTAATCCCCTTTACAACACAATGGCCTTTCCATCAATGGGCATTTGATCTTATCGGGATGATTCATCCTCATTCTTCTAACGGACATACCCATATAATCAGAGCCATAGATTATTTTACAAAATGGGTAGAAGCGGTCCCTTTGAAACAAGCAACGGGAAAGCAGATATCGATGTTCATCTTAAACTATATCATATGCAGATATGGGATCCCTCATTCCATAATCACAAATAATGGTGGGCAATTCAGGAATAAAGACCTAGATGATCTATGTGCCAAATTCAAGATCACCCAACATTGGTCTTCTATCTACTATCCACAAGGAATGGCCAAGCAGAGGCTTCCAACAAAAATCTATTGAAGATCTTGCACAGAACAGTAAATAAAACCGGCAGAGACTAGCATCTCATGATTAATCCAGCTCTATGGGCCTACAAAACAAGTATCAGAATGCCTACAGAGGCTACACCTTCATTTTAGTTTATGGGTCTGAGGCGGTACTACCTATTGAGGTTGAAATCCCATCACTAAGAATCAGAATGCATGGTCTAGTAACTGATGATGACTACAGAGTGTCTAGGTTGTAAGAACTTGAACTACTAGATGAGAGCAGAAAAGCAGCGTATGATCATCTCAGAGTATATCAAAAGAGAATGTCTAGAGGCTACAACAAGAAAGTCAGACACAGAGAATTTCAGGTTGGCGATCTAGTCTTGAGAGAGAATCCTAAAAATCAATCACATCGAGAACACAAGGGGAAGTTTGAACCCAACTGGCTGGGTCCCTTTGTAATCACTTCTACTTTTGGCTCTGACACCTATCAACTCTCAAGGACTAAAGGAGAACAGCTCTGAGAACTAATAAATGTTCTCCATTTGAAGAAATTCTACACCTAAGGCATTCAGTCTATGGTAAAATGTCCTGAAAAAATCTTAAAAATTGAAAAATATCAAAAATTCAAAAAAAATAAATTTTTTTTTAAAAAAATGACAAAAAGAAAAAGTGCCTTGGTGAAAACCTGGAAACAGGCGCCTTGGTAGCAAAAATAGAATCTCTTCCAAGATGGTGAAAACCTGGCAAACGGGTGCCACTTGTTTCAAAATGCTCCATTTATCAGCGCAATCTTGGTCTTTCCCAACTTTTAGTTTTGCTTTAGTTTGTACATATCTCCCGGTTTGTTTCTGCATTTCCAGTTTTCAATAAGTCAGTCTGTACACCAATCAGCTCAAGCGTCTGTATCCTATCAATGTTTAACACTTGGGGACAATCAATGTCATATCCTATGGTCTCCAATGTATCTTAGATGTGTCATATCCAGTCAAGAGTCCTTTGAAGCTTCATTTGAGTTAGTCAAGTGTGTCTCATCTCCAGAAAGAATTTTGCATCTACAACAATGCAATCAAACACAAACTGAAAACAATCTATGCTTTTTTTACATACTTTTATCTCCTTGTATGCTTACTAATTCACATTCAGATTTTTGCATATTGTGTCCCTTCGAGCCCTTCAATGATGTCCTTTACAGGATTTAGAGAGTGATGACTGGGGGCATAATCTTTTCTTTATCTTCTGCTTGTATGTGAAAATCTAACATTTTTGGAAATTCTGGATTGAAATGGTGTTCGACTGTAAGAGCCTCTATCTCAAATTGGATGGCCATACGTACCTCGACCATTGATACCCGAAAAATTCAAGGAAGTTTGATCTCACTATTGTCTTTTTGAGTAAGTTCTTTCTCCTACTATGAAACGCGATCTTACCTAAGGATGTGAACGATAAAGGGTCACTACGGGTAATTCACACTGGATTTAGAATGATCTCTTGACTGTTTGATGTGTATGTTAAATGCAAATTGCTATATCAAAATGGACATGATATTCAGGTGATCTTGGTGTTTGTGCCTTGGTGCTTATATCTAATTTGACATTTCGAAAATAAAATCAATATTCATATGTCCATGGTTTCCTAGCCAGTGGGTGTTGTATTGATTCTTGCTCATACAAATCAATATTCATATGTCTATGGTTTTTTTAGCTAGTGGGCATTGTATTCATTTATCCGGTTACCTAAAAGTTCAATGATGATAACAAATTGACACATGATCAGTGAGTAGGTCCTAGGTCCTAGGGTTGCATTATCATCCTGCATGTTTCTTTGCATTTTTGCACTTTGCATGATCTCACAAATTGCTTGAACACTTAAAAGATTCTTCAATCACCTCTTCCAGTCTAACAAGAGCTGAATCTCACACGAAGGTTTCTCCAACGAAACAACAAGTAGAATCCTTTTTTTTAGGATCAAAATCAAAATCTGAGATCATTCATATTGTCAACTACTTGCATAATCAACCTTCAATCATCACAGAAATCCAGTATTCAACTTAACTAATTATCTTACATCAAACTATCAAAATTTTAACTTGGTCAACTATGGTCAACTCATAGTTTCACCTAGTCAAACTTGGTCATCTGGACCTCTAAACGATGCAGAATGCATTCCCAGACGTGTTTAACCACTTCTCAAATCAATTTACATGCTTCTAAACCATTTAACGATGACTTCTCTTGTCAGATTTAAATTTTAATCCTGAAGGGGGCATGGTATTACACATCATTCAAAGTCTGTAATCAAATTTGAAATCATATCTTCCTCAGTAATCAAGACAACAACCACATCTAGTTATTGATTCATCAAAAGTCCTCATCTCTCGGGGCAAATCTATCATCACTTGGGGCATATCAGATTCGTCGATCCATATCAATCTGGTATCCTCCTAATCTTGTAATTTGTATCAGCTTTTTGCTACCGTCAGTTTATCAGTGTTATTTCCTTGGTTCTTCGGCAACTGAAGAGTTCGGATGTGATACCTGCTAGTTCTGCTAAGACAATCGAGTCTAGAACCGGTCACTCACTTCTTCGCAATCATAAAGTTCAGAATCAGGCATTTTGACACTTTTTTTTTTGCAATCCTCGGTTCATCGCTGCTACAGTGAACATTATCTTTGGTCATTCAGGACCTATTATCTTCATATCAAATCACTATCAATCAGCTTCTATCTCATATCAATTATCAATTTCAAACATTAGTTTCATATCTTTATCAAACACAGACTATCTTTGAACCACTGTGCTTCGCACAGTAATTCAAAGAGGGGCAAAATGTAATACCCCAAAAATGGGCTATAAGTTCATTAACCTCTTACATCTACAAATCGAATGAAATCAACATCAAAGTCCTAATCTAAGGCACATCTAAACATCATCGAATCATAATTGATTATCTTAAATTCTGCATCGGGGAATATTCCTAGCAATATTCCTAATTATCTTAATTATCTTTAATTTAATGATTATTTGGCGATAAATCACATTTATCCTAAGTTTGATTAATTGAATATTTTCATATTTAATTAATTAGATTTAATATCTTGCCACTTAATTGTATAATTAAATTTAATTCTATCTATTATTAATTGTATTATTTAATTTTGACAATAAATCTAATATCTTATGAATAATTGATTAAATTCTTATTTAATTAATTAAAGTAAGTTGTCATTATTTAATAATATAGTTTTTAATAAAAGTTTGATTAAATAATTGATTAACCCATAAATCAATTATTTATTTTCAAAAATCAGTTAAGTTGAGCATAAATCACTTTATTTAATTAATTAATTCATAATTATTATGCACATTCAAAAGAAACAGTTAAACCCCAAATTAGAAAATCAATGCAAAGTGTTGACTTTTTAGAACTCAATGTTAGGCCATTTTTCTGTCACAGCAAAATCCTTTGAAAATGGCCTATTCCTTGCATGTTTTGTTAAGTTATCCCATCCTACTGCACAGTTTTGATTTGCAAAAAAAATCCATAGTGTTTCATGGTGTATGCCCTTAGCCCCTGGTAGTTTATTGTGTCACCTTGCTCCAGTCCAAATTGCACGTGCTGATTCGCAAAATCCAGAAAGTTATTCAAATTTCAAAGTCTGCAGGAAACAATTTCAAAATCTGCCACAATGTCAAAAACCCACAGTGTTTTTCAAAAATCCATGATGTTTTCGGTCTGTGTGAAAACCCTCGTTGTTTTCAACCTGTGCCTTCCAGCTTTTGTGCAGCTACCTTTCGGTCTGTCGGAAATCCTATGTGTTTTCGATCTTTCACCGAAAACCCTGTGTGTTTTCGACCTTGCATTTCTTCTTTTCTACCGGCACTCCATGTTCATCAGTCTTAACCATGCAAGTCTGACTAGATGGTGGGCCCGGGTCTTCAAAGGCTCTTCCTAATTGGATGTCGCATGGCCACATGTTAGACTTTTTTGACATGCGATCATGTGAACGCTTGCCACCTGTCCATGTGGGTCCCTGTTTTGTTCAACTGCCTGGCGGTTTACTTTGCCTTAGTGCGCAAGTGCGATCAATGATGGGACCTAGTTTCTGGATGAATCAGAGGATCCTGACGTGTCAGAGCATCAATGGTTGTCATTAAAGCGTGAAGGATTTGTTAGGGCTATGCGCTTTTGCGACAACCATCCAATCCTCTGAAAGGGTAAGGCTTCTTTGGCAGTGGTCCCGAAGGTGGTGATGTGGCAGCTTGTGATTGGCTGTTGCATGGTCACATAGCCCAATTTTTGGCTATGCGATCATGCGATCGCTTGCCACGTGTCCCTGGGGCCCGGTGGCAGGTGGTGATGTGGTAGCCTAGGGTTGGATGTCGCATGATCGCATAGCCCAATTTTTGGCTATGCGATCATGTGACCGGGTCCCATGTGGTGTTGGGGCCCGATGGCAGATGGTGACCGTTTATTTTCAATTTTTGATTTGCAGTGACCAATGGTACCAAATTTTATGGTTTTCTAGCTGTTTCTTGATCTGGTTGGTGAAGGCTATACCCTAGTTGTCTATAGCTTGTTGCAACCCATTTTTGGTTCCCATGGTAGCTAGTGGTATAAAGTGTCAAAATTTTGACTTGTTCAGGGTTCCATTCTATTTGGTTCCAGTGGGAAATAGAAGGCTCTGTCATGTTGCATGTAAGCTAAATAGAATTTTTGGAAGTCTTTTGCAGGTTATTAAAGTGGTTTGATCTCTGTCTTACTTTGATCATGTACATGACTCATTATACTTAATGTAAGTTTTTCATGCTTCCAAGTCTCTCTTTGGTGTCATTCTTGTGAATCTTGGATTTTCTGATCCATTGCATAGGGTTCCCTTTGCATATGTTCTTGTCTTTAGTTTTTGGTCTAGGATCAGGTGAAATATACTTTAGAGGGGACATAGATTCAGTCTTGCTTGTCTACAGAAGGATCTTATAAGTAGTGGATGGGCTGGAATGTTTATATTTATGGCTATGAGTCTTTGACAAACAGATGGTTCATGTTCTCATCGTTTGTATGTGAGGTCTACCCAATGGATAATGGCACTGATCAAAGGATATTATATTTAGTGGAGTCCAATGTTTGATGGGTTTTGGCTATTTCTTGCATCTCTATA
Source organism: Chamaecyparis obtusa (assembly GCA_027943335.1). Lineage (NCBI taxonomy): Eukaryota > Viridiplantae > Streptophyta > Pinopsida > Cupressales > Cupressaceae > Chamaecyparis > Chamaecyparis obtusa. The sequence continues at coordinate 468,720 of BSBK01001420.1, read as the reverse complement.
TATCAATACCATCACTAGTAATACCCTTCACAAGACCATTTTATCCTACATAGTAGAGTTGATTCAATGAATGTCTGGTTAGCATTTAGCAATCCTTTACTATGATTTGCTTTATGAATCCAAAAGTATAGGGTGTGTAGTGAGTTTGAATTTTGTCTGGATTAGGTGCACCCACCTTGGTTTTGCAGAGCCAGAAGCAGAAGAGGGCATATTAAGTCCCGATAGTTGGTCCAGTTACCCTAAGACCTCATTACATTTTGGAGTTAACCATTCCTAAAATCCATCTGAGGGTATATTGGCAGCCTTATGGCATAAGAGTTTTCAAACACCAACAAGATGGCGACTCCACTGGGGAGGCCATTGGAAAGAGTCAAATACAAAAGCAAAGCGTTTGCTAAAATTTTCTCACCTAGTTGTGAGTGGCAGCTCTAATTTTCTCTGTTTGATCAGTGTTCCTTTTGATAAACAATGAGTTACTTGGAGTTTTATATTGGTTGGGAGCGACTCTACATTGCAAAGTCTGATGGAGTTTCAAGGTGAGCTCAAGATCTACCCTGCCTTCCAGTCAACAAAGTTTTCTGCTACAAAACTTCTAGGTATTTATGATTACAATGTTTCCCTATCAAGTATTTAGTGCTAGTATAAAGGGAAGAATGAGATAAGATGAGTGGCTCTCATCTTGCATTAAATGAAATGAATAATCAGGGGAGAAGCCAGTCTAGGCTGCTTGGTTTCCTCAGGTTGGATAGGCCTTTGGACTATGTTCTTCCAGGGTCCCCTCACTCTTTTCCTAGTGAGCTTTTGGGTTTGATTCCTACCTTTGATTGTAAGTTTGATTCAGCAGTCAGACATGTCCTAGCATTCTATAGATTTATTATAGAATATTAGATTTTGGATGAGGATGTTAGCATGATATTTTTTGGGAGATCCCTCAAAGGGGTTGCATCTAATTGGTATCTAAATCTGCCCCCAAGATGCATTTCTTCTTTGACTGAGTTTAAGTGGTTGTTTTTAGAGGAGTTTGTTGATGATGATGAATGGAAAAGGTTGCAAAGAGACCATCAGCAAAAGGGGAATGAATGTTGTATTCCAGAGCAATCCATTTCTAGTGCTGAGGGTACTTCTTTTGATAAGTCTTTGTCAGAGGAGTATTCAGATTGTGGCAGTGAGCAGGAATCATGGTCAAGGTGTACAGGATCCTCCATTCATTCAGAAATGTCTGAATATGATTTTAGTGGCTATTCAGGTGAGGATGATGAAGGCAGTGATGTTGATGTGTCCTTATGTGAATCAGATGAGGCATGGGAGGAAGAGAGTAATGGTGGAAGTGAACACTCCTTCAGTAAGGAGTATGAAGACAAAGAAGTGGTGTTTGAATGTGATATCAGTGAGCCTTCATATGGTTCTGATTTTGCTTCATGTGTTGTGAGTCTCCATGAGGTTGAGATGGGTATTGATTTTAAAGTGTTTTCTAATGCTTTATATGATGAAGAATTTGACTGTCAGCCCACTTTTTGTCATGATGTTCAACATGGTGCATTGCATGGAGTTATCAATCCTCTATTTGAAGAACATGTGGAGGTCCCAGATTCAGTTAAATCAGGATGCCCATTTTCCATCTGTGGGTATCAATCTAACTATTCATTTGAGGTCCATCCGGTTGCACCTAGGGAAATGCAAAGACAGGGTCTAGATGAGGCCTTTCTACAGGCAGAATATGAGTTCTTTGTGTTTCCAATTCATAGCATGCATGAGTCAGTAGATGAAAATCAATTTTAGTATAGTGGTGCTGATCATTAGCATGCTGAATCTTTTCTTCATAGTGAGCAAGGAGAAGAGAGTGCAAAATTTTTTTACATGCACTATGAAGATAGCTACTTTGTTCTTCCTGATATGCTGGTTGAACATTTTGACAAGCCTATGGAGACATATGAAAATACAATGTCTGGTGTTCCTCATGAAGGAAGAAATGAAAATCAGATTTTTGACAGAGGCAGGAGTTAACTCATGTTTGTTGTTGTGGGTTTTTGTAAAAAATGTACACTCTGTAAATATCTTTCCCTTTCTTGTTGTGTGCTTTTCCTTCTTGTTCCCTACATTTTTTGAGTTCCCTATTTTTGTCCAATGGTTGGTCTACTCTCCCAGTGATTTTGAATTCTTGTCATGCCTGCAAGAGACATGCATCCCCAACTAGAGCCACTGTTAGGCCATTTTTCTGTCACAGCAAAATCTTTTGAAAATGGCCTATTCCTCGCATGTTTTGTTAAGTTATCCCATCCTGCTTCATAGTTTTGATTTGCAAAAAAAATCCATAGTGTTTCATGGTGTATGCCCTTAGCCCCTAGTAGTTCATTGTGTCAACTTGCTTCAGTCCAAATTGCACGTGCTGATTCGCAAAATCTAAAAAGTTATTCGAGTTTCAAAGTCTGCAAGAAACAATTTCAAAATCTGCCATAGTGTTGAAAACCCACAGTGTTTTTCAAAAATCCATGATGTTTTCGGTCTATGTGAAAACCCTCATTGTTTTCGACCTCTGCCTTCTGGATTTTGTGCACCTACCTTTCGGTCTGTCAGAAATCCTATGTATTTTCGATCTTTCACTGAAAACCCTGTGTGTTTTCGACCTTGCATTTCTTCTTTTCTGTCGGCACTCCTTGTTCATCAGTATTAACCGCGCAAGTCTGACTGGATGGTGGGCCCGGGTCTTCAAAGGCTCTTCCTGATTGGCTGTCGCATGGCCGCATGTCAGACTTTTCTGATATGCGATCATGCAACCGCTTGCCACCTGTCCATGTGGGTCCCAGTTCTATTCAGCTGCTTGGCGGTTTACTTTGCCTTAGTGCACAAGTGCGATCAATGGTGGGACATGGTTTTCGGATGAATCAAAGGATCCTAACATGTCAGAGCATCAATGGTTTTCGTTAAAGCGTGAAGGATTTGTTAGGGCTATGTACTTTTGCGACAACTGTCTGATCCTCTGAAAGGGTAAGGCTTCTTTGGCAGTGGTCCCGGAGGTGGTGATGTGGTAGCCTATGATTGGTTGTCGCATGGTCGCATAGCCCAATTTTTGGCTATGCGATCATGCAACTGCTTGCCACGTGTCCTTGGGGCCCGGTGGCAGGCGGTGATGTGGTAGCCTAGGATTGGTTGTCGCATGATCGCATAGCCCAGTTTTTGGCTATGCGATCATGCGATCGAGTGCCACGTGGTGTTGGGGCCCGATGGTAGATGGTGACCATTTATTTTCAATTTTTGATTTGCAGCGACCAATGGTACCAAAATTTATAGTTTTTTGGCCTTTTCTTGATCTGGTTGGTGAAGGCTATACCCTAGCTATCTGTAGCTTGTTGCAACCCATTTTGGGTTCCCATGGCAGCTAGTGGTATAAAGTGTCAAAATTTTAACTTGTTCAGGGTTCCATTCTGTTTGGTTCCAGATGGAAATAGAAGGCTCTGTCATGTTGCATGTAAGCTAAATAGAATTTCTGGAAGCCTTTTGCAGCTTATTGAAGTGGTTTGATCTCTGTCTTACTTTGATCATGTACATGACTCATTATACTTAATGTAAGTTTTTCATGCTTCCAAGTCTCTCCTTGGTGTCATTCTTGTGAATCTTGGATTTTTTGATCCATTGCATAGGGTTCCCTTTGCATATGTTCTTGTCTTTAGTTCTTGGTCTAGGATCAGATGAAATATACTTTAGAGGGGACATAGATTCAGTCTTGCTTGTCTACAAAAGGATCTTATAAGTAGTGGATGGGCTGGAATGTTTATATTTATGGCTATGAGTCTTTGACAAATAGTTGGTTCATGTTCTCATCGTTTGTATGTGAGGTCTGCCTAATGGATAATGGCACTGATCAAGGGCTAGTATATTTAGTGGAGTCCAATGTTTGATGGGTTTTGGCTATTTCCTGCATCTCTATATATCAATACCATCACTAGTAATACCCTTCACAAGACCATTTTATCCTGCATAGTAGAGTTGATTCAATGAATGCCTAGTTAGCATTTAGCAATCCTTTACTATGATCTGCTTTATGAATCTAGAAGTATAGGGTGTGTAGTGAGTTTGAATTTTTTCTGGATTAGGTGCACCCACTTTGGTTTGCAGAGCCAGAAGTAGAAGAGGGCATATTAAGTCCCTATAGTTGGTCCAGTTACCCTAAAACCTCATTACATTTTGGAGTTAACCATTCCTAAAATCCATCTGAGGGTATATTGGCAGCCTTATGGCATAAGATTTTTCAAACACCAACACTCAACATCCTTTTGGAGTTCAAAAAGCTGATCTAAACTCTAATTTGAGTTAAAAAGTTGTTTTTGCATGATTTGCATGTTTTTGTGAATTAAATTATCTTTATTATCAGATAACTCAAAAAACAAGCTGAGTTAATCTGAGTGATTTATAGCTTTTTTCCATGCACCTCTAAAGCCCTCAATTTCTATAAAATCAAGGCTCGGCTTTTCATAATTCATCTCATAATTTTGCAAGCTTACTTTGCCAAAGTCATCTATGAATTGCACAACTATTTTGAAGAATTAGAATTTGGAGAATCAAAGCTTATTGCGAATCAAGGCTATTGTGAGATCAATTTGTTTTTTTTACATTCATTTAGATTCTTTTTCATATCATTGTCAGATCATTTTAGCATATCAATTTCCATAGTAGCATAGATTCCATATCAAGTTTATCATTCATATTGCATAGAAAATCCAAAAAAATAGCTTAATTGCATTCAATTCATATCTAGATCAATTGTATTCAAATCCTTCGTTTAGGTGTCGTCTAGGTCACTGATCTCGATAACAATCTGAGAACATCAATCTCGCACCTATTAGAAGGCAGTAAATTGCTTGGTTAGATTAGATTTCAATTTTGCATGATTTTATTTTTGCTAACCTCTAATATTTTACTGAAGTGTTGTGTCTACAGATCAGGTACAATTTTCACACACACAATAGGTTCTTCATGGCAATCGATCTCATTTTGTAGAATAGCCATATTTTTCCTTTCAACCAGTAATTTCTTCAGTCCTTCTCTAGCTTGATTAAACTGTTCAACAAACATCTACATTTGTATCTTCTGATTCTCAATAGTCTTATCAACCTTATATCTCTCCATGACTTAAATCTTTACCCTTTAGTGGTTAAACAGTTCAATAAGAGAACTGTGCTCTGATACCAAATGTTGGAATTAGGAGAGATAGGTACTAAGAGGGGAGGGGTGAATCAGTGCCTTCAAAAACTTTACTTGTAAACTTTTCAGATCTATGACTATAAACAGTGATAACCTTGCAAAATAACTTGTATCTAATTGCATGTATCAATCATCCATGTTTAACTTATGAAAGTAAACAACATGAAATCAAAATAGCAATCACATAACACAAGTATTTTGGTAACGCAGAAACCCTTGTTAGAAGGTAAAAACTGTGGTAAGGATGACACCCACAAATTCTTCACTACTATAGATAGAAAAGGTTTGCTTGTTAGGGCTACAAGTTTTGATCACTTCTGGTGATCTTACTCTGTTAAAAGTAACATGTTAGATCAACTAGATCTACCTAGTTATAAGATTTTAACAACACTAATGAATTGTGTACTCGGTTAAGAGATTTACATAAGACTGTTAAGTCTACTCTGTTAAGAGATTTATCCTAAAACTCTATTACAATTTTTAGAAAGCAATAGGCAATTATCTGCTAATTGACAACTCAATTATCTGATACAGATCTATAAGTTCTGAATCTATTTCACATTTACTATGATGAATATCTACTCTGAAGTGCTCAGTAGCCTTTTTTGATTCTGCTTAATCTGATATCCTTTGTAATATGCTCTGTTAACTGATAGACTTGAAGTTAGGAAAGTGCTTCAAGTTTCTCCTTGATTCATATATCTGTTCTCACATCAGTTCACATCACAAATGATGTAAACATACTTTTATATAGCGATTTGCTTTTTCCGCTTTAACAAAATTAGGTTACACAACTTAGTCATAACCCTAAGACCTACGGTGTACAAAAATGACCTAGATTAGACTATTACATAAGATATACATTGCATTTAATGAATATCATAACAATAAATGTTCCTCGATCTTGGTAAAACATTTTTTGATCTGTTGTAACCGTTTGCATAGAAGAATGTTTCATTTCAGATTACTATGCCATTTTCTGTGATCCTCAGTAAACACTGTATAAATTGCTCGGTGTATACTGTGACACTCGGTGTTTACTGTCTGTCGGTGTTGATGATGTTGTTGCTCGGTAAACTATGTAGTGCTCAGTGTGTAAGCTTTACCGACTAGTCTGTCTTGCTTCTAGTTACTATATTGCTCAATCTAAGTGACCGACTGATATCTTTGATAACCTTTGATACTAATGACAACCTTGAATGTTCAATAGAGATAACAGTTGCAATATCCAAGCTCAAGTGTTCAAGAATCTTCTCCAAAATTGCTCTCCAAACCTGCAGCATAACAATACAAAAATCTTCTATCTCTAAATGAGAAAGAGATGACTCCTTATAAAGGAAAGCGGATGGTCAAGATTAAGAGGCAAAAATAAATGAGCAATGGTGGAGATTAAATCTTGGTTGATCCATGTGCTCAAGATTCTTTAAGAGACAAAAAGATGAAAAAGAACCACCTCTTAGAAGTATGTGCAATCAAAGTGGAGAGAAAAATGGATTCTTATTTATTATTTATTTATTTTATTTCCTTTTTCAACATAAAGAGATATTTTAAGTGGGGATTTTATTAAAAGAGGAATTTTATTTTAATAAGATGATTTTATTTAATTAAAAGGGAAGTTTTTCTTTTAATTAAATGAGGCTTAAGATAAAATGATAAAACCTTAGGAAATATTAAAATATTTAAATTAATTACGATTTGATCAAAGAAATTGATTTGAATTAAAAATATTGCAAAACATTGATTCAGGAAATTGATAAATTGATGAATGGGGGCCCAAAGTCTAGGCGACCCTTTTAGGGTGCATACAATATGTTGGCTAGCTCCTGAATCAATATACCATGCATTACTTGAATCACCTTGAGTAACTAAAGAAGCTATCATTATATGATGATCACCCTCTTCTTGATAAAAATTTGATTGCCTTCTTTGATTAAATCTCCTTTGTGATTTCTTAAAACATTGATCATTTTTATGTCCTTCTTGTCCACAGTTATAACATATGATAGCACTTTATCCTTTGAAATTATTTTTGTAACTTCTCTATTCATTTTGTGGCCTTTGATAACTTTTTCTATTGTGATTATCTCTTGGTTGATTCCACTTCCTTTGATTATTTCTATATTGATTCTCTTGATTTGTTCTTTGATTTTGATATGATCTACCTTGATTATAATTCTTATATTTTTCTCTAGCTATAAATGCTTGACTCTTTCTAGACACACTTGTAAAATTTTTAAGTCTTTCTTCTTCATTCAACAAAGCACCATACACTTCCTCTAATTTGATATTTTCAAAATTTTCAGTTAGTTCCAATGTACAAATGAAATTATTGTACTCATCTGGAAGACTTTCAATTAAAAAGTCTACAATTTCAGTCTTTATACTCAACCTTCATCATTGCAAGTTGATTTCTTAAGTTTTTTAATTTAGCAATATGATCATTCATGCTATCTCCTCCTTTCATTTTCAAATGAGTTAACTGTCTCTTAATGTCCATCATTTTTAACTTGCTAGTTCTTTCATACATTGTTTTCAAAGTTTCCCATATTTCCTTTGTTGTTTTAAAATTTTGAACATAAGGCCTAATACCTGTACTAATTTTCCATAAAAGTGTAGCACATACATTCAAATCTATTTTATCCCATTTTTCATGTTTTCTTTGATCTGTAGGTTTATCTTCTGTTGCTATTTCCCATAAACCTTTCATTTGTAAAATTAACTCCATCTCACATTTCCAACTAGCATAATTATCTAGCCATCTAATTTTTCACTAACCACAATATTAGAGTTCTCAGAGGCAACCATATTAGAAACACACAATAACACTCCCAAACACACAAACACCAAGCTTGTCACAAATATTTTGCCTCGATGTTGGCCTTCCTATGAGCCAAACAAACAAAGACTTCAAAATAACTTATTGATTACATGAATTAAGAGAGCTTCACCAAACTCTTCACTTCAAAAAAAAAGTCACCACTTTCCACTTTTCATAACCACTTTATACTATGAAATCACAAATCTTTGCATTTTTAATCCATAATCACACATAAGAAGTCCCTCTTCAACTTATCTAAAATAAATAAAAGACCATTGGCTTTTTCTAAAGGGCATTCAACACTCTAAAAGTTGACATTCTCACCATCTTATTTATAAATGTTTTTCAACAACACCCCCAAAATAGAAAAACTTAATCAATATGCCCCAAACATCAACTTGCCCTTCCCATATTTCACAGCTCAAAGATTTATTTGACCGATACTCTATCCTCCAAATAAAAGCCTTTCACAAACTAAAAAAGACTATTTCAGCTGCATCAATACACACTTATTATATGATCTCTGTCAAATAATCACATTCAGCTTGCAGTCAAACTCACCTTCAACACTTTCACTTGTTGAGCCACGCAGATGGTACTAGATTCAGCAGCTTCTGTAAATGCGCACTGTAATGGGGCAGCTTTCCAACAACACTCTCCTACCAGCTTCAATCTTCAAAGTACCTCTCACCATTTCTTACTCATGGCTCTGATACCGTGAGAAAAACTGAACACACTCAAACATAACACAACACTTCTCAAAATTTAGTGCTGCAATACCAGGCCCAGACATTCTATTTATAAGAAAATATACAATAAATGCACAAAAAACTCTAGACTATAGTTTGTTGCAATATTAATGAGCTTAGTTGGCATGGGCGGCTGTAGTCAGCTGTGGTCGACTGTAGACTGCTGCACATGCATTTTGTCTGTGCCCACATCCCAAAGTTGTTGGGATAATTAATTTATTTCAACAAGAGGCAGCTAAGAAGGATTAGAGACAACGGCTGTAGAACCACTAGATATGATAAAACACAGCCCAAAAAATTGAAGCAAAGCGCCAAGCCTTAAGTTGCAAAAGTGTGATAACAACAAAAACAAAAGCCAGCTTGTAAGGACGGTGAACGGATTCTAGTTCAACCCATTTTTGGTGCTCTGCTTATCAAAATTGGGGACATCCTTTAGGTAACAACCATGAAACCTAAGAGTCTTCAAGATAGAATTGTCTTCTGTCAGTTTGGTTCAGTCAATCTACGCCAAGGTTGATGTTAAGAGTGCGTACATACCCAAAAAGACAGTTCAAAAATTAAAATTGTCACGGGGAGAGTCCTTACGAAGTTCTGTGCTACGACTGGAGGCTGACAAAAGGGTTTTAACAAAAAATCCCTTAAGGGTTGCCATGGCAAGGTCATAGGCATAGGGGGAAGTATAAAAGTAAGAGTATTTGTGGTACTGGTAATATCATAGACTACCAATTGCACCATATTTTTTTTTTGGAAAAGGGTACTTGCCCTAATAAGCCTGTACTTTGGCTCATACTTTTTCGCGCTCTCCTGGCTATCATAAATCAATCCAAATCTGGTAGATTTCTCCCCTACAAATCGGGTTCTGAATCCAGAAACAAAAATAGTTTGGGGATCTCTAACTTTGTAAAGCTTTGCTAGCTTATCCTTGAGCTCAACCTTCGATACACACAAACAATCAATCGAAGCCCAGATACAAAACAAACCTAGATACCTCAAATATTCAACCAAATGACATACTCGTGGAATAAATTCAAAGCCACAAACGCAACAAAGGTGATGAATCCATCCTATGGAAAACTCAAAGAAAAGAATAAAGGAGCCTACCTTATAGACATTTGGCCTGCCAGGATGCAGAACATCAATCACCCGTAATTAAGAACAGAAAGGAACAAAATGCAATAATTAGATACTTGATAGATCCGAGAGCAATACCCATGACAAGGTTCTTTTCAGAAAAAGGGAAAACATAAACTGGGAACTGAAAACATTTCAAAATGCTTCCTTTCGAGAAGCCTGTCGGTCATAAACTTCCATGTTCTCACTGTAACAGCCTTACCATCTGCCATTATTGATAAAAAATCTCAAGGCTCTAGCGTTCTCACCGTTTTAGTAAAAAAGAAGTACAATATAGATCTGTAGAATGAGCAGAGGGAACGCAAAGTGAATAGGACTATCGCCTTGCCATGCTCCTTTAGACGCAGTCTTCATCAACACATTTACTGAGATATCATTCCCTGTGGCAGCACCTTGTGCTAAAATGTGATCCATTGTTTTTATTACTCCAAAATGAATGGCAGAATTATCTACAAAAAATATCACCATTTTCGCTCAATTGCGAAGAAGCTTAAATTTCAGTGCAAGCTACCTATTTGTAACAAATTACTGAATTTGCATGCAATATAATGAATGGTTAGTCACACTTGTCCATTTTTAGGCTAAGAAAATCAAATTCTCACAACAACCAGCATCCGCCTCAGGGGAGATATTGATGGCTTGGAAGAAAAGGGCTCGCGAGAATCAGACCACAGACATGTTTTGTATAAGGAAATCCCACCTCTGCTGCTCAATCTTGCTTTTTCATCACATACCTGTCGATCTCTATTTAAAGAAATTGGGGGAAGATCTTATTTTTTTCTAGGGTTTCGAATGCGATATTGCCAGAATTCTTTCCTTGATTAAATTCCCGTATAAGTGATCGTATTTGCAAAGGGTAAAATCAAAACGGCTACGCATCCCCGATGATCAGAATTTGATTGTTACCTATATAAACCATTTAATGTTTTTATCTACATTCTGCACCAGCCCTGCAACCAACTGATCGAGACCTTGTAGCATACGCCTTCTCTGGCATCATAAATTTAAAAATGTTACCTATCATTCTGCCACCGAAGACATAGGCCAATTACAGAATGATTTTGAATTAATATCTGCTTTAACTAATATGCAGCTTTAGTGATATAATTAACAACAGAAAATAAATTGTGAGGAAGGATGTATTTTGATTGACTGCTGAAGCTTAGTTTAATCACCGTTTAAGAACTGTCCCCTCTGGTATAGTTTCTGCCATATGCATGGCAGAAACTAATAAGACATATTTCAAATTTAAGGACAACATTCTAGAACATTTAACTACTCGATCTAGTTTACTTTCAATAAATAAAAGCAAGCTTGATAGTAGTATTGTAAAAATAGTAATACTTCATTAATATTAATTCTACCCGTGAGCTATCGATCCTCCTGAGATTTCTGATCTGTAGATTTGAAAACATAGTCCATAGACAGACACACACAATGCTAAAATGCTACAGAAACAATGTTTTAACACCCAAAAGAATTTCTTTATTGTATTTCCAGCACAGATTACATTTTGCAGACTACCAATAGTTTTTACTTGGCTGCTTCTAACTTTTGACAACTTTCTCTGATTCTTTTTAATTTTTTGAACAACAATCTTTTGTAACAAATCTTCAACTTTGCATGCCCTCTAGTATTTTTTCTGCTTCTGTAAATTTTCAAGTAATTTACAAGTCTAGATATACTTGTCAAATTGGTTCGGATATCAAATGAAGAATTTAAAAATAATAAATAAATATACAAATTGCCTAAAGACACATAAATCTTTCTGTTCCAAGAAACCTTCTTAAGCACGTAATAAAAAATTAGCAGATCAATGACGAGAAACAATGAATTCATTACAATAGCCTTAATAAATAGAAATCTTGAACAAATACTAAAAGTATAAAAATCTATCATACAGCTCGATACAATGCAATAATATTCAAAATCCATACTACAAATATTTATTTCTAACTCATAAAAAAAAGTCATATTCACAAATGAAAACTGCACATATAATTCTAATGAAATAATGCAACCAGAAGAGAAATTACGGTGCTAACCTAATACTCGTGGGTTAGCCTTACAATATATTTAAACTTCAAATGTTGTCCTCGATAACCTGTTTTTCTTGTGCTTTTCTCTACTCTTCTGCTCTTCTTTATCTCTCCATTCTTTAACTCTCCCCTTCATTTCCTCTTTTCTTCTGTTATCTTCCTCTTCCTTCTCCCTGATGGTCTTATCCTCCACCTTCTTTGTCACAGCAGAGTCGGACTGTTCTCCAAAGCCCATATGACCCAGCAACACCCACAACTGCGTCAGAAATTGTCCACCAGTAGCGAGGCATTCTGCATGGAATGCTACCTTGTTGTAAACAGCAATGTATAAAAGCAAAGATGTCCAATAGTCAGCTAATATTCTCCAAATCTCGTTTTTCTTCTTATTCAGGAGCTTGCGAGCTAGTTTTGTGCCTTTGCCTAGGCTACTGCCTCTTACGTATTTTTCCAAGCCTTGTGCATTTTTGTAATGGCCATTCACAAGATTAACCATTTCGTAGTGAAGTTTCATGTAAGCTTTTCTTCCAGTGTCTGGGTGGAGAGGCAAAAGATTAGGGTGTGAAAGCAGTAGATAAGCACAATACCTGGACAAAGTCTGACTCAAATCAAAATTGTCACTATTCTGTGCTTTATCTTTTGCGCATACTTCTGTAGCTATGTGCCATGCAAGAATGATGTCATCCAGTTCCAAATTTGAAGCCCACTCGAGGTCTCTATGTTCACAAAAACAGTGATGAGGGGCATAAACCCTTTCTCTGCATCTTGCAATGTCTTCCTCCGGTGAACATACAACTCTTAGCTTTTCAAAAATAAATTCCTTGAGGCGCGGTGGAATAGTTTTCATCTCGATGCGTCTTGCTCTGATGTAGAAAGGCACAAAAAATTCAGGCGTCTTCCATATACAGCAGGACCTAGTCTTTACGCAGGTATCTATCACGCTATACTGCTGAATTTCGTTCTTCCAATACCGATTCCCCAACAGTTTTCCCACCAGATTCCGAGTAATGCATAGTAAGAACATAGTAGTCTCGATTATCTTCAAGATGCACTTGTGAAGGCAACCTTCTTGACGCCTACTTTTGATCTTGGAACAAATCAACCACACCATGGTCCCATCGGATACGAGGATTCTGCACAACTGAAAGAATTCCACAGAAAATGCTCCAGAAAGAAGAACATACATTACAATTCGTTGCGCTCGGTTGAATAAATTATCTTCGACTCTGGTGAATATCAGAAAGCCAGCACCTGCCAGCAAAGAAGAGCCGAGGAACCGTATCACTACAGCCGATAGGCTGAATGCAATGAGGCTCGATTTGAGAATAGGAAATCATACATAAACTTCAATTCCATCTCCACTATCCTGAATAATTCGGCGTACGATAGACGGCCACGAATAAACAACTTTCTGGATTTTGCCCGAACACCTTCATGAAAATAAAGACCCACAAACCTCCTCTTATACATCTTGAACAATACATAAGACAAACAGAGCATGTAGTCCTCTGTTGGTTCATTGTTCTCCTGTTCCCTGACATCTTGAATGGTTACTATACCTCTTTTTTTCATCCATGTCGGGCTCCAGCTTATATCTTCGTCCTTCTCACTCCGAAGCCTTCTCCAGCTCCAGGTTGTATGTTCGTCTTCCTCACTCTGAATCTTATCATAAATTTGCTTCTCCCCCATGAGTGGCTACATATAAATTTCCTCTTCATCATTCACTTCCCCTGCTATTCCTGCTCTCTCCTTGGCTATCTCCTCTTCGTGCCTCATTAACACATAATTTGTCTCAGAAGAACTCACAATTCGAGAGTAGCTGGCGAATGCCAAGGCAGCAGTTCTTTCCGCATACTTGGAACTTCCTACAATTATTAAGAGAATGGCGGCAACCCGTAGATGCCCTGCAAACGCAGATGCATATATAACATAAGCTGTTACTAGAACTTGATACACCATGTATAAACCATGTCTTAACCAAAGTTCATTGTCAGCCGTAGAGTAAGCAGTAATTGCATCAGGGCCGCCGAGATGGAGGAGCAAGAGAGGAGCCAATATCCCATATGTCTCATGACGAGCATAATGCATCATGTTACCTAGGGCAGAGATGGCCACTGCATCAGCAGAAATGTAAGCCACCCAGACAAAAAAACGCAGAGTTAAGCTTGAGCTTCGATATCTCCGAGCACCACAAATAATTAGGAAAAACTGAAGCAGCATGCTAAGTAGCACTAGACCTCTTATCAACCAGTCAAGAGGAATCGTAGAGACATAGCTTACCCAAGATTGTAAACCCATGCCTGCGAATGAAAGAATCAACAAAACCTCGGCTGACCAAACTGCTCACCTTGTATCTCATCCTATGCTTTATTTTATAGATGCGAAATTCATTCTCAATTTTAAACTTGTTTAAAAAATTTGCTTTTTCAATTAGGTCTTCAGCAGTGGGAACAAACAAAACACTTACAGGTTTTTTCGTGAGTATTTTGATTAGGTTTGGGCTGATGTGCCATCGATAGCAGGCATCTCAACAAATTCTGGTGACGAGGAAAAAATTGTGTTTTATTAAGTTGAAAAAAACAATACCACGTGTTTAATCAATGGCAGATTCCTCGGCTGTCATTAACAGTAAGAATTTGTCTAAATCATTATTTATTTTTATTTTTAATACTTTTGTTGCCCGAGCTACCGAAGGGTCTCATGGAGTAGGTATTGATCATGTGGAGTTTATTTTTTGTTGCAATAGTTTTGTTAGAAAAATCGTCTTAGAATTTATTTTTAAATATTTTTTAATACAATTTGTAAGGTTAGGTATTAATAGTTGTCCAAAAAATGTAGTCAATGTTAGATAACAAAATATTCATTATCAAAACAATTGAATAAAGTTTTGATTAGATTAGCATGGGAAGGGTTGAGACTCATTACAAAGTTCTTATGAAGACAAATATGATGAATCTCACTAGGACTGATATTAGCAATGAAAAAAGGATAAAAACCTTTAGAGCATAATAGAAAAACATTAGAAACAAATTAAATTGGTGAGGGACTAGCCAACAAATTAATTATTAATAAGAAAATTTAATCCCTTTGCTACTTGACTTTTCTTCTATACCATCTCCAGTTGCTCCTTAGAGAGGACATATTTCGAAACCTAATCCCCCATAGTTTCATCAACCTAGGTGGGGAAGTTAGGGAAATCAATTAAATAATTTTGTATTTTGTGAGCTAGATGCAGTCGACTACTAGGAGTTATAAACATTGCTTCTCTCCTCCTCCTTTTCTTTCCAATGCTCTAGCTCCTGTTGTCAAACTCAAATAGTAAGGGTCATGTTGTTAGCCGAGACTTGAGTAGTCTATCAACTCTCCTTAATGTCATTCATTATGATCTCCTATTTGGTTTCTATGTCACCACTTTAGTTTCCAGCTAGGCATTCTTGTATTCTTTCTTGATATTTTAATTTCCTTTCTTATAACCCTGCATCTTTTGAAGGTGTCTGCCATTATTCTAGTTTGTTCCCACACCTTTTTATATTTCATCACTCCAATTTCCAACTTGGGGCGCTTGGCTTCTTTATTGATGCTTTTAATTTCTATTGCTATTACCCTCTATATTTCAAAAGTATCTACCAATATTTTACTTTGTTCTCACTCCTTGTTAACGCATTTGAATAAAGTTAAATAAAGACAATTTAAAGAAATATTTAATTTTGTTGAAGTAGTCATATGTCATATATTATATTCATATTGTGTGTACATGTTTGAAATGAAATTTGTTCCATTCTAAAATAATAATGGATATGTTTTATATTAATTATGATTAATATCTTACTATTAATAATAAGATTTAATATAACAAAATATAACCCTCTAAAAGTAATGTTATATGCCAACCATCTCATAAGAAAAGATAGATATTATTCAATATGTCAATCAAGCAAGAAAAACTTGTAGTATAACCATGCTTAACATTAGTCCATTTAATATTTACAATATATAGAACAATACAAAATACAAAGTAGATTATAAGACTAGCCATTAGTTCCTCGTGGTACTTATGCATTCATTTAAATTCAAGTTTTAAATAAATTAACCAATTATTATTCAGCTTTTTGCTTTAGTTTAAAGATATTTTAAATATGGAAGAAAATGAAATGAATGTGGCACATTATAGAGTAGATGGTGAAATGTACTTGCAACAATCAAAGGAGATTGTAGAACCCCTTGTACTAGCATTTTCTTCTTCAACTACCCATAGCTTTTTAACATTTGTTTACCCATTTATTGACATGAAAAAGGTTCTATTTAAACTTCAAATCACTCTTTTTTACATCCATTTTGTTTTTATTTAGAGTGTTCATTGGAAATCTAGTCTGACTAACTTATTTAAATACAACTTATTTTTAACCAATATAATTAATAACAAAAAATAGAAGAAAATCATCATTAGTAATTAATTATTTTTTTGCTAAAACATTAAAATTATATGGTATGGTTATAATTAAAATATAATATATTAATTATTAATAATATATTATTTATAGTAAATTATTTATAATAAATTTATTATGTCATATTATATTATATTTAGTTTTAATTATTATAAATAGTATTATATAAAAATATGTATTATATCTTAATAACTATAATAGTATTTGTATTATACATATCAACAATTTCTGTTTTGTTGCTTCCTCCCTTGGGTTCTTTCCATGGGGCCTCCCTTGGGGGACATAGGGCTAGTTTCTTGTGTTTCCCTCTTGGATTCCATGCAAGCTGGTTTGATTGGTGTGCCCTTGGGATCCTCCTTGATCTCTCTTTCCACTCTGAAGTTAGGGTATGTTTCTCTAAGCCATGTTGTCACTTCTATTCCTACTACAAAGGTCTTGTCCTCCATGAAGTCCCCTATGGATCTTATCGTTGTTGTCCCTTCATCCTTGGGAGTTCCTATGGCTCAAAGTCAAGCTTCACAACCCTCTTTTGTAGATAAAGTTCTTGGTGTCCCTTCTCATTCATCAAAATCTAGTCCAACTCAGTTTGGGTATGATGTTTCCTACAAGATCAATGGACAAAATGTACAAGTCCCTGATAAGATTCTTGCTGACACAATTAATCAAATAGATCTTTCTCTTGTTGGCAAGTTCATTTCATTTAGGCCTTCCATTAACCATTTACATAAGTGGGCATTGAAAAAATGGTGCTTGAAAGGTAGTGTAAGTACTATCATGATGACTCATAGCTTGTTTTTGTTTAGCTTTGTGAATAAAGATGACCTTCTTTCTTTGTTGACTAATGGTCCATGGACCTTTGGAAGCAATCATCAAAATATCCTAGCCCTTTGTTAATGGAAACCAAGACTAGATCCACATAGTGATCTGGGGGCTTTGTCTCCTACTTGGGCACGTCTTCCAGGCCTACCCTTAGAATTCTAGAATATTAAAATCTTTAGAGGGATTACCAAATAGTTTGGATCTCTTCTGGCAGTTGATAGGGTTAATCAGTTGAAATCCCACCTCCTTTTTTCTTGTTTTTATGTTAATGTAGAGGTAAACATGTTGCTACCTACCTACATCACCTTGAAGTCAAAATATGGTTTTTGTATTCAGCATATGGAGTATGAAAATGAGGAGGTGTTCTACTAGATTTGTAAGAACTATGGCCATCTCATCAATTCTTGCAAGCTTCAAAAGGGGATCTCTCAACAACCTATCCCTGGAGAAGAGGCCATGTTGACAGCTGCTTCTTCTAAGATTCTGACCTCCTCACTGTATGTTGGACCCCTAGTGGGGGTCCCTTCTTCCTCTAAGACAAACCCTAAGGAAGTTAAGCTACCTACTAGGAAGGCCACCATGTCTGGGGTGGATTCAGAGCTTGGGACCAAAGGGATGTGTAACTATGAGTCTGGTGGGATTAGTAGGTCTACATGTGAGTTTTTGGAGCCCATCCCCAAGGGGTTTTTTTCAATCCTTAACCATTCCCAATAGGCGGTTCTGGATGAGGTGGTAATGTAGTTAAATATTAAATACTCTATGAAACATAACATTATGAGAAGGGGTTGGGGTTATCTCAGCCAAAACTGGTGGACCCTAGAGAAAAGTGTATTTTAGAATCTAAGGTTTATATGGAAAACCAAAATCTATTTTAGTCTCTTAGGTCTTATGTGGTCTGCTTGGGATCCACTAGTCTCAAGGAGAAACTTTCTATCTTGGGATTCTCCTCAACCCCCACCCAAGGTTCCCAAAGAGATCTTTGTCGATGATGACGAGGGTTTGAAATAGAATCTAGTAGAAGGAAAGGGAAAGAATAAAAAGAGACTTGATGTAGGTAACGAAGGAAAATAGGCTAGGCCTTCTAAAAAATAAAGTAGAGAAATGGACATAGATAAAGAGGTGGGTAGTGGTAAACAGAGGACTATAGATGGGTTCTGAACTCTTAATAAGAATAAAAAGTAGGAGGCCTTCTCTTAAGGGAGAAAGTTGTAGGTTCTTTATGAGGGATAATTTTTCTAGGTTATCTATCTTAGAAAAAATTTTCATGAAGATTCTATCTTGGAATTTGAGAGGCCTAAATAACCTCTCCAAACAATACATGTTAAAGTGTGCTATGAGTAGGAAATGATTTGAGAACATTGATGGTAAAATCTGGTTTAGTGCTCAGTGGGAGGCCTTTGAATCTGTGGGAGCGTTTGGTGGTCTTTCTACTCTATGGAATCTAGGTAAGGTTGTGGGTTCTCTCATTCATTCTTCGAGAAAAGTATGGTTACTTCCTTCCAAAATGTTGTCTCTGGCTAATCTTGGAATATGATTAATGTGTATGCTCCTAAAGTGCGTTCTCTAAGAAGATCCTTATAAGATTCTCTTACTATTATTATGGAGTGTAATGGTCAAGCTAAATGGATGTTGGGAGGATATTTTAACTCACCCTTGTACTCCTCAAAGAAATTTGGAGGAACATAAGATTTTAGTGAAATTATGGCAGACCTAGGGGATTTCCTTCTTGGTTTTGGTATGATGGATATTGATCTTCATGGTGTTAATTTCATGTGGTATAATAGAAGATAAGGTAGTAGCCTGATCTAGGTCAAATTAGATAGATTTACCTTATCCCCTAACTCGGCTAATGTTGCAAACCTCCTTCTCTATGCTCTTCCCAGAATTGGTTCAGATCATAATGCTTTGTTGTTAGATTTGAAGGATAGGAAAAAAGGTATTCTCCTTTTAGATTCAAAATAATGTGGATTTCCCACCTCGGCAAGTTAGATGGTTGGATGAAAAATGGTGGAAAACTCCTATTTCTAATTTTCCTATGATTAAGTTCTATTAAAAAAGCTCCAAATTATTAAAGAAAAAGTGAAAGGCTGGAACAGATCTTCTTTTGGTAATATATTTACTAGAAAAAATGATATCATCAGAAATATTGATGTGGTCAAAGAGAGAATGCATAAAGGGGACCAAGACCCAAAAATATGTTAGTAGGAAAGAGATCTAATGGATCAATGGGTCATACTCAACAAGCAGAAGGAAGTCTTCTGGAAGCAAAAAATGTAGATTTAGTGGCTTAAGGAGGGAGACAATAACACAAGGTTCTTCCACCAGTCTACCCTTAAGCATAGGAGGAGGAATACTATTAGATCTTGGATGCTTCCCGACGGATCATTAGTGGAGGATTAGGAGTATATTTCTTGTGAAGCGGTTAACTTTTTTCCAAATTACTAGGACCTAGGGAATGCTTGCTTCTTTGAACCTGAGAATATTTTGGAAGTGGTCCCTTCTCTCATTGATGATATTGATAATAAGAATGTTTCCAAGTGTGTTTCCTTTCAAGAAGTAAGGGATCATATTTTCTCCTTTACTACTTTTAAGTCTCTGGGCCTTGATGGTTTCCCCCTAGCGTTCTTTCAAGAGTTTTTAGATATTGTTGGGGAGGATGTGGTTAATGTTGTTAGAGATTTTTTTAGAATGGGAAATATTGCAAAGAATATCAATTCAACTAATCTTTTCCTTATTCCTAAAGTGGTGGACCCCAAGACTATGTCTAACCTTCGTCCTATTAGCCTGTGTAATACTATGTATAAAATTATCTCTAAGTTGATGGTTAATAGACTTAAGGGGATCTTAGATAAGCTCATTTCTCAAAATCAAAAGGGCTTTTTGGGTGGAATAAATTTTTTGGATGCTTTCATCTCTACCCATGAATTAGTTCACTCAATAGAAACTAATAAAAAATAAAATATGATGATCAAGTTAGACATATCAAAATCTTAAGATAAGGTTGAATGGACATTCTTGGATGTTGTTCTTAAGAAGTATGGTTTTAAAGGTAAATTATTTAATATGATCATGACCTGTGTTTTCACTACAAAATTCTCTATTTTGGTGAATGGCTCTCCTACTAGTTTCTTTACTACTGGGAAAGGCCTAAGGCAAGGTGATCCCCTCTCACCTTATCTGTTCATTCTTGTGGCATAGGTTTTGGGAAGGAATTTCCAAAAAAAAAGAGAGTCTCGTACCTTAAGGCAAGTGAAAGCTGCCTCTCACCTCCCTCCCTCTTTCCATGAGAAATTTGTTGATGATACTATTTTGTTTAGGGAGGCATTTGTGTCTGAAGATAGGAAATAGAGGGATATCCTAGATTGATATACTAAGATCACAAGCCAAGTGATTAATTATGATAAGAGTAAGATTTATTTATTTTATACTCATATCTCCCTCCAAGCTAAAATATCCAAAATTACTAGATGAGAGCGGTCATCCTACATGATTTTTATTTAGGCCTCCCTCTCATTCCTAAAATCCCTACCCTAAATGTTTGGAATAGTCTGATTAAAAGATTTCAGAGGAAGCTTGGAGAGTGGAAGGGAAAAATATTAAGCCTGGGAGGTAAGGTTTAGTTACTGAAATCCTATTTGCAGAACATCCATTTTTTCTTCATGTCTCTATTTATTATCCCTACTTCAGCAGTTGATACAATTGAAACAATTTAAAAGAAACTCTTATGGATACAGATGGAGGAAAGAGCTCATATGGATCTTATCAAATGGAATAAAATTTGTACCCCAAAGAGATCGTGTGGGTTGGGTGTTAGAAGAATTAGACAATTCAATAAAGCCCTCGTTGTTGAAGTTAGATGGCTATTAATATATAGTAAGAAGGAATGGACCACTATCATGAAGGCTAAATATTTGGGTTCAATGGTAATGCAAATTCCTTCCTTAATGAGAAGTTTCCTAGTGTTTGATATCCCTTGTGGAGGAGTATAATAAAGGTGAAAAATGTTCTCAGAAGAGGGAGCAGATTGTTAATTAGAAATGGGGAGAAATTGAATATGTGAGTGGACATCTGGAGCAATGACTACCCCCTGCCAGAGTTCAACTCCTTTTCTAAAATTAGTAGATGTCTCTCTATCCTTCTTGGGACTAAAGTGGAGGGGCACTTGAAATAGATTTTAGGTAAAGTAAGTATAAGGATCTCAAATGTCTTTTGAGTAATGAAAGTATCCCCCCTCTAGTGTCTGCAAAAATGCTGGAAGATATCAAGGCTTGGATATAAATCCTCCATAAGTGTAATATTTTCTATCTTGATGAGGTCAACATATGGATTTTGATGCGCAAATATTTGGGATATTTCTATGTTATTTTATCTTATAATGCTATGGAAGGGATTGGGGAGCTATAAGACATCTCGAATCATATTTGGATTCCATTTTTGGTCCTTAAAATTAACTATTTCTGGTGGGTTGCAGCCCATGGTAGAATCCTTACTATTGATAACTTCAATAATCATGGCTTCCACTTTGTCAATAGATATATCCTTTGCAAAAATGATTTTGAATTGATAGATCACCTTATTCTACACCATTCTTTCACTAATGAGATTTGGCATCTTATCCTCTTATCTTTATAGGTGGATTGGGTCATTCCCGTGACCTTAAAAAAAATGATTATACATTGGAGAAATAGCCCCTTAAACCACCCTATCCTAAAAAACCTCTGGGCTTAGAGTCACCTATTTTTGGCCTCAAATGTGTGGAAGGAGAGAAACACCAGAATCTTTCAAGATGAGGAGAGAACAAACTTAACTGTGTTTCAGGTTTTAAAGAAACATGTCAAGGAGAATGCCAATGCTAGTATATATAAAAAATAAAAAAGTATTCCCATCTCTTCTAGATTTAAGAATTAAGAAGATTAAGAACATTAATCAAAATTTGATGAATATAGATGAGATGAGTATATATGGAAAAGAAAGTCCACTAGATGGAGGTGTCCTAAGGAGAGCTAGATAAAATGTAGTGTGGATGTATTCTCTAAAGGGAACCTAGGTATCTCTTCTATTAGGGGCGTCATCAGAGATTAGAAAGGTAAGTTGATTTATGGATTTGATAGAAACCTAGGAAGAGAAACTAATAATTATGTTGAAGGTGTGGCGGTGTGGTATAGAATTAACTTCCTTAAAAACCTCACCGATGATAAATTTATTATCGAAGGAGACTAAAAAATGATTATGGATAATCTTAAGAATGAAGCTATTTGTCTTTGGTATATCTATAGGTTGATGGAAGATTTCAAAAGGATGTTTCTCTCCTTCTCTAACGTCAGGATAATACTATCCTACATGAAGGGAACTGTGTGGCACATTTCATGGCTAACTTGGGACTGGGTGAGCAAGAATGGAGGCATGTAACTTTTGAGATGAGCCCTCAAGGGTTAAAAGAATTCTTACCTAATGACATGAAGAAAATTTTAGGAGGGAAGCCCATGCCTAGGTGACTGTTAGGAGGATTATGACTATGGTGTTCATTAACTTATGTATGTGGAGATGGAGTATTGGTGAGAAGGGGAGGATTATTTTCTTTCCCCTAAAATGATTTAATTTTTTGAATGGGTTCAAGTTAATGGTCTAAAATTTGATTTCCCTCTGAACAAAGAGAAAGTTTGGCCAAATGGGATCGACTTAAATTATTTTTTTGTGGCTAAGATAAATCATATGCTCATTAGAAATAGGAAAAAGGACATACCTTGGGGTAAATTTGCTGACCTGGAGAGGGAAATTAAAATATTTAATGGTTTCACCAAATGACACATTTTAGATATGGAATGGCATAATGACTTTGTCATTAATGATTACATTAATAAAATGAATGATTACACCATTTTTAATAAAATAAATTGGGACACAAATTACCATTTGAAGTTGCATCCTTTGAATCACAAAAATTGTCTTTTTATATCCAGTGATGATCTATTATTTAAGTGTTTGGACATAATTACCATTAATTATGTCATCATTTAAAGTAATTTTTATGGAAAGGCTTTGATTTCCACCCTTAAGAAACTTTTGGATTGGATTCATAAAATGTGTTTTCACCTTTTTTGTTGATTTTTATTTTCATGGAAAGAGGTCTATTGGTATGAAGAAGATAGATTCCCACTATGTTTTTAAGGAAGTGAAAGTGATGGGAAGCCTATTAAAGAAGGTGGAACCTCCTAATTGCAAAGATCTTACTCAAAATGGGGAACTTTGGGAGAAACAAGTAGTAATGTTGGATTAGTAAACTAAATTTAGGCTATGAAAGGGTTTAATAACATTCTCTCGATGAAATTTGTTAATTCTTGGTAGTAGGGGCAAGTGTTAATTGGGAGTGTGAAGTTTCTACTCATGATGGAGCTTATGGCTGAAGCCACTGGTTTGGAGTGCAACAAAGAGAAAGTTGAAAGGAAGAGTAGAGGAGACAATAAGAAATTCCAGAAGAAATTCTTCAAAAAGGCTGAGAATCCCACTGTGGTTTCATTGGGCAATGGGTGTGATAGGTTTTATCTTCCTGCCCCCCAGTCTTTGGTGTGTTTATTTGTGATGAGGTACTTTACCTTAGAGGGTAGGTTTTCTACATATCATGACTACCATTTACCCCTTTAAAATAATATTTTCCATGGGGAGAGAATTAATGTGTCTTTCTTTCTATTTTCTTCTCTAAGAAATAGTATTAGTAAAGGAGATTCCACTCCTTTACATAAGGGGTTAATATATGTCCTGTATCAGCACATTTTTAATGGCTCCCATTCCATTGGAAGGTTTCTCACTTACCATAAACTAGCTAAATCCCCTGCTAGCTCGGTGAGAATCTAATTTCTCAGTGGTGAGTCACTCCTTGAAAGCCCCAAGAAGAACCCTAATTTACCAAGAAGTTGAGAAAAAATCCCCTCTTTGTAGCCAAGGAAAACCCCTTGTCCTTTGTGTCTTTTGAGGAAATTATTCTGGATACCACCCCTCCTTAAAGGAAATCCCCTACTAAGAAGCCTGCCACTTCGAAGCTACACAAAACCAAGCGAGGAGGGAAGAGTTCTTATATTGATGTTGACAAGGAGGATTCAGGGGAGGAAAATAACTCTTAGGAGGGCATAAAATGTGATATTTCTCTAGAAAAAATAGTAATGAAAGGAGATATAGAGAATGTAGGTCTACTAGGCTTAGAAATGAGAAGGATAGCAAGAAGAAGAGTGTGGAGGAAGAAGTGGTGCCAGAAACTAATCAAGAATATGAGCCAGAGGAGACAGAAGAAAGTGATAATTAAAATGATGAGGAATATATGAAGATGGCCAAAGATCAAGAGCATACTAAGGAGAAAATGTCTATAGATCTCATTGTCAATCTAGACGAAGTGAAAGAAATGGTGAACATTGCTTGCACCTCCCCTTTTTTTGAGGAAGAATCCAAAGGAAAGAACAAATTTGTGGCTTCAAAAAAGGATAATCTCAATGAAGAAGCCCTAATGAACTACATCCGTGCCCTGTAGAACATAGTGACTTCTTTGGAAAATATTATTTTTGACACTGTTTCTACAGATGAGTTCAATTCTTCTTTTACCTCTCTATGCAAGATTATGGAAAGTGTTATGATGAAAACAATGTTTGGTATGGTCACGAGAAAAAGAATACTGGATATGAGGGCTTGAAAGAAGAAACAATAAGGAAGAGATGAAGATCAAGTGCCTAAGGATGAGATAAAGGATTGGAGGAAAGAATTTAATTGTCTCAACATGAATTGGGAGGTTATAGCTAAAGATAAATGAGTTTTCCTTTCTATGGGGTTTACAACTATCTTCCTTCTTTTTGTTTCTTGTTTAAGGATTAAATCTTGGATGTTTCTCTATGCTTCTATGTTAAGAACTTCTGGAACATTTTCCTCTCTACTATTACAAAGATGAGGTTAGTTAGTTTTAACCTTTTTTATGTTGTTAATACGGATGATAGAAGTAGGTTTGTTAGAATAGATACTAGTAAAATAAATTCTCATATGGTTTTTGATTATTTTGTTAAGTGATGGTGGTTTTTACTTCGGACTATAATGGCTTGAAGCTATGCTCTTTGGTTTTTATTGTTATGTGATTGCTGTACTTGGGTTCATGGCCCTCTCCCTACCATCTAAATAAAAAATTATAATAATAATCTCATAAGGTTAGGGGCGTATCTCATTTGGTGAGAGTTTCTTGTTGTGGCAAAGCATGAGGTCACAAGGTCTAGACTCCCCCAAGCCCATTTGGTACCAAAGAATGTGTTGTGGCATCATCAAATAATAATAATATAATCAAAATTAAAATATTGAGAATATACTAATATTTATAAAGGAAATTGTATAATTTAAATATAAAATATTAATGAGTAGGTAATATATTATAATTATTAATAAAAATCAATTCTTCCATTTTTAATAGGTTATATTTTATTTTTAATCTTTCACTTTATTTTTAAACTTTAATTTAATAGTTAAACTTGTAGACTTTATCATTTTAAATATAGTTTATTCTTATTAAAATAAAATAAAATAATGTTAGAATATAGTTAAATAATTTTTAAACAAAGCACAATTTTTGTTTAAAAGTTTAAGATAAAATAAAATAACTTTTAAATAATTATAAAAATAAAAGGACATACATAAATAAATAATTCATAAGAAAAGTTCTGATTAAGTTCAATTGGGAAAGGGTCAAACCCATAAAAAATCAAGTCAAACGATAATTCCAAAGGAATTCACAAGTTGTAAATTCAACTAGCACAAATATAAACCAGCAAAAAGACCAGTAACTAATCTATCCAGAGTCCATCAACAACAAACAAAACCCAAAAAATAAAAATTGAAGGAAGCTAGACTTCCCTCCATTCTTCATTAATCTCTTTAAGAGTGTCTAGAAAAGAGGAATTTTTGGGTTAAAACATTGTATTATTCGGACCAAGTCCCTTTTTAGCCATGCCAGGTCCCTCTTTTTCCTGCAAGGTGGTAATCAACCGGGTCTGTTTGTGCTTCCTTTTTTTGTTTTTTTCTATAGTCCAATTCTTCTTCCAATGTGTTAAACAAGGTTGTTATTTCCATCATATCCTTGACGATCTTGACAAATTCTACTAATTTCTTGTTAATCTAGTTTTGGTTAGCTTTAACATTCCCTAAATCTCTAATCATTTCTTGGTTCTCCTCGTGCGAGGGAATGAGGGCTTTAAGATCATAAATTTGGTTCTCAATGATAAAATTATAAATAATGTCCTATGCAAAATAGTGTCATGGTCAAGTCACTTCCTTGGTGTCATGATAACCAAGGTTCACCCCTTGTTGGGCTATTGTTCTTGCAAGCCTTGTGTCTTAATTGGGATAATGTGGTCATCTATTTGAATCAATGATGTGACCCTCTGCAACTTCTAGGTGGTTGTGCTTTACTGATAAAAATAAAATAAAAAATAATATAATAAAATTATTTTATATGATTCCACAAATACTAATCTTAATATCCAAAAATCCTTTTATAAAGATATAAAATTAAGTTATTTTCAAAAAAGTTAAGCATAAATATAACTTCTCACATAGATTACACAACTCTCTCTCTCTCTCTCTCTCTCTCTCTCTCTCTCTCTCTCTCTCTCTCTTTACCCCTCTATCTTCATCTCTACTTTTATCTACACTAAGCTAAGCATACTATTTATCTCTTTACCTCTTCCTCTGTATCTTTCAATCTCATTATCCCTATCCCTCTATTTTTATCTCTTCCTCTTCCTCTCTCTATCTCTCTCTCTATTTATTTCCCTCTTCCCCTCCCCCTCTATCTTCATTTCTACTTTTATCTACTCTAATCTAAGCATTTTATTTATATCTCTATATCTCTTTCTCTTTATTTGTTAATCTCCTTATCCCTATGAATCTATTATTATCTCTCCCACTACCTCTCTCTATCTCTTTATCTATTATTATCCCTCTTCTTCCTCCCTATATCTTAATCTCTACTTTTATCCATGGTAAACTAAGCATACTATTTCTCTATTTACCACTTCCTCTCTATTTTTCATTCTCCTTATCCCCATCCCTTGATTTTTATCTCCCACTCTACCTCCCTCAACATTTCTCTCTATTCCTCTACTGTTTCCTCTCCCTCGTATCTTCATCTCAACTTTTATCTACTCTAAACTAAGCATACTATTTATCTCTTTACCTCTTGTTCTCTATCGATCAATATCCTTATCCCTATCTCTCTATTTTTATCTCTCCCTCTACCTCTTTCTACCTCTTTATCTATTTATGCCTCTCACCCTCTCCCCCTCTATCTTCATGATCTCTCCTTTTATCTACTCTAAACTAAGAATATTATTTATCTCTATACCTCTTCCTTGAATCCTCTCTATTTGTTAATCTTCTTATCATGCCCTCTCTCTACCCCTTTCTATGTATTTATCTATTATTATCCTTCTTTCTCTCCCCCTCCATCTTCATCTGTAATTTTATTTACTCTAAACTAATCATACTATTTATATCTTTACCTCATCCTCCCTATTTAAAAATCTATTTATTCCTATGACTCTACTTTTATCTCTCCCTCTCCCTCTCCCTCTCTCTATTTATGTCCCTCTTCCTCTCCCCATCTATTTTCATCTCTACTTTTATCTACTCTAAACTAATCATTCTATTTATCTCTAAACCTCATCCTCTCTATTTGTGAGTCTCCTTATCCCCATCTCTCTATTTAATATTTTCCTCTACCTCTTTATATCTATTTATGTATTTATCTCACTCTTCATCTCCCCTTTATCTTCATCTGCACTTTTATCTACTCTAAACTAAGAATATTATTTATCTCTTAAATACCTCTTATTTTATGTTTGTCAATCTCTTTATCCCTTTCTCTCTATTTTAATGTCTCACTCTATCTCTATCTCTTTATTTATTTCACTTCATCTTCCTCTCCCCCTCTATCATCTCTACTTTTATCTACTATAAAATAAGCACACTATTTATCTCTTTACCTCTCCCTCTTTATTGATTTATTTTTATCTCTCCCTCTACCTCTCTCTATATCTCTATCTATTCATCTCCCTTTTCCTCCCCACCTCTATCTTCATCTTTTTTTTTTCTTCTTTTATCTACTTTAAACTAATCATACTATTTATCTTTTTACCTCTTCCTCTCTCTATATGTCAATCCCCTTATTCCCATCTCTCTATTTGCATCTCCCCCTCTCCTTCTCCCTCTATCTCTCTATCTATTTCCCTCCCTCGCATTCTCCCTCTCTCCCTCTATCTTCATCTCTATTTCTATCCACTCTAAACAAAGCATACTAATGGAAGGAACTTGGCGATTTGCGTCTCTTATCAATTTGGTTAATTTTAAATACATTGATTACAATACATAGAAATAAATTCAAATTGATTCACTAATTCTAAAATTATAAATGCAAAGTAAATTTAAATCCATCTATTATTTGACACATATCGAATGCATCTACATCCTTAAAAGTATTTATCCTAACTCCAATAGAATAGCCAATGAAATGCAACCATAATCAATGTCATTGAATCAATTACAATCATGTGAATCAAGAGAAAACATATATAATGGCTAATATGTCCACACACACACACACACACAGATATATATATATATATATATATATATATATATATATATATATATATATATATATATATATATATATATATATATATATATATATATATATATATATATATATATATATATGTATGTATATATATATATATATGTATGTATATATATATATATATGTATGTATATATATATATATATATATATATATATATATGTATATATATATATATATGTATATATATATATATGTATGTATGTATGTATGTATGTATGTATGTATGTATGTATGTATGTATGTATGTATGTATGTATGTATGTATGTATAGATATACATATATATGTATAGATACATACATACATACATACATACAAATATATATATATATATATATATATATATATATATATATCGACATTTAGACAAATTTGTTGCTTCTTTCATTTATTATGACCTCTTGTTTAACTATTAGTTCAAATGGATTATTTCTTTCAATTCTAGCTGTAATTTCAAGTAATTTCATTTTTCTTTGTTAGTTACAAGTTTGAATTATTTCCCTTTTAAAAATATATATATAAATTCAAAAATTCTATTTATTCCATTTTTAATTGCATGTTCAAGCATTTCATGTTTTTTTTAAATTCTCAAATTATTATGCTAACAAAATTGATTTCAATATTCTATGTAGTTAAAATGGACTAGTTTAATTATATCCAAGAGTCTACTTGATTCATACAATCATCTTTTATTGTATGCCACTATTCATTTAGGGATTTCTTTGTGACTAAATTTCCCGTGCTAATGGGATCAATAAGTACTCCTCAGATGGGTTCCACATTGAATTTAGCAACAATATAAAGAGGTCTATGTTATTTATCCATGGTCACATCAACAAAAGAGACATAGATTTTGGGTTTTATAGATACCCCAATATCAATGGGTTCAAAGCTAGGTTTCCACCATCATTACCATAGCTTTAAAGGAGAGGGGGTAATACCAATTTTAGTATCTTGTGGAGGAAGAATAGGAATAAAATTTGTAAATTTAGATGAATTTTTATAGAAGTGATTTGTGTTTATCTTTAGAATACAGTTAGTGTTATAAAATTGTTGAAGGTCATTCTTCCCCACTTGATCTCTTCTATTGGGTACTAATATGAAGGGTTATAATGTTCAAGAAATTATTCTTATGGGCTTTGGCCTCATTTTGAGGACATTTGACATTAGTTGGGTCCACATAATAAAAAAGTGGAATGGTCAAGGCATAATTTTCACATGACATAGTACCATCATGATCCCTCATGTCATCATGTATTATACTACAACTAACCTATATCATGATGCATAACACTCTCAAATTGATACATGGGTGTCCATCTTACATGAATGGATGCATGTCTATCTTCTATAGATAGATGCCTAAGTATATCGATGGATGAAACACTTAACAATTGATTAAAAAAATTCAAGACAAAAATATGGTAATTTTCAAAATATATGGAATGAGGTTGTCACAATGTACCTTGACAACATCATCTTTGAATTACTGTGATATATATAATACATTTGTATTTTTGTCTGAGTGCATAAGATATGAAACACTACCATCATGATCCCTTATAGTGCACAGTATAATACTAGCACTATGTTTCTTTGCATAGATGTTACTTTCGTAACCTGTATCCATCACGATTAACTTCATAATTCACACGTTCATTTATTCTTACTGTTCATTCTTTAATTCAGTTCCTTTGCCCTTTTCAAATTCTTTTTTAAACATCCAAATCCACGTCTATTCACTCCTCCTTTACCAATATCAATTTCATCCATTTTGAAAGCACATTGATGTTCTTTCGAGATGCTCATTGTCTTGCAAGGGATTTACATTGCCCCAATATTGAATTCAATAAAAAATCCATTTAATCATAAATCAAAGCCTATCCTTAAGCATCAAAGCATCTTTTGAAAAATCAAATCAATAATGTTGTATACATTTTCGTTGAGTTTGAACGGATAAACTACATGACGTTATTTTATTTTATGTTATTGACGATGATTGAAAATTCTACTTAAATTGAATATTCATTAAATTGGCAAAGATTATGATGCGCTGAAGAGGTGTTATCCATTACCTACATATTTTTATCCAGAAAAATCAAAGGACGTCACGCTTTTTGATGCAAGACTAAATCAAACTAAGCAATGGACAAAAGAGTGTCAGAGATAAAGATTATATTAATTTCCGCACCAAAAAGTTTAATTTAATTTTCAATATGTAAAGAAGATACTTCCGTGTTTGTAAACTCGCAGGTAAATAGGTTAGACAAATGAGCACGCAACCAGAGAAAAATTGACTCTTTGACATCGGTGATAGCTGTATCTATAGGCAAACGGGCCAAGGGAACGAATTTGAAACGAAGAAATACTTTAATTAATTTCTCCACCGACAATCATGTGACTTACACAAATCAAATTTCAAGATAGAACAAATGGCCTGCTTAAACAATTTTAAAACGAATTTGACGTTTTCTCGCCTGTCTGAAAAATCTCCAACTCTTTCCACCACCATGAACTCACCTTTAACGTCGAACAATTTGCATGGCTGAACAAATCTGCATGAAGGAAAGACTCTTGTCTTGATTTTTCTCTTCCTTAATATATAGCATGCAGTATAATGACTATATTTTATTATAAATTTATAGAAAATAAAAAGATCGTGTATATTCTTAATAGGTATATGCCTAGAGATTATGTTGCGAGTATTTTTATAAGGTTTGTTGGTATCTTTGGAAAGAGATACCTCGTGTTTTGTTCAATATAAAGAAAAGGCCTGTTTCTTTACTCGAATTAGACTGGAATTGGGATTGTCAAATTTCAGAATTAACATTTTCAATGTTTGTGTTCAAAACATAAAAGTCGAATAGGGATTTGGTAATTCCCATTAACCCCCAAAACTAGCGTTTGAATCTTCCATCTAAATAGGTGGAATTGGAAAATAGGGGGTAAGGAAAAGTTTATAATATTTTGAAATCCATATGCAAACAACATTTTTCATCTTCTCAATATGAATTCCAGGTGAACCAAACAGTTCCAGCTATATTTGAAAAACTATTTTCCGGATTTAAAACTTCCAGAATTGTCAAATGCTCGAATTTGACAATTCCAGCAACCAATAAAGAAATTCCCCGTGTTTCATTAACTGTGGATTCCTTGGCTCTCATAATTAGTAAGACTTTGTTTATTATTATTTATTTTTATTTTTTATTGTAAAAAATGTGTCCCCTTCGTAAGGTATGCGTTTTAGTTTGCTATTGATACGTTTCTAGTGAGTAGGGCCTCATGTGTGGTGGGTTTTGACCATGTGGACTTTATTCGTTGAAATAGATCTTTCCAGAATTTATTTTTTTATATGTTCTACAATTTGTAAGGTTAGGTATTAATAGTTGTCCAAAAACATTAGATAACAAAACACATCTTAAAGGGAGCAGCTATGATAAAAGAAGCTCAAAATTTGAAAAATGCTTTATCCACCTATACTAATGCATCTAGCCAACTCATAAATTGGGACAAGAGCTCTATTTTCTTCATCAATACCCCTGATCAGAGACAAAGAAGGATTTCATAAATTCTAGGATGTGGTATTGGCACTTGCCTTCCTCTTACATTGATTTGTCGTTGAGTTCAAAACCTCCCGAAGCGTTTTGGATCGCCATTGTTGAAAGATTCAATAGAAAGCTTGCAGGTTGGAAGGGTGTTCTTTTAAGTCAAGTGGGGAAAATTCAACTTTTGAATTCTACCTTACATAATATTCATGTTTATGCCCCGAGTCTATTCAAGATCCCTCACAAATATGTAGAGATGATTTAAAGGATTCAAAAAATATATCTGTGGTCGGGTGTGGAAGAGAAGAAAATAATGAGTTTAGTGGCTTGATAGAATGTGTGCAAGCCTAAAAGATGTTGGGGGCTAGGCTTGAGAAGTATTAAATACTTTAATAAAGCTCTACTAGCCAAGCAAATATGGATAATTTTGGGGGAAAGAAAGGAATGGAACTCCATCCCGAGAAATAAATATTTGTTCAATAATCCAACTTTGGAAGAGTTTATTTGGACTAGAGAGGACATTCAAGGATCCTTTAGTTGGAATAGTATCCACTATGCTAAGGATTTGGTGACCAAAGGTGTTAGGTGGAGGCTGGAAAATAAGAGGAGAATCAATTTCTGGGGGGACTATTGGTTGCAAGAAATTCCTCTTTCCAGTAATCAAGATTGGATTCAGGCTATTGGAAGATGTAAATCAACTATTGGTGAGAATGCCTTTGATTATTGGAGAGGGGGTAATTGGATAAATTTGGGGTAGATTGATCGAAAGCTTCAACCCATTAACAATTTACTGCAAACTTGGTTTGTAAAGGAAGGAAATCATGATCATCTTATTTGGGTTGCTAAACCGGATGGTTTATTTATTGTTGCCTCTACTTGTGACCTTTTACATTCAAGAGATGACATACTTCTCTACTCAAAGGTGTGGTATAAATTTCTTATTCCTAATATTAATATCTTCTTTTGGTTGTTGTCTCTCAATAAACTATTGCCTATTGATAATCTTTGTAAAAGAGGCTTCTATTTGCCTAATATATGTTTTCTTTGTATGGAAGATGATGAATCTTGTAATCACATTATGTTGCATTATTCCTATTCCTATAGGGTATGACAAATTATCTTTAGCAAATAGAATATGTGCTAGTTTTTTCCTCTTTTATGGCAAGATTTTAGAATCCAATGGAGATGCCCTTTTCTGAATAGATTGGCTAAAGAATTATGGAATTTGCTCCTCCCTCACTTGAGTTGGCAGATATAGAAGGAGAGAAACAACATATTATTTCAGGAGAAGTTTTTCAAGCCTGAGGGGGTTGCTAATCACATATGCAGGGGCCTGGAGGAGAAATTTAATTCTATTATCCATAAAAATTTCTCTTTTATTATTCCTCAGGAGGATCTTGTGAAGGTAAGAAATTAGCAGCTTGGATTCATATCTGACAAAGTTCATAATCCTAGAGAAGGTGTCAAGTGGTCTTCCCCCCCCCACAAGGTTGGTACAAAGCTTATTTTGATAGGGCTACCAAAGGTAACCTGGGTATGGTGGGTGGTGGTGGTATTATTAGAGATTGGGCTGGTAACTATCTTGGAGAGGTGGCTTTCTCCTTATGGGTTGCAATCCAACCATAGGGTTGAAGCTATGGCTTCTCTTAATACCATTATGCTAGAAGAAGAATTGGATGTAAGAAGATATGGTTGGAAGGAGATTCCTTGAATATTATCAATTACATAAAGGGTTTAAATAAACCCTCATGGACTATAGAGAAAATTATTAATAAAATCAAACTTATTTATCTAAAGTTTGAAGAGTTTTATATAACCCATGATTATCATGAAACCAATATAGTTTCAGATGGGTTAGCTAATGTTGGGGTTAAGAGAGACATCACTCACAAGTGGTTTGTGGTGGTGAACCTTAATGATGAAATTAAAAGGCTCATTGATTATGATGATATCAATAAAAAAGGAGTCATTCAAAGTAATATTGGCTTTAATTGATATGAGACATTAAAATTACAAGAGGTGTGAAGTGGTAGTCAGAGTTTATTTTGATTATTACTTCTCTTATCATGTGTGCTTTGTGGGTGCCTAAAATAGATTGGGCTTCGAACTTGATCTACATTGTGTTCTGGGTGTTGAGCTTAGACTTTATTGTGCCTCTTTTGTTATTGCTTAAGTTCGATCACTACAACTTGGAGAATAATTGTGAGACGAAAGAGATGGGAGGGGAGCTTAAAAAGGAAGAGCCCTCTAAATGTAGATGGATATAGGAGAAAAAAGTTTGGAAAAATCTTAAGAAGGGGGGATTTTACATTACCTTCAGAGACTGCATGGCTATAAGAAGGACATTACCAAGGAGTTTATAGTGGGCTAGGATAATGGGGTCGTTAACCTCACTAGTAAGTCTTTTACTCTCACCCTAGACTTGATTGATGAGATCACAAGGCTCCCTCTAGATGGAATGAACTACTTTAAGGATAGGAGAACCGGTAATAAAGCTTTTAGGGATTTTCCTAGAACTAATGAAGAGAGACCTATGCTGATTAAGGAGAAAGAAGATTTTCTAAAAATTAAAAATATCAAGCTTATCTAGGCTAAGGTTCTTAGGGTTATTATGGAGAATTTTACTCTTGATGAGAGATTTACGAGGGTTTACAATTACCACTTTTTCCTTTTCAATCATTTCCATTATAATACTAGGGTTTTGTTTCCATTCTGGTTACTGAGCTCTCCGAATCATAGAATTCTGGATAATAGGAAAAAACCTAAATCTCATGTTATCCATGAAGGCCATATTCTTTTTATTTTAGGATATGCAAGAGATTAACTCCCATAGACTATGCCCAAGAAAATTGATAATAGCATACATAAGAGAAAGATGGCTGGGACTAATGTGGGGCCGTCTATCAATAAGAAAAATAAAAATGATAAACCTAACCAAAAGGAGGTTCCTTTGTCAATTTTTGATGAGGTTAAGGGTATGCAATCTGAGGATGATGAGGATGATGTTCCCTTATATGAGGAAACTTCTGATAATGGTGAGAAAAATAATAAGGATAAACTAGATGAGAATGATCTTCCTGATGAAGGTCATGAAAAATAGTTAGATTTGAATGCCTAGGAAAATAGTGTGCCTTCTCCAAGTGGAAAAGCTAAGGAAGATTATGTGGCGGGTAAAGAGAGTCTCAAGACTGGGATCTTGGATGAGAAAATAGAGTCCCCAAGGGAGGAGGATAATATTTCCCAACAAGATGTCTTTGATAAGGTTGATAAGATGTAGGATATCTTGAACTTATCCCTGGAAGTTGTTGAGAATGTCCAACAAGAGCTCTGTGATGATCATGCCCAGAGTCCTTCAGATAATGAGAACATGGAAAGAGAGAATGATGATAGAGTTGATGATGGGAATGAAGATGATGTTAAGAGTGATGGGGAAAGAGAAGATATGGAGAAGGAAGACTATTTTGAGGAAGATGAGGAGGGAGCTATTGATCAGGATTTTTCCCTCAAGGAGAATTCGACAAGGGTGCTGATGACTACTGTTAGATCAGTGGTTGATTACCATATTAGCAGAACCCCTATTTTTCAAAAAGTGGATTTGAATGTTGAGAAGGAGAAGAATAATAACACCCAAAGTAAAGGGGAGGCCACTTCCCTAGAAGAGGAATATTTTAACAATAAAAATGTGCCTACTATGGGTCTTCTCAATGCAACCAAGAGTAGAGTGGTCGTGGCCTTTAATTTAGATAAATGGGCTTTCCATGAAATTAACAAGTTGAGCATCAAGTAAAAAGCTTTGGATGAAAAATATGTTGTGCTGGAGGAGACTGTCGATAAGATGAGGAATGACACAATCATGGGTAATAGAAAAGGTATAAGTGTTTTGATTAAGGAGATGAATAATTTTAGCATGTAGGAAAAGAAAACCTTGAGTATCATTGATGAGAGGCTTTCTCCCATCTACAACAGAGTAAAAAATAATGATAATATGCTTAGAAATATTCTTTCCCAAAGTAATGAAGGCATGAAAATAATTTTTATTAATCTTAATGTGCTGTACTCTCCGCTGGATGGAAACTACCTGGAAATAAATGCTATTTAGGTTGACGATGACCCAATAAAGCTCGAAGGTTAGGCTACTAGTCCTCGTACTAGAACTAGGGCGAGCATTAAGAAGAGGATGGTGACTCTTCCAAAGGAGTTGGTGAGCCTTAAAGAGTCAATTCAAAAGATCTAGGATTTGCAGGAGGCTTCCGAGGAGTTCCTGAATATTCTGGACTGACTATTGTTGTTGTTTGCTTTTTTTGTTTTATCTACTGGTAGTCATGCTAGAAGGTGTTCTTTTGCTGGCTAGAGCCTTTTAATTGTAATATCTTTATTAAGGTCTTTCTTTGGTTCTTCATGTTTCTTGTGGTAGTTCTTGTTTCTATGCTTATGCACTATGCTCTTTTCTTTTCATAACATGTAAAGGGTTTCGGGTCCCCTTCAAAATTTGTTTTTATCTCAATAAAAAAGAAAACACATCTTAAAAAATAAATTTGAATAAAATTAAACAAAGATAATTTAAATAAATATTTAATTTTATTAAGATAGTCATATGACACATGTTATTTTCATATTGTGTGGTTAATCCCTTTCCCATTTGTAGCTTTCTAGATGGTTTTTCTAATTCTAGTTTTCACATTATGGCCTTTGGACATTTCATGTGCTACTTATTGCTCTTGAATTCTTATTTTACCTTATGCTTTAATATGTGGTATATAGTTATAACAGTTTATGATGTGTATGGACTATTCCATGGTGATCATTATGGTGTTGTTGCATTGAGATGTGTGCTTAGTATCCAATTTTTTATTATTTTATTTTTTATATAGTTTACAATAAGTCATAACAACAACTTTATATGTCCAATAGCAAAATAAAAAATACAATAATAAAGTTGTTGTTATGACTTATTGCACACTAGATTTGTGCTTAGTATCAAAATATTTTTGAGATAGAATAATATAATTCAAGACTTTCAAAATTGGAGATATTAATGTTAACATTTGAATACAAAATTGACTTGATTAGTTAGTTAAAACTTCACAATAATATTTCATGTAACTATTTAATTCCATTTAAGATATTAAATGCTTATCAATGTAGTTTAATACTTATATATTTTAGATTTCATAATTTATTATGTTCATTTGAAATGTGTTAGAAGAGATTTTTCCTTGCTTGGTTGAGCTTAGTGGCTTAAATTCTTCCAATTGTGTAGTGTCTCTTGTCAAACATCTTGACCTAATGTGGAAAGAAATCTCAAGAATGTTGTGGCCAAAAGCAATGACAATGACCATCCATGACATCTTCTTGGCCTTTTTAGGTTTGGGTGTATCCATTTCTCATAATTGGACTTAGCAATCACATGAATTAAAAATTACCATTCTTGAACACATAAATCGAAACTATTATAAGAATATCAACTCCAAATCCATTCAAAAAGCATGAAATATTCAATATTTTCAAGACATCATCTTTACATAAAGCATATAATAATCATAATAGTAATAGGGCTTGTGGTGGGTTGAGCCTTTCAGATGCTAGGACTCTACATTGCACTTTGTTCATTACTAGAAGTCTCCTTTGCTAAACACGAACTAACATGTCCTCTAATTTTTTTTCAATCCATCTCTTTTTCCTTTCTAAGAAATGGGATCTCATGTCTTCAATATTGGTGATTTATTTATTAGACCATGGGATATGAGGGGAAGAACTAAGAGTACTATCCTGATATGATTTATTTATCAATTTAGAGTAGTTTTTTGTCCATTCCTTAGGAATTAATTTAGTGTCAGATTAAAGGTTTTAATGTGATCTATAGTTAACCTCATCAAATCCCTTCTCTTCACTTATCTCTTATCCACATACTTGTGCTGTAAGACCCACCTATCTACTATTATATATGTTTATGATGCCAAAACTCTTTCTAGGTCACTTTTCATGTGCATGTTAGATCTTTAGTTGTATTTGATGATGTTTTGATGTTATTACAATATCTATGGATGATGTGGAATATCCCTCCTAAGATTATTTGTTTTATATCATGTTAATTAGATAATAATGATTATTTTCATATGATGATGCTATTTATGTTTATAGTTTTTACTGACCCTATACTGACATATGTATGGAGCATGTATATTTTATATTTCTATTTGATATGATTGATGTGGTTGAGGGATGAAGTCGTTGTAACTTGCTAGTGAGATTCACACAATGAATAGATCCCTACTATTGTCTATTACATATATATGTATGTACATGCTCAACTTTGTGATGTAGGTTTGTAGGTATCGGGCATTGGCTTCATTAAATTGTCAGGATGAGCATGTCCAATCACATTATCTCAATAGTAAGAGAGGGGAGATAACTTTCAGGCCTAAATCCTAACCTAAGCCTTCATTTATCCTAAAATAGTGTACAAGTATTTGGTTGACTACCTTCTCTAAATTCATTGACGCAGTGACATGAATTCATGAATGCTTGTTTGAGAATTCTTATGTTGAACTGCACCTTTTTTGCTTTTTGATTTGGTCAAATTTTAGTATGCATGCATGAAGGTCAATGTGGTATTTTATCACGATGTCAGTAAAAGAGTAATTAAAGGTTTAACGAATATTGGAATATTAAATATATAGATATTTAATTAATAGGGAATAATTAAATACATTTATTTATTAAAATGGATTTAATTAAGAGTCTAAAGGTAACGTTTCAGGATTTAATTAAATGTTAAGTCTAAATAGAAACTAAAAGGCATATTTAATATAAATAAATTATTAATATGCTACAAATATTTTTTCTAATTAAAAATAATAATATGCAATGTAATTGCATTTTAAACAAAAATAATAATAAATCAAGTTTTAATTCTAGTTAAAATTTGAGTTTTGTGGAGAATTAATTATTTAAATAAAAATAAGAAAAAAATAAAAAAAGAGAAGAAAAGAAAGAAAGGATATTTATTTATTTTATATTAAAAAATATATATAATATTTATTTTGGTAAAAGAAAAAATATATATATTTAATCATTTAATATTAAGAGAAGAAAGAGAAAGGAAATTTTGTATTTCTTTATTTTAAAAATATATAAATAAATAAATTGATTTTATTTGTTTAAAAAAATAGAAAATTAAAGAAATCAATTATTTTATCATTTTGAGTGGATTTATCTAATTTTTAAGTTTGCATATTCTAGAAACCCTAGCTTTATTAATTTTCTTTATTAGAGGATTTTTTCCATTTGAAGGGGGACAAAGATTTTTTAGAACACAGGTTTTAGGAGACATGTTACAGGCTTTGTATCAAGATTTTGAGTTAAAGAGTAATTTTAAAGTTTGGGATTGAAGTCTTCTTCTTCTTCTTCTTCTTCTTCTTCTTCTTCTTCTTCATAGTGTTTCCAAGGTAGGAGTTTCTGAGTCTTTTTGTAGTTTATATTGGTAAAATTATTTTCTCTGCATTTGCTTAATTGTGATTTAGTTTTGAGTTGGAATAAGGTTCTTTTAATTTTTGAAAATTTGTACAGATAATTAGGATGTTTGTGTAAGTTGTGTTTATGACATGCCTAGTATTCTGTGAGAATTTATCTAGAAACCATAAGAGAGAAAGATTTTAAAGGAAACATCTATGTTGTATATCAATTAAGGTTTTACCAAATTGATAAAATTTAGTTGCATAATTTTTTACTATATGGCGACATCCTTAATTATGAACTATGTGTATTGTAGATACTTGTATGTTAGGATATGGGTTTGGAAACATATGTTTTTATTAGGGTTGTGAAGAATTATGATAGCACGTAAATTTCATTTAGGATGTCATCTTCAAAATATAAAGACACTTTTAGATACCCATTTGGATTTAATTTAACATATGTCAAAATATGATAGGGTTCCTTTGTATGGACAAGGTAAAGTATTGAGGGTATGTGCAGGATCATGGTATGCCAAAAAGTGGCGATGTGAAAAATAAGTCTTGATTGATAGACTCTTTGAAAAACAACTATAAATTTCAAACAATATAACATTTTCTAAATCTAAAATATACATCACATTATAATTTTCACCTAATACAATAATAATGAACAATTATTTCAATTTGTTGAAATTTACACTAAGTTTAGGTGGTCAGACACGAGAGTTTTTGTATTCGGGTAAATTTGTAGAAGAAAAAATATAATTAATTATTTACTTGGAAAAAAAATACATCACATCTGGACATGAGTCTACTACTTTATCTAGAATCTTATAAAAAAATATTATCATTTGATTTTGTTTAATGTGGAAAGACATACACCTAGTTGTTATCTTTCTAGTCCTGATTGATAGAATTATTGAAAAATAGCTATAACTTTCAAACTGTATAACATTTTTGAAATCCAAAACATGTGTCACATTCTATGATTTTCCTACTACAAGAAAAATTAAAAAAAAATTCAATTTGATAAAGTTTAGACTAAGTTAACATGGTCAGACATGAAATTTTTTGTATTCTGGAAAAGTTGTAGAAGAAAAATCATAATTAATTATTTACTTGGAAATAAATTACAAAAAATATGTGTCACATCT
The DNA here is from genome assembly GCA_027943335.1 of Chamaecyparis obtusa. NCBI lineage: Eukaryota > Viridiplantae > Streptophyta > Pinopsida > Cupressales > Cupressaceae > Chamaecyparis > Chamaecyparis obtusa. Next base: position 427,703 of record BSBK01001420.1, on the reverse strand, counting down.
AGACATGATTCTACTACTTATATCTAGAATCTTGTAAAAAAAATTATCATTTGATTGTGTTTAAGGTAGTCAGACATACACCTACTTCTTATTTTTTCTTGAAATTTTCGTACTAGTACATTGAAATTTGAAATTTTCAGCATCTAGAATAAAAAAATTTTCAAAAAAGGCCTAGTATCTTAGAAACTAAATTAAATTTTCTAAATATTCTCTTCTTACATTTTTTTATATAATATTTATAACTTGTTCAATTTTTTATGTCAACTTGCCTAAACCTAATTTTCTGAATTTTTATTGCCACTTAAGGGCCTAGTTTGGCATACTATGATCCTGCACATACCCTTGACTATTATAGTGAGACTAGGGCTATTTGAGCTTGATTTTTCACTTTGACAAAAGCAAATAATCATCCATACCTTTTGAAAAATAAATAATTAGCAAAATTTCTTTAGTGAGATTGTAAATAAGTCTATTATGAATATTTTCCCTTATTTTTATGAAGATCCAATGGTTCAAAAAAAGTTATAGTCTTTTTTACCAAATTGGTAACCTTCATTCCCGAATAGGGTTGTTAGGAAGATTTTATTTTTACACCATTTAAATGACCTTACCTTTAGGACTGGAAATAATGAAAAATATGTGAAATTAAGTTTTCTTTCCATTAATAGAATTTTTAGATTCATATAAATCTATATGAGTTTATACCATTCATGTTATGAACTGATCTATATAGATAAAATAGACAAAAAATATTTACTGTTATAAATTTACAAATTATTATATTAAATCTTATTAATTTAAAATTAATCAACTTGACAATTATTAACTAATTAATATAACTGATCTAATCAATTTATAATCTAATCTTAAATTTAAATTAATTAAGATCATAGGGATTCACTAAAACACCATATATGTTCCATGTGCATACTTTATGTTATTTGCTAAGTCATTTATAACTTAAGAGTATTTTAATTTAATAAATATAATGATGTTATATAACTATTATTAAACAAGATGTAAAATGCATGCATACATTCTCTCATGTGATCTTGGTTTTGTTAAGTGTCAATGTGGGTAGGATGATACTCTAGGTGGGTTTTATCTTCAAACTTGAATTATCTTATGATTTTTACCTTTCTCTTTGGGTTTCATATTGTGGAAAGTTCATAACCTATTTATGTCACGATTGGTTCATGCATAGTCTTGTGTATATCTGTGACAGATGTCATGTGCTCTCTGAGTCTTTGATCTTTATGTTATTTGACCATGAGAGGTGACACACAATATTGTGTTAAATTTTGATTTGTTCACTTGGTCACCTTGTTTCTTGTACTTTGATTGTTCGATGTTCTGAGTGATGATATTTCTTATTATGACTTACTCCATGTTGGAGATAGACACTTTTGATGCTATTGTTGATAATTTATTTTGTAATATGAGATTATAAGAATTTGGTGATTGTTTACTAAGATTCCCATAATGGGATGGACAATATGGATCCTTTTATAGGATGAGATATTCTTTATTTTATGCTCCAACACTTATCTTTGATGACTTTCATAACTTGAATTTTTGTGAGAAGTACTTAATAGTTTTGACTTTTTCTTCTCTTTGATTTATTTTGGTTGGAGCATTATTGTAGTGCCCCTCCCACCGTCGGATTTTCTATATGATATGGTTATTTTAGAATGATGGATTATATGTTAGGAAATCATTGATATGATTTTACTAACCCCATACTTGCATGTGTATGGTTAGTGTGCCTATTTTATATTTATGTTTGACATGCCTGATGTGGTTGAAGGACAAAGTCGTAGTTACTTGATTGCGAGATTCACATGATTGGCTGATCCCTGCCATTGTCTGTTACATATTTAGATATGTATGTACATGCAAGTTTTGTATGCAGGTTTGCAGCTATTGGGCATTGACTTCCTTGAATTGTCAAGTGATCATGCCCTATCGAAATATCTCAAATGGTAAGAGAGGGGAGATAATACACAGATCCAAATCCTAATCTAAGCCATAATATTATCCTGAAATAGTGGACAAGATTCTGTTATTCCTACCATTTCTAGACTCATTAAGTTGGCATGAGTTTATATCCATGTTCTTGAGTATGAATGTGGGTCCTGAGGTCTTTTTCATTTTTTTGATTTTGGTGGTTGGCATGTTCTCTATATTTAGATTATTTAATTTGATTAAATAGTGAAATTTTAATAAATTAAATCTTTGCTATTTTTAGCTATGAGAGATTATTTAATTAATTGAAAATTAATTAAATGTGATTGTTAAGTTTAGTTTATTATGTGGTAGAACTATTTAATTAATAAGGATTAATTAAATATCTTCACCTTAGAATTATTTAATTATAAATTTAACCTTTGTTTAATTGAAATGTATTTATTAATTTAAGAATTAATTTAGCATGTGAAAATTATTTTAGACTAAATATTTTATTTTTAATTGAATGCATTAAGTTACACAATCAGAATTGTTTAAATTAAATTTAAGGTATTAGTTAAAGATTGGTTAAGTGTTTTCAACAAAAGACAAAGTGGAGCAGAGACTTGAGTTCAATTAAAATTGAACTACAAATCAAAGTCTAATTCATGCAAAGCCTTTTTGGTGGAGTTGAGTTCCAAACCCTAGCATGTGGAATGGGAATTCCTACTTGTTGGAGTTTGGCCATAATTTTGGGGAGACAGGTTAAGGAGTTTTGGGTAGGCAGGTTGAAGGATTTTGGTGGAGAATTTCATTTTGGAAATCTTTGAAGTTTTGGGATTTCATCTTCAAATCTGGTCTTCGTTCAGATTATATTATTTGGTGTTTGAGGTAGGGTTCAATTTTCTTTATGGTTATTTGTTTTGAACTCTGAAAGGACTGTCTTCTTTGTGCCTCTTGATTGTCATGATTAAAATTTTATTCTAAGAATTTTTCTCTCTCTCCTTCTCTGTATTCTGAAATTGATTGCATGCAAATCTTTGTTGCGTATATTCATTGCTTTCAAATTATTGAATAGATTTTATTAAGGTTTGAAACCTCTAAAATTTTGGTTAAATTATTAATAATTAGGGTTTCAACCATTTATAGAATTAGATTGGATTAAATTAAGTTGAAATACCCTTATTTGTAGAAAGGAATTGTTTGTAGAATTTTGGATCTGCTATATATATATATATATCTATATATATATATATATATATATATATATATATATATATATATAGGAAAAATTTTGATATTTATATTAATAAAAATTGGTTCAAAAAAGGGCTCCCGGAGAAAAGAACCAGTTAAGGAAAACTTTGTTCGTTACCCATAATACAAAAGCAGAAGGATCTGCAAGTTTTTGTTATCTTCATGGCCCTATCAGCAAAATCCATCAAGGATTAATGCATTTAAATATAAATAACCATCAACCCTATGTTGGAAACTGCAATTGAAACAATTGTTGTATTGTCATTGATGTCAAACCTTAATGGGTAAGACTATTGCTACTTAGGAAAGTACTATATCTATTTGAGTGTTGCTAAGGGGATAGGTAAGGTTGGTAACAATAGTACCTAGGGAAAGGTTGAGTTATCTTGATACTACAAAGTATACTTGACTATGTTGTACAATGATGAGACAATGTATTATTTATACTAGTAAGACTAAAGACTAAACTGGTAGGCTTGACCGAGCAAAAATGGAGAAATCATGTTTAAGCCGAGTAATGTTAGTGTCAACCGAGTCAATGTATGCCAAGCAAAATTCTAGTGTCGACCGAACAACAGTTAATTGTTGAGGAAGATAGTATAAGCTGAGGAAACATTTCTAGTAATGATCGAGCTTTCTACATGAAGACCAAATAGTTGATCACAATATTGACTGAGCATTAACATTTTTATATTTGAAGAGAATTTAGTTTTGGAGCCAACATTGTTGAATTCTTGGATTATGTAAAATGTATTGACTTTATTTATTGATTGTTTGAAAGCATTAAATGCACTGTAAAATGTTTTATTGTAAATCTTTAAGAGATTTGAGATGATTCTAGAAATGAAGCCAGAGAACATGAAGCGAGTAGATTCAATGAATCTGACCTAACCCTAAGATCTACAAATGAGATTGAGTGGCATAGAGTTAACCTAATTGAGGAAAGTATTAAGGGAACCTGAGCATTGGATATGTATGTGCATGGGTGAATGTAGATAATGCTGGAAGATCAGTAAAGTTTTATTGAATGTATAAGTAGAAAAGGCTAAAGGAGAATTGTGGTGGTTTCTTGAAGAAAAGTTCTGAGCAGATCAGAGATGGAGATGGAAAAGTTTCAAAGTTAGTAAACCAGCATTAGTGTACAAAATTGGATCTGATATTTGCAAATTGAGTTGTATATTTTTCAAATAAATATTGCTACTACTTTCTAACCATTGTAATAGTCAAAATCCTTTTAACAAAGGTTGACCTAACAGTCATATGTTAAATCATTTGAACAAGGTTGCATTCTAATGGAGTGTATGTAAGTCCTATGACAAGGCTCACTTTTAATAGGGTGATTGAAATCCTTTAATCGGGTCACACCTAACAGTGTGTATTGTAACCTTTGACAGGGTTGGATTTTAACCGAGCTCACTTCAGAAGAGTGAAAATAATAGTAGCATGTTACAAAGTGGTTTTTCCCACATTGGGTTTCCACTATAAATCCTGGTGTTAATACTTGTGAGAATGTTTTGGTTTGAACATTTATGTGTTTTACAAGTTAAGTTACAACTGGGTAGTGGACTGTGTTGCTATATGTTTCTATTATTGAATCAGTGATGACCGAGTTTATTTTGGTTATTGGATCTGATTTAAGGAAAAGTTTTTAAGTTTGTTTTATACATCGGTACCTGAGAACAACTGATTCAACCCCCCTCTCTATTGTTCTAAATCATATTAACAATTGGTATCAGAGCTCTGTTACTTATTATTAGTGTTTACAGAATCAATTTTAAAGGGGCTTGAAGAAAATGATCAGGATGTATAAAAAGGAGGTACCGAAGCTGAATAAGGAAAACTTCCCTGCATGAGAAAACTTGATGAAGCTACATCTGGCTGGTATTGGTGACTCTGCAAAGTACTACATTGAGAATGGCTATGTCTCACCTGTTGCACCTTTGACTGCCAAAGAAATGAGAGCTAAGCAAGAACATAATCAGGCAATGCTGGAAATTGCATCTGCCCTAAACTATCTAGAATTTGTGGACATTAAGGATTGCACAACTGCTAAGGAGATGTGGGACACTCTTGCAAGGATCTATGGTGGTGACTTAAATGTACTGAAAGCAAAGGCCGAGAGTCTTAGAGGTAAGTTTGATGAAATGAGAATGCAAGAAGGTGAAAGCATTGCACAATATTATGGTAGAATAAAAGAAGTTGTCAATTCTATTAGAGGAGCAAATGGGGTTATTGATGATGATACTATAATTGGGAAAGTACTAAGAACCTTGCATCCTATATATGCTATTAAGACCTTGGCTATTTAGGAATCTAGATGCAACTTTGCTTATGTGCTTACTTTGGAAAGTTTGGTTGGTAAGCTGACTGCTTTTGAACTCTCTAACTATGATAATTTTACTGTTGGAAGCATTGGTAATGTTGAATCTTCTTTCAAGTCACAACTAGTTCTGAACAAGCCAAAGAAAGAAAAAGAAAGTGAAAGTGAAAGTGAAAGTGACAGTGACACTTCTGATGAAGAATTGGAAGATCTAGAAGCTCTTATGGCTAGAAGACTGAGAAGAGGAAAAGGAAAGTATAAAGGTAAACTCCCTATTATATGTTTTACATGTAATAAATTTGGTCATATAGCTGCTAGATGTCCTAACAGGAAGGATAAAGATGATGACAATAAAAGAAAACACAAAGATAGAAGAGATGACAAAAGCTACTGAAGGAAAAAGGACTACAAAGGAAAAGGTAAGAAATCTTGTTACATTGTTGAAAAAGAGACTGACACTGATAGTGATGATTTTGAAATTGAGGTAGTCTATGTTGCAATGAAAGATGAATCTAATGAGGATGAGAAAACTACATTGATATCCTATGTGAACAAGAATGATAAATGGATTATTGACAATGGTTGCTCACATCAAATGACTGGTGACAAAAATAAGTTTGAGACCTTACATCATTACAGAGGTAAAAGTGTAAATGTGAAGATTGATGAGTATGCAGAAAGAAATGAAGCTGACAGCAAAAGAGAACTAGAAGATTATAGATCTTTTGTGTACATTGAGGAAGAAGAGGAAAGTAACAGACTTGCACTTGATGCCGAGTCTCAGGTAAGCAATGCCAAGCGATAGACAGATGCTGTCAAGCATCAAGAAAATAGTACCAAAAGAGAACAAGAACATGTCGAGCTACAAAAAAATACTTCTGAATATCAGAAAGAGGTTGCCAAGCATTCAGAAACTGAATCTGACAATCTTGTTGGGGAATCTGATGAAATAGAGGAGAGAAGAGCTGAACCTATTTTGGAAAAATATGTAAGAAGACATCACAAGCCTAAATAGATAATTGGAGACAAAAATACTGGAATTTAGACCATAAGTAAGACTAAGGATCCAACATGCCTACTGTGTGAATCTAAACCCAAGTCAACTAGAGAGGCATTGGAGAATGAAGACTAGATACAAGAAATGAATGAAGAGATTGACCAAATTGAGAAGAATGATACTTGGACTCTGCTACCGAAACCTAAAAACAAAAATGTTATAGGAACAACATGGGTGTTTCAAAACAAGATGAATGAAAATGGTGAAATAACTAGGAACAAAGCTAGGCTGGTATGAAAAGGCTATGCACAAGAAGAAGGAATAGATTATGGGGATACATTTGCCCCTGTAGCTAGATTGGAAGGAGTAAGAACTCTGCTTGCATATGCTACTTATAAAGATTTCAAGGTATATCAAATGGATGTCAAGTCTGCATTTTTTAATGGTATACTACAAGAAGAAGTTTACATAGAACAGCCAGAAGGTTTTATTGATCCAAACAAAAGACACATGATGTGCAAACTAAACAAAGCACTATATGGATTAAAACAAGCTCCTAGAGCATGGTATGAGAGGTTGCACAATTACTTTATACAGATTGGATTTTCAAGAACAAATGACACAAGCAATCTGTACATGAAAGATAAAGAAGGTAAAGGTATCTTGTTGGAAAAAAAAATTGTGGATGACATTATTTTTGGTGGACAAGATGCATTGTGTAAAATATTTTCAAATGAAATGCAAACTGAATTTGAAATGAGCATGTTTGGTGAGATCAAATTCTTTATGGTTTACAAGTATATCAAAGGAAGAATAGAATTTTCATTACATAGTCTAAGTATGTTAATGAAATACTAAAAACTTTCAGGATGGAAGATGCTAAACCAGTGAATACTCCTATGGTTACTGGACAAAAGTTATCTAAGAATGATGATGCTGCAGAAGTGAATCAGACTTTGTATAGATCCATGATTGGAAAATTACAGTATGTTGCACATAGTAGACCAGATATTGCACTAGCTATTGGGATTGTAGCAAGATTCTCTACCAATCCTAAGGAAACACACATGATGGCTATAAAAAGATTTATGAGATACTTGAAAGGAACTACTGACTATGGTCTATATTATAAGAAGGATGACAAATTTGAACTCAGAGTTTATACAAATGCTGATTGGGTAGGAAATGTAGATGACAGAAAGAGTACTAGTGGTGGAGCTTTCTTTCTTGGATAGATATTAGTCTCCTGGACAAGCAAGAAACAAAATTGCATTTCCCAATCTACTGTTGAGGCCGAATATGTTGCTGCTATAGTAAATTGTTCAAATTTGGTATTGATAAAACAATTATTGATAGGCATGAAAGAAGAAATCATTGGACTTGTTGTTATTTTCTGTGACAACACAAGTGCTATCAATATTTATAAGAATCCAGTGATGCACACTAAGACCAAGCACATAGCAATCAAGTATCACTACTTGAGAGAATTAGTACAAGATAAAGAAGTCTAAATGGAATATGTGAATACAAAAGAACAATTGGTAGACATATTCACTAAATATTTACCCAGAGAAGCTCATGAGTATTTGAGAAGTCAATTAGGGGTCCTTCCCCTAACTAAGGCTGCCTAGTCAAGCTAGGAGCACTGCATCAAATATGCTACAGCAGAATGTTTGACAAATTGATGAAGAAGATTGTCACACTTTAGGGCTGGCCTAGAGTTCTGAAAAGGAGCAAAGACAAGGAATCAGTCATAAGCAAGATGATAGAGGGAAAACACTGAGTTGCACAGATATTATCTACATCTAATGGATGTATGTTTTAGTTGTTTCTTTGGCATTTTTTTCAAAGAGGGAGATGAACTAATCTGATAACACATGACACTAAAAAGTAAGGGTGATGAACTAAAATGAAGGATTGGGATAGAGGGAGATCTGAATACTTCTGATAGTCATAGTCTAAGTGAGGCTTATAGGATTCTGAATCAGAATGAAGCTAAGGATATTATAAATAATTTTCTGATGAACAGATAAGTTTTTGGATTGGTTGGTAATCCATGTGTTATTTAGGTGATATCATATGGCATTTCCATCAATGCCAAAGAGGGAGATTGTTGGAAACTGCAATTGAAACAATTGTTGTATTGTTATTGATGTCAAACCTTAATTGTTAAGACTGTTGCTACTTAGGAAAGTACTATATCTATTTGAGTGTTGCTAAGGGGATAGGTAAGGTTGGTAACAATAGTACCTAGGGAAAGGTTGAGTTATCTTGATACTACAAAGTGTAATTGACTATGTTTTATAATGATGAGACAATGTATTGTTTATACTAGTAAGACTAAAGACTAAACTGGTAGGCTTGACCGAGCAAAAATGGAGAAATCATGTTTAAGCCAAGTAATGTTAGTGTCAATCGAGTCAGTGTATGCCAAGCAAAATTCTAGTGTTGACCAAACAATAGTTAATTACCAAGGAAGACAGTATAAGCCGAGGAAACATTTCTAGTAATAACCGAGCTTTCTACATGAAGACCGAGCAGTTGATCATAGTATTGACAGAGCATCAGCATTTTTATATTTGAAGAGAATTTAGTTTTGGAGCCGACATTGTTGAATTCTTGGAATATGTCAAATGTGTTGACTTTATTTATTGATTGATTGAAAGCATTAAATGCACTATAAAATGTTTTATTGTAAATCTTTAAGAGATTTGAGATGATTCTAGAAATGAATTCGGAGAACATGAAGTGAGTAGATTCAATGAATCTGACCTAACCCTAACATCTATGAATGACATTGAGTGGCATAAGATGAGTTAACCTAATTGAGGAAAGTATTAAGGAAACTTGAGCATTGGATATGTATGTGCATGGGTGAACAGATAATGCTGGAAGATCAATAAAGTTTTATTGACTGTATAAGCAGAAAAGGATGAAGGAGAATTGTAGTGGAACTTTCTTGAAGAAAAGTTTAGAGTAGATCAGAGATGGAGATGGCAAAGTTTCAAAGTCAGTAAACCAACATTAGTGTATGGAATTAGATCTGATATTTGCAAAGTGAGTTGTATGTTTTTCAGATAAATATTGCTACTACTTTCTAACCATTGTGTAATGCCCCGCCAGGGAACCCAAGAGAATTTAACCTAACATGCTACTAAGTTTGGTGAACAATTTTTTTTTCTAAAGTTAACAAAAAAGATAAATAACAGTACGGAAGCAAATACCATTTACTCACATTGAAACATCATACAATACAAGTTATCAGACTCAAGGTTTCCATTATGTAGAATTACGTAAAAATATAACACAACTAGAACTAACATCAATAAAAGATTCCATAACTTATAAATTGCAATTGCATGATAACAATAAATACAATTCTCATGGACTTCCATGATATCCAAATAAACTGACATCCACTACACATGTCGTAGGGTATGTAGTAATAAATCTAACTATAATAATACAATGACCAAATTAGGTATCACAGGCGATACACTAATACAAGATTACAAATAATGAAAATAAGAAAGAAGCATCAATAAAGAAGCATCATAAGGAATCCATCTGTGAAATCACCATCAAGCACTGGCACCAAGACGTCGAATCTCAAATGGTAAAGAATCACTACCACTCGTCTGTGTAGAACCACAAAGGCCTACCCCACCGTGCTGAGGAAATAACCACAAACCCCAATCAGATAACCAATACCAAACAAGGATAAAACCCTAAACAGAAGGATCCTGAAAGCACTCTAACTCAAGTTGCAACATGACAAAGATAAAGGTACAACTCACTAAACCAAAGGCAACCGACACATGTAGAATAACTAGACTATGCATAGGAAGGTGTCATCATGTACGTCTAACTCTTGAGTTTTGTCCTAGTAATCTCTCTGGATACCGGCACCCAAGTGACCATACATGGTATCAATGATCTCCGTACTGACGAAGTCATCAACTATGCCAACTCATCCCATAAAAGGGGGCTAGTCATCTTCTCTACTCCACCTTAGTCTGTACTAGCACTCAAGCATGAGTGAGGACTCATATCTTATTAGATTTAATTAAATACCCCTTAATTATATTAGGTTCACTTGATTACTGAAACTTAACAATAAGTGATCCTGGCAGCCACTTGTGGGCTCCGACGCTTATTGCAAGGCACCTCCTACTACATGTCTAGGTAAACTACCCTAGGCTCACAAATCTCTCCTAGATCTAATCAAGTATACACTACGTAACCTCATATCCATTTTCACACAAAAGAACTAGATATGGTTATAGAGATACCACAAATAGAATACAGTATATCATGAGCCCAATGGTCAAACATGAATGATAATCAAATAGAGTACACACACCAAACATAATTGATAACATGAACATCTGACTCATACCCCAGCCTCTGTAATCCCCTAGGTCATCTAGAGCCCGACAACCCATAATGTAAATGAGAACATGAAGAATACACATTCACATTAATTTGAACTGAAATAAAAACCATAATCCAATACATTTCATAATCATCATAAATGAGTTTAAGAAAAGGGTCTACTAGAGAATTCTCACAATAATCATGTTCCATTAATATCATAAGTAAATAGAAATACCTAAGAAATGCCATTGAATCCATCTTAACGTAAATACCCAATTTCGATAGAAAATAATCAAAATATTATTCTATGAATGACAATAATTAAGTTGCAAGGTTAAAAATCTAAGTTCTCTATAATTGACATTCTAACGTTACAATTACACACTTATAAGTAATCAACTAATTAAAGTCGCTAATGTCTACCAAAAAAATTTATCAATAGAACAAAAATCACCATAACTATACAAAAATGATTACTTAAATAAAACCATTAACATTATGTAAAATCCACTAATAAATTTTATTAATGCTATATAAAATCTATTAATAAAAAGTATTAATGTTAAAACACACTATAAAAATTTACTAATGTTAAACAAAATTTTATTAACAAAACCTTTTAATATTTAATAAAATTTATAAAAACACAAAAAAAATAAAACTATTTTTAAAAATTTATTAATATATTTTATTAAAAGAAAAACTAACAAAATTTATTAAAGAAAGAATAAAGTCAAATTACATGGGGGGCGGAGCCCACTCCCATCTACCCAAGCCTCCTCGCACGATACTGTAGTGAGTACCACCGACGGCCTACCACCGCACGATACCCACTAGTACCGTCAATAGGTAAGGTCTGTCGTGGGGGGCTACAGTCAGTACCCTCCCAAATATTATTTTTTTTAATATTTTTTTAAAACAACTTTTCCTTAACACATTTTTCAATGTGTAAAAATATGCAAAACAATATTTTTTTAAATATTTATTTTTTATAAAACTTTTCAAATACTCCTATTATGCAAATAGCAAATTAGGAAACTTTTAGAATTATCTTTTTTTTTTTAAGTGAATTTAATATTTCTGAAACTGGAAAATTACCAGGACTGTATAATTTTTCCAAAAAAGGAAAAAGATTCTTTTTGTCCACAACACATGAATTTTTTTTTTGTCTTTTCTTCTAATTTTTCTTTCCTCCAATATTTTGCAAATAGATTACAATTTACTAATGTGGTTTTCCAACATTTACAAGCAAATTTAATTTACTGTGGTATTTTTTAAAAACTGTCATTTTTTAACAGGGATTGGGTTTTTTACCCAGAATGATGTTTTTCAACCCAAATTAGTTTTTTGACAACAACCCGCTAAATTAATTTATTCCAACTATAGAACTAACTATATAAAGATTGATTTTTCATTTTCTATGTGTTCTAGGATGAATTTTCTCTCCAAATTTGGACAACATAACCCTACTGTGCCTAGTTAATATAAATATATGAAATAGCATTCTAATGGGTTTTCTAATCCTCAAATTTAAAGCATAAATAGAAAATAGATCTTAATCTATAAACTAACACAAACATAGAGAAATTGCAGAAAGAACTACTAATGAATTCACAAGAAAACTCCACAAATCCCTACCTAAATTCCAATGCTAAATACTGAATAAGAAGGCTTGTAGAATGCTAAAACCCTCAGATTTGACAATAGAAAAGCTCCACCTGCAAACCTGAATCACAGTGCATACAATCCCAAATCCAAGTGCAAGCAACCTTCACCCAAAATTCATGCACAATCTCCAAAAGCTCAAGAACACAAGAAAGCACAAAAACTCCAAAAACTCTCTCTCTCCAAAAATGCTCCAACAACCTGATTAACTCCAAATGAATGCAAAAATCCCCCTATTAGGGATTCAACTCCAGTAAACATGCAAAACCCTAGATGACTCACACAAAGAACTCCTAATCCAACTCTCCCACTTTTGTTGAGAGAAATTACTATTTAATAATTAAAAATAAATATAATTGTGCACCACTCAACTTAGTCTCCTAAAGACAAGTTGCCACTTTTCAAAAAAATCACTTTCAATTATGCACATGCTAATAATAAAATCTATTATTAAATAAATTAAATACTTAATGCATCATGAATTCAGGCAATTAATTATTTAATCATTTATTAATACTCACAAACATAATAAAATCCAATTCTCAATAAAATACTCAATTAAATCCAAATAATCAATTATTTGATTTTAATTAAATTTTGTCATAATAAACTTAAGACATAATCAATATTAATTTCCAATACTAAAATAATTAACTTTAATTTAATTTCTCCAATTAAATCCTAGGAGCATATTTAATCATTAAATTCAACTAAGAACCTAACATTGATATTCACATAAAATAATCTATATAAACATAATTCAACTATAATCAATAAATTAATAATCACCCACATAATCATAAATCAACTAAATAATGCACTGTAAAAATCAAACACAACAAATCAAGAAAACACAGGAGAAGGGATTCACGAATTCATGCCAACCAGATGAATTTGGCTAGGGTAGTAAGACTGACACTTTTCCAATCCTAGGACAATAAGGCTTAGGTTAGGGTTTTGGGTCTGTGTATTATCTCCCCTCTTTACCATTGAGATGAATATTTGTGGGCATGCTCACTCCTGCCAATTCAGGAAAGATGATGCCCTGTACCTGCGAACCTGTCACCACAAGATGAAGCATGTACATACAATAATATATTTCAAACAATGATAGGGTACAGTCAGTTGTGTGGATCTCGACTAAGCGAGTAACTATGCCTCCGACCTCTACCAAACAAACACATGAAACAGAAGAAACACATGATAACCATACACATGCCAGTATGGGATTAGTACCATGAATTAATATAAAACATAAACATAACATCAAATGATATGATCATCTAATGTAGGTAACAACATGATACACATTCAATGAACATAAATCCTTAATCATCATTTATTAGCATAATAATTGATCACATCAAAAGTGACCTAAAATAATTTGGTCAAACACTAAAACATAAATAAACCTAAAAGAGAACTACAGGTGAGGTACTACATCCACCCCCCTAGAATTAGGCTTACTCCTAGAAGCCTAGAACAAGTAGGGATGTAAGTCCCATAAACTTCGCTGCTCTGAAAAGAAAACTAAAACAAAAGTTCACTGAATAGGCCCCATCGGACCTTTTCCTGCCTTAGGGTTCGAACACTGAGGATCATTCCCTATTGCAAAGGCCCTATGAGATCTACCTACATCTCCCACTATAGGCTTAGAAACCAATGGCCTCTATCCTAAATGCTGAGCTGAAAACTGGGGACAATAGTATGACTTATGACCCTGTTGGCCACAAGTGAAACAATCCCCCTTGAAGACTCTCCTTGCTGCAGGAGTACTAGGCTGTTGAAAACTACCCCCACCAAAATCTTAATGTGAATTCTGAGTGGGTTGATCATCTTGATTGCGCTCACTATGTTGCCAGTTGCGATAGTTCTTTGATCAAGAACCACCACCATAACCATGGAAGAATTTCTTATCCTGCTAATTTTGATTACCTTTCACAAAGGTAGAAGGATTCTGAAAATTCTCATTCCTCTGAGACCGATTCCCCTTGGAACCACTAGGCTGGACACCTCTCTAACTACCATGACCTAAAGCAAGATTCATCTCTGTAAGGGTGGCCTTAATGACTGCCTCCTGAAGGGTCTTAGGCTCAAATAGTAGGACCTCTCCAATGATGTGTGGATTTAGTCCCCTCACAAAGTGCTGAACTAGGAGAGTTGTATCCTATCCGAATCTAGCATACTATTTGAGCTCAAAAAACCAACGCTCATACTCTCCTACTGACAGGGTCAACTATCTTAGATTATGAAACTCATCTGCTCTCTAACACCTCCACCGATCTGATAGGAAATGCTCTTGAAAGTTTTTCAGAAACAACTCCCAAGTGACAGTATCTATCTAGAACCCTAACTTCTGCTCCTCTATCTTCCACCATATAGCAGCAAAATCTATAAGCTGCATAATCGCATACCTAGCTTTAGTATTACTACTAAAGGGATGCATCACAAAACTCTACTCTAAGGCTATCAACCATGTCTCTGCCTCTAAACCAGTGCCTTTCCCATCAAAGGGAATGGGTCACCCTCTCACCAGATCCCTCATGTGGTTAGCTGCCACCATTGTAGGATCAACTATGAAGTTCCTCCTTAGAGGGCTTCTGGATCTCTCTCTCTCTCTCTCATCCCTCTAGGAATGATGAGAAGCATCCTGTCCTACCTTGTTCCGCTCAGGACCAAGATGATTAAGAATCACCTGTAAGAGCTGTCTCATATCAAGATCATCCTAACGATCCTCTCTCTGTTGATCCCTAGACTATTGCTAGTGACTCTCCTGACTGACACTTGTAGAAGGGCTAGGCTATCTACCCCTTCCATGATTACTAGCACAACCTCTACCTTGACCTCTAGTGGATCTAGTCACAGCCATAATTCTTGCAACATCAGAGATCCAACAACTCTCAACAAACCTCAAATCAAACAAAAGGAAACATATCATAAAGCAATGGTCTGAAAGTAGAATGTTATATGTCTATGTTTAGTTTCAAGTTTAGACCACACAAAACCTAATAGGTGTACATACCTAGAGTTCCCAGTGTAGAAACTCCACTCTGATACCAAATTTAACGCCCCGCCAGGGAACCCAAGAGAATTTAATCTAACATGCTACTAAGTTTGGTGAACAATTTTTTTTTCTAAAGTTAACAAACAAGATAAATAACAGTACGGAAGCAAATACCATTTACTCACATTGAAACATCATACAATACAAATTATCAGACTCGAGGGTTCCATGATGTAGAATTACATAAAAATAAAACACAACTAGAACTAACATCAATAAAAGATTCCATAACTTATAAATTGCAATTACATGATAACAATAAATACAATTCTCATGGACTTCCATGATATCCAAATAAACTGACATCCACTGCACATGTAACAGGGTATGTAGTAATAAATCTAACTATAATAATACAATGACCAGATTAGGTATCACGGGCGATACACTAATACAGGATTACAAATAATGAAAATAAGAAAGAAGCATCAATAAAGAAGCATCATAAGGAATCCATCCATGAAATCACCATCAACCACCGGCACTAGGACATCGAATCTCAAATGGTAAAGAATCACTACCACCCATCCGTGTAGAACCACAAAGGCCTACCCCATCGTGCTGAGGAAATAACCACAAACCCCAATCGGATAACCAATACCAAACAAGGATAAAACCCTAAACAAAAGGATCCTAAAAGCACTCTAACTCAAGTTACAATATGATAAAGATAAAGGTACAACTCACTAAACCAGAGGCAACCGACACATGTAGAATTACTAGACTATGCATAGGAAGGTGTCATCATGTACGTCTAACTCTTGAGTTTTGTCCTGGTAATCTCTTTGGATCTCGGCACCCAAGTGACCATACATGGTATCAATGACCTCTCATACAGATGAAGTCATCAACTATGCCAACTCATCCCTTAAAAGGGGGCTAGTCATCTTCTCTACTCCACCTTAGTCTGTACTAGCACTTAAGCATGGGTGAGGACTCATATCTTATTAGGTTCAATTAAATACCCCTTAATTATATTAGGTTATCACTTGATTATTGAAACTTAATAATAAGTGATCCTGGCAGCCACTTGTGGGCCCCGACACTTATTGCAAGCCACCTCCTACTACATGTCTAGGTAAACTACCCTAGGCTCATAGATCTCTCCTAGATCTAATCAAGTATACACTAAGTAACCTCATATCCATTTTCACACAAAAGAACTAGATATGGTTATAGAGATACCACAAATAGAATACAGTATATCATGAGCCCAATGGTCAAATAGGAATGATAATCAGATAGAGTACACACAAACCAAACATAGCTGATAACATGAAGATCTGACTCATACCCCAGCCTCTGTAATCCCCTAGGTCATCTAGAGCCCGACAACCCATAATGTAAATGAGAACATGAAGAATACACATTCACATTAATTTGAACTGAAATAAAAAGCATAATCCAATACATTTCATAATCATCATAAATGAGTTTAAGAAAAGGGTCTACTAGAGAATTCTCACAATAATCATGTTCCATTAATATCATAAGTAAATAGAAATACCTAAGGAATGCCATTGAATCCATCTTAATGTAAATACCCAATTTCGATAGAAAATAATCAAAATATTATTCTATGAATGGCAATTATTTAATTGCAAGGTTAAAAATCTAAGTTCTCTATAATTGACATTCTAACGTTACAATTACACACTTATAAGTAATCAACTAATTAAAGTCGCTAATGTCTACGCAAAAAAATTATCGATAGAACAAAAATCACCATAACTATACAAAAATGATTACTTAAATAAAACCATTAACATTATGTAAAATCCACTAATAAATTGTATTAATGCTAAATAAAATCTATTAATAAAAAGTATTAATGTTAAAACACACTATAAAAATTTACTAATGTTAAACAAAATTTTATTAACAAAACCCTTTAATATTTAATAAAATTTATAAAAACACAAAACAAATAAAACTATTTTTAAAAATTTATTAATATATTTTATTAAAAGAAAAACTAACAAAATTTATTAAAGAAAGAATAAAGTCAAATTACATGGGGGGTGAAGCCCACTCCCATCTACCCAAGCCTCACCGCACGGTACTGCAGTGAGTATCACCAATGGCCTGCCACCTCATGGTACCCACTGGTACCGTCGGCAGGTAAGGTTTGTCATGGGGGGGGTACAGTCAGTACCCTCCCAAATATTATTTTTTTTAATATTTTTTTAAAATGACTTTTCCTTAACACATTTTTCAATGTGTAAAAATATGCAAAACAATATTTTTTTAAATATTTTTTTTTTAATAAAACTTTTCAAATACTCCTATTATGCAAATAGCAAATTAGGAAACTTTTAGAATTTCTTCTTTTTTTTTAAGTGAATTTAATATTTCTGAAAATGGAAAATTACCAGGACTGTATAATTTTTCCAAAAAAGGAAAAAGATTATTTTTGTCCACAACACATGAATTTTTTTTTGTCTTTTCTTCTAATTTTTCTTTCCTCCAATATTTTGCAAATACATTACAATTTACTAATGTGGTTTTCCAACATTTACAAGCAAATTTCATTTATTGTGGTATTTTTTTTAAACTGTCATTTTTTAATAGGGATTGGGTTTTTTACCCAGAATGATGTTTTTCAACCCAAATTAGTTTTTTGACAACAACCCACTAAATTAATTTATTCAAACTATAGAACTAACTATATAAAGATTGATTTTTCATTTTCTATGTGTTCTAGGATGAATTTTCTCTCCAAATTTGGACAGCATAACCCTACTGTGCCAAGTTAATATAAAAATATGAAATAGCATTCTAATGAGTTTTCTAATCCTCAAATTTAAAGCATAAATAGAAAATAGATCTTAATCTATAAACTGACACAAACATAAAGAAATTGCAGAAAGAACTACTAATGAATTCACAAGAAAACTCCACAAATCCCTACCTCAATTCCAATGCTAAATACTGAATAAGAAGGCCTGTAGAATGCTGAAACCCTTAGATTTGACAACAGAAAAACTCCATCTGCAGACCTAAATCACAGTGCATACAATCCCAAATCCAAGTGCAAGCAACCTTCACCCAAAATTCATGCACAATCTCCAAAAGCTCAAGAACACAAGAAAGCACAAAAACTCCAAAAGCTCTCTCTCTCCAAAAATGCTCCAACAACCTGATTAACTCCAAATGAATGCAAAAATCCCCCTATTAGGGATTCAACTCCAGTAAACATGCAAAACCCTAGATGACTCACACAAAGAACTCCTAATCCAACTCTCCCACTTTTGTTGAGAGAAATTACTATTTAATAATTAAAAATAAATATAATTGTGCACCACTCAACTTAGTCTCCTAAAGACAAGTTGCCACTTTTCAAAAAAATCACTTTCAATTATGCACATGCTAATAATAAAATCTATTATTAAATAAATTAAATACTTAATGCATCATGAATTCATGCAATTAATTATTTAATCATTTATTAATACTTACAAACATAATAAAATCCATTTCTCAATAAAATACTCAATTAAATCCAAATAATCAATTATTTGATTTTAATTAAATTTCATCATAATAAACTTAAGACATAATCAATATTAATTTCCAATGCTAAAATAATTAACTTTAATTTAATTTCTCCAATTAAATCCTAGGAGCATATTTAATCATTAAATTCAACTAAGCACCTAACATTGATATTCACATAAAATAATCTATATAAACATAATTCAACTATAATCAATAAATTAATAATCACCCACATAATCATAAATCAACTGAATAATGCACTATAAAAATCAAACACAACAAATCAAGAAAACACAGGAGAAGAGATTCATGAATTCATGCCAACCAGATGAATTCGAGTAGGGTAGTAAGACTGACACTTGTCAAATCCTAGGACAATAAGGCTTAGGTTTAGGGTTTTGGGTCTGTGTATTATCTCCCCTCTTTACCATTGAGATGAATGTTTGTGGGCATGCTCACTCCTCCCAATTCAGGGAAGATGATGCCCTGTACCTACGAACCTATCACCACAAGAAGAAGCATGTACATACAATAATATATTTCAAACAATGATAAGGTACGGTAAGTCGTGTGGATCTTGACTAAGTGAGTAACTACACCTCCAACCTCTACCAAACAAACATGTCAAACAAAAAAAAACACATGACAACCATACACATGCTAGTATGGGATCAGTACCATGAATTAATATAAAACATAAACATAACATCAAATGATATGATCATCTAATCTAGGTAATAACATGATACACCTTTAATGAACATAAATCCTTAATCATCATTTATTAGCATAATAATCGATGACATCAAAGTGACCTAAAAGAATTCGATCAAACACTAAAACATAAAGAAACCTAAAAGTGAACTACGGATAGGGTACTACACATTGTAATAGTCAAAATCCTTTTAACAAAGATTGACCTAACAGTCATATGTTAAATCCATTGAACAAGGTTGCATTCTAATGGAGTGTATGTAAGTCCTATGACAAGGCTCACTTTTAACAGGGTGATTGAAATCCTTTAATCGGGTCACACCTAACAGTGTGTATTGTAACCTTTGACAGGGTTGGCTTTTAACCGAGCTCACTTTAGAAGAGTGAAAATAATAGTAGCATGTTACAAAGTAATTTTTCCCACATTGGGTTTCCACTATAAATCGTAGTGTTAATACTTGTGTGAATGTTTTGGTTTGAACATTTTTTTTTTTACAAGTTAAGTTATAGCTGGGTAGTGGACTGCATTGTTATATGTTTCTATTATTGAATCAGTGATGACCGAGTTTGTTTTGGTTATTGGATCTGATTTAAGAAAAAAAAATTAAGTTTGTTCTATACATCAAGACCTGAGAACAATTGATTCACCCCCCCTCTCTGTTGTTCTAAATCATATTAACACCCTATGCCCCTGCAAAAAAATAAAGGGGTGGATATATGCAATAATCAAAACTTCCCTTTTTACACATTTTTCACTAATAGAGAAATCCCTATGTCCCTAGAAAAATAAAGGGATGGATATATGCAATAATGAAAACTCCCCTTTTTACACATTTTTCACTTAATACAAAAACCCCATATACAGCCATGGCATATATGCAATATTCCAAACTCCTGATTACATCAAATATTACAATAATGCAAAATCCAAAAAAATGATAATATGAGCAGATTATGAGTATAATCATCATAGTGAACCAAAATTATAATAGTCCCCTAGCACCTGTAGAAGAAGAGACTCTTTAGAAGATTGGGACCAAAAGAGGAAGTTTGGCGGATTGATGGCCCGAGGAGACCACAATAGCAGAGAGTCAAAAAGAGAGTCAACCTGCATCAAAATCTGAATAATCAAAGACCTATAAATAAGATATTAGGGAAAAAAACCAATGGAGACTATCATCCCTGATGATACAAATTCTCATCCTCAAGGTGAGGTGGATGAGAGAAGAACAAAGAACTCCAAAGTCTATCAGCTTCCCCATAAATAGAATAAGAGGCCTTAGAATCATCATTGATACGTCGACATGGAGAGGAAAGCTCACCTCCACCCAGCTCAAGTGCATTTAATAGCCCTATATCCGTCATAAGAGCTGAAGAAACACACAAATCTGAATTAGAGGTTCTTTCCTCCAATGTAGATGCAACTGAATGAGAGAAAAGATTAGCATGAGCAAAAACATTACAATGAGCCATGAGACCCAGTATAGCATGTCTTCGAAAAAGCTTTTTCCCGATAACCAGCATCAACAGAATTTCTGCTTAAAATAATATCCAAGGGCATTATAGAAGATGAAGACTTGCAATCTTTAATTTCCCCATAGATCATTACAAACTTATTCAAATTCAATAGTAAATGCCGAGGGAAAATATCACCTATGCTTGCTTCTCCCTTCCAAATATTATACCCTTGGACAACAATAAGAAGTTTATTATTCTGAAGGAACTTAGACCGGATTGTCCCATCATCCACATGAAATAACAGGGACCAAGATTTTGAGAGATCAAGAAAGATTGAACAAAAGAAAGATACAATTTGAGATGGGAATATAACTCTCTTAAATTGCAGAGAGAGGATAGATTCCCCAATGAGACAATGCATGCTTTTGCAAAACTTCATATAGTGAAAACAAAACATAGAGTCCAATAAATCATTAGTTATCTTACACTCGAATGGAAGCTCCAAGTCATCAGGAGGAAAATAAGCCCTCAGGTTTAAGGGCCTAAACTCATCATCAAATCTAGAGACAACCATAGTAAAAAACTAGAGGAAAACCTAAATTTCACCAGCAACACCACCAAATTACAAAATAGCAAGGAGCACACATATATAGAACAACCTTAGCATATGAAAGAGAAGAATGAATCATAAATACAAGAGGGATGGTGAATGATTAAAAGAGCATGCAAATGTATGAGCTAATTAATACTCATAAATAGCCAGATATTAGAGATCGAAGAGACAAAGGAAATATGGGCATGAGATTTCCATAGGGACATGCATATTTTCCAACACTGCAAATCCTAGTATGAAGTGATCCAAATAACTTTGATAAATGATTGGCATAAGTATTGTGACCAAGAAATGATTATATTAAAAAAACCCATTTCAAAATGTATGGGCATGCCATAACGAAATGGACACCCCCGCAAATGTATTATAGAACATAATGCTTAAATATTGGGCTTAGGAACCGATTCTAAGTTAATTAAATAAAAAATGGAGGGATAAGTAATTGGGGAAACAAGGAGTAAGGGGAAAGAAATTTGAAGACTCTCTGAACCCAGCTTAGAAAGTGCATCTGCCACATTATTTCCCTCTCTAAAGATGTGTGAGATATACCATTCGGAAAGAGAATCTAAAAGGGTCCAAAATTAATATGTCGAGAAAAAGAATGCCTAGAAATGCAAGAATTAATAATCACCGAGGAGTCACCTTCAATATGGAGAGATTTAAAATTTAAATTTTTAGTAGCGAAAAGACCATACAACAAAGCATAAGCCTCTACTAAGTTATTGGTCCCATGAGGAATAGGACGAGCCTCAAAATGGAGAACATAGCCAGAGCAGTCCCAGAAAACAAAACCTATACCTGAATTCCCCGGATTACCTATGGAAGATCCATCAAAGTTAAGCTTAATAAAACCCTGTTGAGGAGGATTCCATTTGATTTGAGACCTAATTGAGGATACATCCTTAGAATAGAGAGGAAAAGGGAGGGATGGAAAAGACAGTCCCTTAAAGCTTTTTGAAATAGTTCATTACCCATGATGAAAATGTCTGAGAACTCTTGAATTTGCAAGAATAAGCATTAGCAACCTCCACAATAGATACTTCTAATTTAGACAATACAGAATCAAAAGAGGAAGGTTGATTACAAAAAATCCTCTTATTCCTCTCCCTCCATATAGACCATAAGACCAAAGATGGACTAGAAATCCATAAACAAGAAAACATTGATTTATGACATGAGATAGGCCAAGATTGAAATAAGTCCCAAATTAGGCATGGAAGGGGCATATAAAAATTCATTTTTTGCAAAACAAACTACCAACATAATTGCACCAAAGGATAATTTAAAAAGAGGTGATCAACAGACTCTAGCTCTTGATTACAAATAATGCATTGGAAAGATCCTGCAATATTAAGCCTAGATAATCTATCACTAGTAATCACTCTCTTTTTCAATACTAGCCAAGAAAAACAACCATCTTTGGGAAGAATAGAAGGATGCCAAAAAAAGAAGAAGGATCTATGTTTAACAACATTCTTTTGCAAAGATAGAGCCAATTCATAACCCTACTTAAAATAATAACAACCATTTACCAAAGGAGCCCAAAAAATGCAATCTAGAGTCTTGGAAAAGTAGACAACCTTTTATAAAAGCAATCAATTTGCACTAGAGTCATTGTGATCATCAATTGGAAGGTTATGAAAGTCTTTCCAAATTACTAATCCTAAATGAATGTGAACTACAAAGAAATAATCAATCAACAAACAACCCCAATTTTGAAGAAGCAATTTCCCAAACATCATGAAACAAATTGAGGGAATTTAAGGGAGGGAAACCATTCTATGAGTCAATCCAGAAATTAATAGATTCCCCATTATGCACCTCCCAAGAAACATGTGAGGTGATGATGTGTCTATAATTCATCATCTAATTCCAAATGGCAAATCCTTTTGGGGGATCAAGGGCTGAAATAACCCTAAAAGAATCTAGATTATCTAGATATTTCTGTTGCATTAGCTAACACCATTTAATAGAATGATTTGAATACATTTTTCACACTAGTTTACCACCAAAAGCCATGTTTATATTAGAGAGATTATGATGACCAATCCCTCCAGTGGACGGAGTGAGAGATAAGTCAGATAAAGAAATAAGGGGAATCTTCTTTTGACCCGACATGTTAGCAGTCCATAGAAAATTCCCGATGAGACTTTTAATTTGGTTGAGAACTAATTTTGGAGCTTGCAAGATTGAAAAGTAGTAATTAGGAATTGCTAATAAAATCATTTTAATAAGAAGGATTCTAGCTGAAAGAGATAACCATCTAGCCTTCCAAGCAACCACTCGGGCTTTGATGCGATTGATAACCGACTGCCAATAGGAAGGCTTATGCTGCCCTACAAAGAAAAGAATACCCAAATAGGTAGAAGGGAGTTCATCTAAAGAAAAACCTAGAATACTAACAATCTTGTCAAAAATCTTAGGATTAATATTAAAAGTATATACTTTTGATTTTGGAGCATTGATTCTCTATCCAAAAACATGAGTATACAAATCCATAACCCTTTTAACTTTCTTAGCTTCTTGAATAGAGGCTTTCCCAAATAATAATGTATCATCAACAAAAAGGGATTGATTAACTAAAATAGTAGTATAAATCATTTTAACACCAAGCCATCGATCAGTAACATGGTAATCATGAATAAGATGACTCAGAGCTTATGCCATTATGATGAAGAGGGAAGGTGATAAAGGATCACCTTGCCTAACACCTTGAGAGGAAGGGAAGAATCCAGCATGAACCCCATTAATTATGATAGAGAAATGGGCCCCTGAAATACAAGCCTTAATCCACTTACACCATTTTTTTGAGAAGCCAAACTTAAGAAAGACTTTAAAGAGAAAAGACCAGTTTAGTTTATCATAGGCTTTCATCATATCTAACTTAACAATAAATGAAGGAATAGAATGTTCATTAATAGAATGTAGGGTTTCATGAGCCAGAATAGCACCTTTAGTAGTTTCCCTTCCTGGAACAAAGCCCCCTTGTTCAGGTGAGACAATCTTAGGAATAAGATGTTGAAGTCTTAGGTATATAGTTTTTGTAATAATTTTATAAATAGTGTTGCAAAGTGAAATTGGCCTAAATTCTGCAAAAGTTTGAGGATCATCATTTTTGGGGATAAGAACAATATTTGTAGCATTGAAACATTTCAACATGGCTTTGTTTTTCCTAGATTCCTCAAGAATAGCCAAAAGATCAAAACATATAACATCCCAACATTTCTAAAAAAAGAGATCCGTGAATCCATCAGGCCTAGGGGCCTTATCTAGTGGAAGGGAAAAAACTACCAATCTTACTTCCATAAGCGTAAATAGAGCCAATAATGCAAGGTTATCTAAGGGAGATATGCTAGAGGGAATATTATTAAGCAGAATATTTTCCTCATCCTCATCAATAGGAGGCGAAGAAGGGGAGGAAAGGAGATTTGAAAAAAATCTAACCCCTTCCTGCTAAATACCTTTTTTAATAGAAATTTTATTTCCGAAATCATCCTTAATGGAAAAAATGGATCTAGCAAACTTTCTTTGTTTAGTTGATGCATGGAAAAATTTAGTGTTTTGATCTCCTGACTGCAACCATAACTCCCGAGATTTCTACCTCCAGTAATCTTCCTCCCTTGCACATAACTCAACCCATTCCTCTTGATATTGCTTTTGTTTTTGGAAAGTTTGAGAATCCATACCAACAAAGAATATGTGTTGATTAATATTAGCCAGTTCTTTTTCAAATTTTGATTTCTGCTCAAAAATATTAGATTAAACACATTGACATTCCAAGATTTTATCTGATTGTTAATAAAGCTCATTTTCTTGAATAATTTAAACATCATAGATCCATCTTCAACTAGAGCATCCAACCACCATCGCTTAATAAGGGGTTCAAATGATGGATGCCTAAACCAAACCGATTCAAATTTAAATGAGGATATAATAGGAGTGGAACCATCCTTAGAGGATAAATTAATAGAAAGTTGAATGGTAAAATGATCCGAATCTAAAAAAGGCATAACATCCACAATCATAGGTGT
Source organism: Chamaecyparis obtusa (assembly GCA_027943335.1). Taxonomy (NCBI): domain Eukaryota; kingdom Viridiplantae; phylum Streptophyta; class Pinopsida; order Cupressales; family Cupressaceae; genus Chamaecyparis; species Chamaecyparis obtusa. The sequence continues at coordinate 401,762 of BSBK01001420.1, read as the reverse complement.
GTTCTCCAACTTCCAGATCTGAGAGCCAAGGAATCTATCTAATCTAACAACAATTTGTGAGAAGCCAGATGTACGATCAGTCTAGGTAAAAGCCCCATTCTGTAGTAAAATGTCAAAGAGGGTATTATCTATGATAAAATTGTTGAAATATATTATTGAGTGAGCAGGAGGAGAGATGGCACCCTTTTTATCATTAGGTCCCAAAATGGCATTAAAATCACCTACAATAATAAATTTGCAATCAGGGTACTACTGGATAATAGTTGTCAAAGATTGCCACAAATAAAATTTATCCAATATGGGGGTGGGACCATAAATATTCATAAGGAAGAGGGAATGGTTAAAGAATCTAACATTAACAAACTACCAGTTAGACCCACATTGCAATGGGTGAATAATCACTAAAGAGTTATTCCATAAAATAGGCAAGCCATCTGAAGCCCCAACAGATGGAACACATATACTTTGCCAAGAAGACCATTTACCCATAGTCCTATTAAAAGATTCTGGAGACAAGTTAGTTTCTTGGAAAAGAACAATATTGGACTAAACAAAATCAAGCCTCATCTTGATTCTATGTCTCTTGTCAAAGGCATTAATGCCTTTGACATTCCATGATAGGATTCTCTTTGTGGACAAGGAGAACCCTTAGCCCTCCTTGTCAAGCATCGCATATTGGCACCAAAATTAATATCCAGAGTTGATTGAATACCAGCTTTGATTTCCTCCGAAGCCTTAGTTGCTCTAGATTTCCTACCTCTAGTTTTAGGGGTCTTAGTTACTACCTTTGGAGAGATGGATGTTTGAACAATTGATAGCTTAGCAGAATAAGTCAAATTATTATTACTCAACTGGTTCTCCTGATGATTATTCAAACTATGACAACCGTGGGTATCATCCACCAGAGCAACATTAGTTAAAGGTGTTGAGAGAGGTTCATCTATTGACATAGTTTGATAACCTGAGACAGTCCTAGAATTATCATTAAAAGGATGAAATGAGTTTAACCTCGAGGGGTCCAGATCTTGACCCTCATTCATGCCTAAATCATCAAACACATGGGAAGATACTAGAGACAAAACTTCTATGGACATAATTGTAGCATGCTTAGGGGTCACCTTTCTTAATTTAAGGGGGACATATGAAAACATAAGGGTCCGCACTATTGAATCAAAGAGAGGCATAGAAGGAAATTTTTTATGAGATTTTATCTTTGAAACAAAAACCTATGAGATATCAATCCTACTAAGACAAGCAATGATATCTTGCATGAATATCTTTAACATATCAGTAAAAGAAGCTATAAGAAATGGGGAAAAGTGCAATGGAGCTTAGACAATCTAAGAGGACACAATCTCAGGAGTTTTTTTTAACAAGGAATTCACCTGCTGTTCTTTCAACAAATTGTCCTCAGCTACTACCTCAGGCTGAAGAATCACTTCCTTTTCAAGAATAGAGTGATTAAGGTCATTGGTTTGGTGTATATGATCATCTAAATTTTGATCCTTATTTTCATTAGAAGGAATAGGCAATTTATCCTTATTACCAAGAACCATAGAGCACTTCGAGGGGAAAGATGTTCTATCCTTACAAACAATTAAACTTGAATAGTTAGGATCTTTACATTGGTTTGTAAAATGCCCTAATAAATGTGAATAACATAATACAGAATGTGCATCCTCAATAATAATTTTTTGGCTCCAATAACCCCATTTGGAATGAAGACAAATATTCTACGGAAATGGATTAATTAGATCTAACAACACATAGACCCTGATGGATCGATGAGGTTCCTCAAAAGGGATCAGATCATGGCTAATAAAAGTTCCAATTTTATTAGCAATGACCTCAACAATATCCAAATCCCAGTATTCCAAAGGCAACACAGACAGTTCTACCCAAAATGACATTAGGGCACATGTAGAATTATGAAGATTAAAATTAGGAGACCAAACCACCATGCAAATACCAATACCATTGCAAAACCAATTTTTTATATGGTGGACATCATTACGAAAAGAAGAAGGATCAAAGATTGACTTATAATCAAGATAAAATAAATTTGTAAGCCCTAACCAGTTGTCTTTAGCCAAGGAATGAAATTCAGTGATTGGTAGAAAGGTCCAGATTTTACCTATAAGTGCCCTTTCCTGAATATACGATACCTGTGGTTCAAGAATACCATCATCAATTTGAAGTGAATGTTGAGAGTCGACCATCATGCGAGGTTGAGATTTGGCCAACCTGCAAGGTTGCAGATTTGGTGTAGAAGGAAGTGAACCCAAAGCATCAATATTGTCAAACAACTCATCCAGCTAATGTGTTTTAGAGACATTTTTTTTACAAGAAGGATTCTTGCCTGAACCACCCATATTAAGAGGAGGATTATGGAGGTGTCGAGGGATATTGTGATGATAATGAGGAGGATTCACATATTGGAGGAAAAATTGGTATTGAGGTTTATTATTATGAATGGCAGGCTAGAGCCAAGGGTTCTTATAAAACTGGGCTTGGCACAAAGGGATATTGTTTGGGGAAGATAAGAACTTAGGAGAGAAAATAGACAAAGAATTGGGCCAGGAAACAAAGGATGGCAAGTTAGGGTCAAAATTACCAATTGGAGATCTGTTGAAAGCATGAATAAGGGTTGGAAGTAAATGTCCAAAATAGATGTCCAGTGTCAGCTGAAACCTAGGGTAAGCAGAGTGCGTAGGGTTCATAGTGCCCTTACCCCAAGGTCCCTTATCAAAGGTATGATGCTGATGGTGAAAATTCTTAGACCTGCCATGGTATCTAAGATCCTTCAGAGAACCATTCTGCAAAGCAATCTGTGAAGGGTGACCATTGAAAACCCTAGGATTCACCTACTCCCTTCACACATTTCACTCCATACTCTCTCTCTCTCTCTCTCTCTCTCTATATATATATATATATATATATATATATATATATATATATATATATACATATATATATATATATATATATATATATAGATATATATATATATGTATATATATATATATATGTATATATATATATATATATATATATGTATATATATATATATATATGTATATATATATATATATATGTATATATATATATAGTATATATAGTATATATGTCAATACATATTTGTTGGTTTTAATTAAACTAGAATAAAGTTAAATTTAAATAAATTAAAATTAAACTTAATAAAAATCAAAATTGAATTTGATATGGTTATATAAAAAATATATATATAATAAAAAAATCTTTTTATATGATAATGGGGAGGCAGGCTGTGCCCAGCCCCCCCGTACCCTATACCTCTACATGGTTCGTGGACTACATGCGCAGTCCAAGGACTGTCGTAGGGTAACCCTTGGGGGCCATGCGAAAGCCCTTGGGCTGTCACGACAGCAATAGGGACTATCGTCTCCAGTCCCATGGGGACTACCACGACAGTACTATGGGTGTCATGGGCCCCATGGTCCCCAACCTTTTTGATCTTTAATGTTTTTTTAAAAAAAAAAGAGGTTTATAATTTATTTTTAAAATTTTAATATTTATTTTAATTTTAAGATTTGATTATAATTAATTTTAAAATTTGATGTTTATTTTAATTAAGAGAACTTTGTTTTATTATGTGTAGCTATAAAATGTTATTTTCAATTAATTTTGTTTTAATTGTAATTTATTTTAATAGGTATATTTATAAGATGATATTTTAAATTAATTTTATTCTTTTGTATTATTTGAATATCAATTAGGAATTTTCTAATTAAGTGGTTTTAATTTATTAAACTTGGGTTAATTTGTTTAAATTTTGTGTGTGCATGTATGTTAGTCGGCCTATATATTTTTGTGTTTGATTATAAATATAGGTGGGATGATGCATTTTATTTACGATTTATTTCTATATCTAATTATCTTGCACGGAGTAATTAGATGTTAGTGAATTTTGCATGAGTATTGGTTATAAAATATAGGACTTGTTTTCTATAAAGGACTTGTTAATTTTGTGTCCCACTTTTTGGCCAACTTTGACACAGAGATCAACATTCTGAGAAAAAACTTCACTTTCGAACACCTATTGCCTTAAAACTATTAAAAATTTGAAGATGATGTAAACTAGAGTCTTTTAGAATTTTCTTTCTAGTTTCTAAATATATTTTTTTAAAAAAATTAAATTTCATTAAAATTCATTTTTCCTTCTCCTTCGAAAAGTGGTTTGTGTGAAAAATTGTGTTTTTAAGGAGTTACTGTCACTTGGATTAACATAACTTTTTTTTAAAGTATGATAACAATGTAATTATTTCAAGATTATATTTGTAACTTCAATATCTAAAGGATGCAATTGGTTTCATTCATTTTGGGTCAATATTTCATGGTTTATTAAGTTCTAAAGTGACAGTAACTGTAATTTAGACATAAGGTCACTTGGATCGCTCTAACTTGATCTATGTATATCGAAATTTAATTTTTTCTTTTTTATATAGAAAGGTAACACAAATACTCTTTTCCTACATATTTTTCATTAAAAAAAATTTGTAATTTACTATTTTTTCCAAAGTCTTGAAGAGACAAATTGTTGAATGACCAAACAACCTATGTTTAGTTAAAGTAATATTTAAAAGTGATAATGAACTCAATATGTATTAAAATTGTATTCATTAGAAATCTTGTTCTGAATAGCATCATACTACATACATAGGTTTTTGAAATGGATTCATTTGATCTACCAAAACATAAAGTCGAAGTGATTTTTTGTCAGCATTTTAATAGGTGTGAAGGAGACTCCATTGTAGGTATGAATGAAGAGTATAGATGTTATATCAATATTTTTCAATCTAAGAGGCTTTGAGCTAACCATTTATAATTTATTCCTTCAAATAGAACCTCTCAAAGCTTAAATCATCATATTTTATTAAAAATGTGTTATTTTAGCAAAAATCAGCATGTCTTAAAAAGTGGTACACAAGTATTGTGGGACCACCTGTCATCATTTTGATTTGAGTCAAATGTGGATGTAATTAGTATTTTTTAATTAAATCATGTTTAGTCTTTTATTTCCCTATGTGGCGGATTTAAGGGGTTAGAATTGTCAACCAGTGGGAATGTAATTTTAGAGGCGCGAATTAAATGTTGGTTTATCATGTTTTTTTGCCTTGCATACTATGTTGTATTCGATTGATTCGACCCAACCTTATGTGAAGAAATGTTCGATGATCCTCTTCTGTGATGTTTTTGTATAAATGATTTTTTCTACATACTCTATATAGGGTAATAAGGTGTTGACTTTTTATGTCCTATCCATGGGATCAAGAGTGTATTTATTGTGGACACTTGGAGAGTGTTTTATGTTGTTATGGTCAAAGACCCGTTGCATGTTCTTGTTGTTTTGCAGAACAGTCATGAGGGACATTATTATTATCTTGTGATGTTATGTGGCATCTTTGAGAATAGGGTAGGTTACCTAGATGTGCAGTAGGGGGTGGCTTGCAATAAGTGTCGGGGACCGGAGGTGGCTGCCAGGATCACTTATTGTAAGTAATCTTAATCAAGTGAAAACTTAATATATCATTGGGGGGGTATTAAAATGAACTTAATAAGATGTGGTTCCTCACCCATGCTTGAGTGCTAGTGTAGAATAATATGGAGGATGAGATGATGCTTTCTTCCATGAGAGGTGTGTGTCTAGCATAGTTAATGGCTTTGTCTATATGAGAGGTCATTGATATCGTGTATGGTCACTTGAGTGCTGAAGTCTTAGAGAGACTACCATGATGAAACTTAAGGGTTAGACATACATGATGACACCTTCCTATGCACAATATAGGTATCCTATATATGTCAGTTGCCTTTGGATTAGTGAGTCTTACCTTGTTATCTTTTGTACACCTGAAGTTAGAGAGCTTTTAGGATCTCTTCCTTAGCTTGTTCTTTTGATGTTTGTTATCCAAGTGGGATCTGTTGTTACCTCCTTAGTACGGTGAGAGTGGACCATTTAGGTTCCACGATGTCATGTCGTAGTGATTCTTTTACCATTTGAGATTCTGACATTTGTGTACTGGTGCTGGATGATCCCTGTAGCAATTGATTCTTCTTGTTCTTCTTTGGTGGAGATGTGTTCTTATCTTCTTATTCTATGTGACCTTGTATCATTGTACTAATTATTCAGGGGATATCATGTTGTACTTTATTTTGGATTATTGAATTACATACCCTGCAACATGTGCAGTGGATGTAGGTTATTATGGATACATTATGGTACCAGATATATTTATGTTATCTTTTATATGATGTTGTAGTTATCATTCATTTATTTTCATGAGATTTTTAATTTAAATCTAATCTAAATTAATTAATTAATATTTATGTAATCTTCATCAAGGAATCCTTGAGAGTTATAATCTTTGTGAGTTTTATATATTAATGTATTGCTTCCACATTGTATATCATTATTATTTGTAAACAATTTTAAAAAAATTAAAAAATTATTCTGTAAACTTAGTTACATGTTTAGGTTAAGTTCTCCTGGGTTCCCTGGTGGGGCATTACACTTGGTATCAGAGCCCGAGTTTCTACACTGGAAACTGTCGAAAGTTGTGTGCCTATTAGATGTCTAAACTGTCAAAACTTGAAACCAAACTTAGACATTTGACTCTTTTGTATTTCAGACTATTGTTTATGAACCTAGAGGCATCATATTAAACTTGTGTGTTTGGATTGGATTTTATATGAGTATTGCATTAGTTGCATTTCCATGAACCTTTT